>LNAC01000583.1:0-16588 GCA_002007465.1 Ailurus styani
AGAGTGAGTTGGGGGAGCCACAGAAGCAGTGATGATCAACCCAGGAGAGGACAGTCTTGGGAGATTTGCGTCCACATCCCTTGCCAGGCCCCCCAGTCCTGGCGGGGGGCAGAAGAGAGAGCAGGGGAATGGGTGTAGTCGGATTCCCCTTGCTCTGGGCCGTGCTGCTGGGGCTCAGCGCTCTGTCTGAGCAGAGGTGGGGATGTCTGGAGGGGGTGAGCGGGATCCCGTCTCGGTTCTGGTTACGGAAACTAGAGTGTTCCAATAGATGAAGAAGGCGGGGAGTTGTGCCTGCAGACATCACTGAGAGTCCTCTGGCCCAGCAGGAGAGGGGATCTCAGCGGGTGGAGGGTGATGAGGAGGGTGGTGGTTAGAAAGCAATTCTATACCTCAACACATGGAGGCTCAAAGAAATGTGTTACACTTGAGCAAAATCCTTCTTTAAAAGCAGAAGGGGAAAAGCCCAGCTTGGGAACGTTTTAGGGTATGGAAGGTACAGAAGCATGGGATGGGGGCATCTGTGAGTGAGGAGGGAGAGACACAGCCATGACCAGGGGACCGAGGGGCTGGAGGAGCATGTCCTTGCCCCTTGCCCTTTTGCTTGCAAGTGACAGAAGCCCCATTCACACCAGCTTTTGCAGAAAGTGGGATTTATTGGAAGGATCCCAGAGCATCTCACAGAATCTAAGTAAGAGTCCAAGAGTTGAGCGGGAGGAGGGGCCGGGCCATAGGCATGATATTGCATGAGCAACATCAGGAACTGGAGATCTGTGAACCCCAGGGCCTTTGCACACCCTCATGTTTTACTCACCCTGCAGGTCAGCCTTGCTGTCCCCTCACACAGACTGGTCTTCTCATAGGACAGAAAATGTGACCACTGAGAGCTTTCAAGGATCGTGCTTGGAGGTTCTGCTGCAAGACAGGACTGCTTCTCAGTGGGCCCAGAGGAGGCCTGGACCATCAGCTTGGCCCAGCGAGGGCTGCTCTGCAGACAAGCAGTGAAGGACCACCCCAGGGGAAAGAGGGTTGGTGTCCATCAGGTGGTAGCTACTGGTGTCTCTAGCAGGAATCTGATGGTCTGACACTGGCCTCCTGCAAAGACTTGGCTCCCATGGCAGTGGTTCTGACAACTCTGTGCCCTCCACCTTCAGGAGACCCATGGCAAGGGAAACAACCACAGTGACAATAGCTCATATTCATTGCGTGCCTACGGTGTGCCAGGCCCTGGGCTGTGCTCCGTATGAAATTTCACTTCAACCTCACAGAAACTGTATTATCCCCACCCATTTGGGGATGAAGACACAACAGCTTGTTGGAGAGGATAGGGGCCAAGGTCACACGGCCAGCGAGGGGCTGTCCTGGCACCCTGCCTCTATCTATCTGGCTCCCAACCCAGCTTCTTCTGCACCATCAAACTCTTCTGCCTCCAAGACTGAGCATCTGGGCCCCAGCATTGGCAGAGAAGGAAGAAGAGTCTTTCTGGTCCGGCCTGTAGTTCTGTCGTGTGGACTTGCAGGCTGGGACATTCCCTGGGGCCTGGCTGTGTCACCGAGAGCTCTCAGAGGGTTGTTTGGAGCATCTGAGATGATTCTCCCGTAAGCCCCTGCTGTGGCTGGTGGTGGAATCGCTGCGTAGCCCAGCCCATCCATCCTGACAGCTTTCAGGCCAGAAGGGGCCCAGCTTCTGTTTTCCCTCCTATGCTGGATGGAGGGGAGTCATAGTCTCTACCTCCACCCCCACCCTACGGTTTGCTACACAGGTTCTAACTGGGTCCCGTGTGGACTGCAGGCAGCATGATCGCCGGCAGAGGGCGCCAGAGCCACTTCACACACCCAGGGCCCAGGCCAGGCCCAGGAGGGGACGACAGCAGAGAGGCTGGCAGGCAGGCAGGATGGGTCCGTATGCTCCCTGCCCATTTGTCTGCGGTCAATGCACCTGCACCCAGAGCTGACAGATAGATGTGCGCACGCCCTCGTGTATGTCTGTGTGTGTGTGTGGGGGGGCAATCAGTGGTGGTGGGGTGGATTCTTCCAGGAACCACATCTGACAGCCCCTGCCAAGTCAAAGATCAGAGTCAGAGCATAGGGACAGATGCTGATTTTAGCCACTGATGGTACAGATCCCAGGAAATCCCCATTTTCTGGGCAGGCATTTCAATTCTAGTTTCTGTCCTACTGTGAGACAGGCAAAGAATGACTTTGCATGAAGGGAGGTTACTAACCCTCCATGTCTCAGCCAAGTAGGTCCTGGCTATCACTTCACACCTGTCATCCTGGCTGATCATCCCAACGGTCCCGTGAGCCATGGCAATATTAGCCTCACTGTACAGCTGATGATGGTGAAAGTTCAGAGAGGTTAAGTAACTTGTCTGAGGTCACACAGCCAGGAAGTGGTAAAGCTAAGATTCGAACCCTAGTCTCTCTGATTCCAAAGTACGTGCTGGTTTCACATCTTTGAAACTGAATTTCTCAAACTCATGTTTTCCTCACATGCAGACCCCACCAAAAATGGGTCTGAGGGCAGCCCAGTGAAGTTTCAGGAGCTTCAGCTGGTTCGTGGCTGGAATGACCAAGCTGAGGAATGAAAGCTGATGGACAGTTTGTGGCCAGTTTCTTGGAGTCAATAAATAAGGGACTATATTTAGCTGTTTGCTGTGGGCTAGTCAGCCGAGTGAGGGCCCAGGTTGGGAGAGAAGAGGGAGAGGCAGAGACAGTGAGACAGAAATGAGAGACAGAAGGAAAGAGAGAATGAGAGAGACAGACACGGAGACACAGAAAGAGAGAGAGATAGAGAGAGGAAGAGAGGGAGAATGAATACGAGGCACCTAGCCGCCTGGCCAGCTTCTCGCCCTCATGATGGGTCTCTGTTGCTAGCTTTGCCAGGAAGCGTGCTGGCTGGTTGGGGTCTCTTTACGACAGGAAGGCCTGACCCTATCACCAGGCTTATGGGACAGAGAACAGGGCTTGCCAAAGAGAATCTTCCAGGCCTGAGAGTGTCTTCTGCACGTACGTGACATTGGTGTATGAGCCATTCTGGCTCGGCGCGCTGGGACCTGTAGACCAGCACTGGACACAGCTCAGATCCCAGGAAGAGTCTTTTGGCACTGCAGATATGTTCTGGAGGCAGTCGGGGGTTAGATGTGTCCCTTTCACTCACCCGACCTTGGTTGCCCCTCCCTGTGGCCCGGGCATCCTTCTTCTTCCTCACAAGAGGAAATGCAGGCCCTGGTTCTAGCCCTGTGTGGGCTCGGCTCTCCCAAGCAGTCTGCTTCCAGAAGAACAGAGAGAGGACCCCCAGCCTTCTTCTCACACAGAGGTCCTTGGTTCTGCCCCGCCTGCCCTGGAAGCAACACTTGGCATGCTTTTGGGGTGTTGTCCCCACCCGTCTCCACCCTTCTCCCCACGTAGTTCTCCCACTTCCCTGACTGCCCCCCAATCCCTCAAGGTGGGCAGCTCCGAGGCCACTGGTCCCCAGGACTCAGCTTCCCAATGAGCCAGTGGAGCTATAAATAACAACAAAACTTCTCTGTATGAACTTTCCGGGACTCTCTCAGGCTAGCAGAGAGGCTCTAGGCTGGAGCCCAGGAGACCAGCCTGGCCTATCCCACCTGTGTCCCTGGTGACTTGGAGCCGGCCACTTCCCTTGCCCGGCCTGGGTTACCCTGACGGACACGTAGGGTTCTCTGACGTGGCCTGCCATTCAGGCCAGTGCTCTTCCCTCCAGACCACCCCGCCCCGAGGGGAGGCACGAGGATCCAGCAGCCCACCCACTCCCCATGCTGCCACTTGACCTCCCCCAAAGGCATTCTGATCTCCGAGCCTTGACGGCAGCTCACAGCTGGGGCCTGGGCAAATGCTGGGCTTCAGCACACCTGGGAGCCAGAGGTTGGTGGGGGCGGGNCAGGGAAAGGGCAGCAGGAGACAGATTGCAGGTGGAGAGAGCCGTGTGTGCTGGCTGAGCTCACTCTCGCACATGCGCACATGCTGGTGCCCCACCCAGGAGGACCTGTGCAGGGCTTCAAAGGATGCCTTCACAGGTTCTCTGGAGGGAGCCACTTTTGAACAGAGAGTGAGTTGGGGGAGCCACAGAAGCAGTGATGATCAACCCAGGAGAGGACAGTCTTGGGAGATTTGCGTCCACATCCCTTGCCAGGCCCCCCAGTCCTGGCGGGGGGCAGAAGAGAGAGCAGGGGAATGGGTGTAGTCGGATTCCCCTTGCTCTGGGCCGTGCTGCTGGGGCTCAGCGCTCTGTCTGAGCAGAGGTGGGGATGTCTGGAGGGGGTGAGCGGGATCCCGTCTCGGTTCTGGTTACGGAAACTAGAGTGTTCCAATAGATGAAGAAGGCGGGGAGTTGTGCCTGCAGACATCACTGAGAGTCCTCTGGCCCAGCAGGAGAGGGGATCTCAGCGGGTGGAGGGTGATGAGGAGGGTGGTGGTTAGAAAGCAATTCTATACCTCAACACATGGAGGCTCAAAGAAATGTGTTACACTTGAGCAAAATCCTTCTTTAAAAGCAAAAGGGGAAAAGCCCAGCTTGGGAACGTTTTAGGGTATGGAAGGTACAGAAGCATGGGATGGGGGCATCTGTGAGTGAGGAGGGAGAGACACAGCCATGACCAGGGGACCGAGGGGCTGGAGGAGCATGTCCTTGCCCCTTGCCCTTTTGCTTGCAAGTGACAGAAGCCCCATTCACACCAGCTTTTGCAGAAAGTGGGATTTATTGGAAGGATCCCAGAGCATCTCACAGAATCTAAGTAAGAGTCCAAGAGTTGAGCGGGAGGAGGGGCCGGGCCATAGGCATGATATTGCATGAGCAACATCAGGAACTGGAGATCTGTGAACCCCAGGGCCTTTGCACACCCTCATGTTTTACTCACCCTGCAGGTCAGCCTTGCTGTCCCCTCACACAGACTGGTCTTCTCATAGGACAGAAAATGTGACCACTGAGAGCTTTCAAGGATCGTGCTTGGAGGTTCTGCTGCAAGACAGGACTGCTTCTCAGTGGGCCCAGAGGAGGCCTGGACCATCAGCTTGGCCCAGCGAGGGCTGCTCTGCAGACAAGCAGTGAAGGACCACCCCAGGGGAAAGAGGGTTGGTGTCCATCAGGTGGTAGCTACTGGTGTCTCTAGCAGGAATCTGATGGTCTGACACTGGCCTCCTGCAAAGACTTGGCTCCCATGGCAGTGGTTCTGACAACTCTGTGCCCTCCACCTTCAGGAGACCCATGGCAAGGGAAACAACCACAGTGACAATAGCTCATATTCATTGCGTGCCTACGGTGTGCCAGGCCCTGGGCTGTGCTCCGTATGAAATTTCACTTCAACCTCACAGAAACTGTATTATCCCCACCCATTTGGGGATGAAGACACAACAGCTTGTTGGAGAGGATAGGGGCCAAGGTCACACGGCCAGCGAGGGGCTGTCCTGGCACCCTGCCTCTATCTATCTGGCTCCCAACCCAGCTTCTTCTGCACCATCAAACTCTTCTGCCTCCAAGACTGAGCATCTGGGCCCCAGCATTGGCAGAGAAGGAAGAAGAGTCTTTCTGGTCCGGCCTGTAGTTCTGTCGTGTGGACTTGCAGGCTGGGACATTCCCTGGGGCCTGGCTGTGTCACCGAGAGCTCTCAGAGGGTTGTTTGGAGCATCTGAGATGATTCTCCCGTAAGCCCCTGCTGTGGCTGGTGGTGGAATCGCTGCGTAGCCCAGCCCATCCATCCTGACAGCTTTCAGGCCAGAAGGGGCCCAGCTTCTGTTTTCCCTCCTATGCTGGATGGAGGGGAGTCATAGTCTCTACCTCCACCCCCACCCCACGGTTTGCTACACAGGTTCTAACTGGGTCCCGTGTGGACTGCAGGCAGCATGATCGCCGGCAGAGGGCGCCAGAGCCACTTCACACACCCAGGGCCCAGGCCAGGCCCAGGAGGGGACGACAGCAGAGAGGCTGGCAGGCAGGCCGGATGGGTCCGTATGCTCCCTGCCCATTTGTCTGCGGTCAATGCACCTGCACCCAGAGCTGACAGATAGATGTGCGCACGCCCTCGTGTATGTCTGTGTGTGTGTGTGGGGGGGCAATCAGTGGTGGTGGGGTGGATTCTTCCAGGAACCACATCTGACAGCCCCTGCCAAGTCAAAGATCAGAGTCAGAGCATAGGGACAGATGCTGATTTTAGCCACTGATGGTACAGATCCCAGGAAATCCCCATTTTCTGGGCAGGCATTTCAATTCTAGTTTCTGTCCTACTGTGAGACAGGCAAAGAATGACTTTGCATGAAGGGAGGTTACTAACCCTCCATGTCTCAGCCAAGTAGGTCCTGGCTATCACTTCACACCTGTCATCCTGGCTGATCATCCCAACGGTCCCGTGAGCCATGGCAATATTAGCCTCACTGTACAGCTGATGATGGTGAAAGTTCAGAGAGGTTAAGTAACTTGTCTGAGGTCACACAGCCAGGAAGTGGTAAAGCTAAGATTCGAACCCTAGTCTCTCTGATTCCAAAGTACGTGCTGGTTTCACATCTTTGAAACTGAATTTCTCAAACTCATGTTTTCCTCACATGCAGACCCCACCAAAAATGGGTCTGAGGGCAGCCCAGTGAAGTTTCAGGAGCTTCAGCTGGTTCGTGGCTGGAATGACCAAGCTGAGGAATGAAAGCTGATGGACAGTTTGTGGCCAGTTTCTTGGAGTCAATAAATAAGGGACTATATTTAGCTGTTTGCTGTGGGCTAGTCAGCCGAGTGAGGGCCCAGGTTGGGAGAGAAGAGGGAGAGGCAGAGACAGTGAGACAGAAATGAGAGACAGAAGGAAAGAGAGAATGAGAGAGACAGACACGGAGACACAGAAAGAGAGAGAGATAGAGAGAGGAAGAGAGGGAGAATGAATACGAGGCACCTAGCCGCCTGGCCAGCTTCTCGCCCTCATGATGGGTCTCTGTTGCTAGCTTTGCCAGGAAGCGTGCTGGCTGGTTGGGGTCTCTTTACGACAGGAAGGCCTGACCCTATCACCAGGCTTATGGGACAGAGAACAGGGCTTGCCAAAGAGAATCTTCCAGGCCTGAGAGTGTCTTCTGCACGTACGTGACATTGGTGTATGAGCCATTCTGGCTCGGCGTGCTGGGACCTGTAGACCAGCACTGGACACAGCTCAGATCCCAGGAAGAGTCTTTTGACACTGCAGATATGTTCTGGAGGCAGTTGGGGGTTAGATGTGTCCCTTTCACTCACCCGACCTTGGTTGCCCCTCCCTGTGGCCCGGGCATCCTTCTTCTTCCTCACAAGAGGAAATGCAGGCCCTGGTTCTAGCCCTGTGTGGGCTCGGCTCTCCCAAGCAGTCTGCTTCCAGAAGAACAGAGAGAGGACCCCCAGCCTTCTTCTCACACAGAGGTCCTTGGTTCTGCCCCGCCTGCCCTGGAAGCAACACTTGGCATGCTTTTGGGGTGTTGTCCCCACCCGTCTCCACCCTTCTCCCCACGTAGTTCTCCCACTTCCCTGACTGCCCCCCAATCCCTCAAGGTGGGCAGCTCCGAGGCCACTGGTCCCCAGGACTCAGCTTCCCAATGAGCCAGTGGAGCTATAAATAACAACAAAACTTCTCTGTATGAACTTTCCGGGACTCTCTCAGGCTAGCAGAGAGGCTCTAGGCTGGAGCCCAGGAGACCAGCCTGGCCTATCCCACCTGTGTCCCTGGTGACTTGGAGCCGGCCACTTCCCTTGCCCGGCCTGGGTTACCCTGACGGACACGTAGGGTTCTCTGACGTGGCCTGCCATTCAGGCCAGTGCTCTTCCCTCCAGACCACCCCGCCCCGAGGGGAGGCACGAGGATCCAGCAGCCCACCCACTCCCCATGCTGCCACTTGACCTCCCCCAAAGGCATTCTGATCTCCGAGCCTTGACGGCAGCTCACAGCTGGGGCCTGGGCAAATGCTGGGCTTCAGCACACCTGGGAGCCAGAGGTTGGTGGGGGCGGGGGAGGTGTGTGAAGGAACACACCCGAAGGAAAAAAAAAAGGACTGGTTTGTAGCAGCTGCCAAGTCCCATGGTGTAGCTACTCCCCCATGCCCGATTTCAAGTGACCAACACGACGCCTCTGCGTGCAGAACTGGGAGCAGATGTACAAATAATTGTCTCTGAGCCAGCACAAGCTGACTCGGGCACAGTGCCGGCTAAGGGGAAGGGGGCGAATCTGGGGCCCCCGCCCTCAAGGGTGCGCCCAATTCCGTGGGGGAGAACCCCCAAGCAGATCTATAGCTCTGTGCAGCCCTCCACCGGCTGATTTAGGAAGGGGGAATTAAAAACCCAAGGGAAAGTTATGAAGGAATTTCTTTCAGAAACAATCAGATCACTTTGCAATTTAATTGCCTAAATATTTTTTACCTAATTTCAAATCGCTCGTCATGTGAGTAATTGGGCAATGCATTATTGAATTATAGAGGAATGCAGCGCCTAAATTGAAGAGGCAATCGAACGTTTGCGTCTTTGAATCAAGTAGTTGATGGACACCGGAGGAGGGGTCCATGCTGTGATTGTGGCGGGGCTCCCCCGGCCTGGCCACCCTCCCTGCCTCCTCTGTTGCTCCCGTCTTTACTGCACTTTGCACCACTTCCGCTCCCTCTCAGGTCCCCTCTTGTTGTCACTGGATCCTTCTCTTGCTGCCTTCGGCTTTCCCAGTTCTGTCCTTCTCTCACTCCTTCAAGCTGTCCTCCCATCTCTCTATTCCTGCCTCTGTCTCTATTTGCCTCATCTCATGCTCTTCTGTCCCCCTCTGTGTATTGTGTTTGCCTTGTCTGTTCACTTTCTCTCTCCACGTTTTTCTCTTCTCTCCTGGGCTCTTCCTTGCCATTCCTGTTTCTTTTAAGTCTCTGTTTTTCTTGGAGTCTCTCTGTTTGACACAGACATACACAGACACACATGCAAACAGGCGGATACAGACACACGCGTGTAGACACAGACACACACGTAGATACACACAGATACACAGGGACACAGACACACACGTAGACACATGCATAGAAACACATAGACCTCCCACAGACACACACACACAGACACACGTAGACCCCCTGCCCCCTGCCGACAGACGCACAGACACTCACAGACACACACACCGCTGGCCCTTGTCTTCTAGTTCCTTCCTGCCCTGCTGCCCACCTCACCTGGCTGCACCCTGGTCCCTGGCTCCTGTCCGCATCCATCCTGGCGCCGTGCGGCTCAGCTGACCCCCCCTCCTGCTGATTCAGCCCTGCCCCTGGAGGGAAGCCCAGAGCAGGGATCTGTGCTGGGAGCCCACACACTTACCCAGGCCTTTATCACACCTGGAAGCCACAGGCTGTGGGGAGCGGGAAGGGACACAGGCAATGCTGGCTCTCTGAAGAAAATGAAATTCTTGATGTGCAGCCTCTGCCAACTTTCACGGTGTAAATACTCTCCCCATGACTGATGGCAAGCTGCAGACACAGTGTCAAGGAATGCAGAATGAGGAAGAGATGTGCTTTGGTGCTTCCGAGCCCATGCCGGCTGACTTTAGCACACCGCCCGGCAAGGGGAAGGGGGTTCCTGTTGGCAGGAGCGGGGGGTCGGCTAACAGGGCTGGCCACAGAGGGTAAAGCAGAAGGACTGGAGTGGTTGGGGGCATGCCAGGTGAGGGCAGGAGCCGGAGCGGAGGGGAACAGTGCTGTGGCGGGCGGTGCACGTGACTGTGAGCAGGTCAGTGCGACCGGAGTACGGGAAGAGTGAGAGGGGGTGCAGAAGGGACAGACACGGGCCAGGGTCACTGAGGGTCTTGAAGACCAAATGGAGGATCCTGGTCTTTTCTTCTGGCCAAGGAGGAGAGCGACACGATCTGGTGCTTCAGTTCAGTTTCCCAGGAAACAGGTTTGTTGGTAAGGATTTGGGTGAAGTCCTTTGTTTGGGAGATGATCCCGGGAACAGGTGAGGGAGTGGGGCAGGGAGACCAGGTGCAGAGGAAAGTCCGTGAAGGGTGTGTTACTGCTTCCGCTGCAGAGAGTGGGTGGGGGTGGCTCCCGTCACGGTGGGGACCCCCTGACTTCCGGAGCACGCCTTAGAACTGTCCAGTCAAGGGGCAAGGAGCCACCAGTTCTCATCCCTGTTGGTCCAGGGTTAGTGCTCCTGGCATTCCCTTCTGATGCATGTGGGGGCCAAGTTCAGTTCAAGGCCAGAGAATGCCTTTATGAAGAGAGACCAAGGAGCTTAGGGCATGGCCCCAGGGTGGGAAGCAGCAGAGAAACCTGCTCTGGTCAGTGCCTTCCGAGAGATGCCTTTGGGTCAGGCAGCACAGAGACTGCTGGTGACTCTGGGAGGGCAGTCTCAGTTCCGCAAGGGGTAGAAGCCAGAGAGGACTGACTCCCGGGGAGAATGAGAGACAATGAGGAGAAGGTAGACGATTCCAAAAAGTACGGAAATGGGAGCACTCTTGGAAGGTACCTGGGGCTGGGGAGAGGATGAGCTGGGAGCAGGCTGGCAAGGTGCGCAGAGCCAGGGAGAGCAAGCAGGTGAAGGAGACAGAAGTGGCAGAGGGCATACGTAGCCAGCTGTCAGCCCCAGACTGATGGAAGTGTAGGTGGGTCCTCCCCAGGGAGCACCAGCCCATGCCAATTCACATGGAACAGCCAGGGCATGGAGCTGACACCTTGTACTTCCATTTTTCTCCTTGGGAGCCATGGATTGGCTCAGCATGACCCAGTTCTGCAAGCATTTCTTTGATTGAGTGGAAGCAGACAAGGCCTCTTCTCCAGGGGAGCAGATCCCATACCAGGCATCAAACAGGGGGGTGAGGAAATGAGGAAGACCTATCTTCACAGGCTAGGAACTTGCAGATGGCCATGACCGATGAACGCAGCAGGCCGGGGGCGTGCACCAGCGGATGCACCAATGCGCGGTGGGGGGTGGGGGGGGCGGCCCCAGAGGGGGCAGCTGTTCTGCCAAGGCTGGGGCAGCTGAGCCTTGAAAGATGACAGATGTGCAGAGGAAGAGGAAAGAGGGAGCAGGCATTCCTGGACTCCACAGCCTTCCCAGCGTGCTTAAGCCTTCTGGTGGCTGGTTATCGCACACCCTGGAGACTTGGGATCCAACGGCAGTTCTTCCACAGCCAGATCCCTCCCCTCAACCTCTGATGGAATCAGAATGCCCTCGTTGGGGAGATGGGAGAGGCCAAACAGAGGATGGTCAGAAGAAGGTGAGCATTGTCACCCTGGGCCTCTAGCTTAAGGGGAGAAACCTGCTTACTTAGGTTCCATTCCTTGGTGTCAAAGGCTGAACAGCCTCCCCAAGAGATAGCCAGATGGTAATCCCCAGAACCTGTGAGTGTTACCTTATATGGCAAAACTGTGCAGAGGTGATTAAGTTAGGGACCTTGAGATGGGGAGATTCTCCTGGACCAGTTAGGTGAGTCCCAGTAGAGTCCCGAGGGTCTTTGGAAGAGGGGGGCAAGGAGGTCCAAGGAGAACGTAGGAGACACGACGCTGGAAGCGGAGGTGGGCCCTGGGAGGCTGGCGGCCTCCAGAAGCTAGAGAAGGCAGGGAATCTCCCTCAGAGCTCCGTGAGAAACCGCCCTGGCTGACACTTTGACTTGAGCCTGTTTGAGACTGATTTAGGACGTCTGGTTTCCAGAACTGTAAGAGAATAAATGTGTGTTTGTGTGTGTGCGTTTAAGCCACAGAAGTTTACAGTGATTTGTTCCGGCACCAGAGGAAGCGGACTCGGCCATTAGATGTGTGTGCTCCTGGGGTGTGTTCTCGGGGAGGGGGGTGAAGTGAGCAGAGGGGGGCAGAGGGAGCAGCTTAACTGCTGGGGCGTCACAGACAACTCCACGTGCAGCTGCCTCAGATGGAACCATGAGCTGTTGGCACATGACCCACGCTCACTGAATGCGGCTGCGGGGGCAGGGGATATGGCCTTGGGAGGGACAGGGAACCCTCTGCAGGCCACACTCATGTGGTCCTGAAGGAGGTCTGGGAGCCCCGCTTGGTATCCCCACAGCTATGGAAGGTGCCCCCTCTGAGCCTTCTTCCTCTGGGCTGCAGACCTGGTACTTGACCGCCTTCTACCACCCTAGACTTCTTCACCTACCAAGGAGCTCCACAGTATGTCCACATCTCTCCCCGAGCCCAGGAACTGGGGTTTTAGTCCTGAGGGCCTTCTAGGCACTGCTGTCTTTAATCCTGGGAAAAGCCCTCGCTATCGTTCCCATTTTACAAATGAGCAAATGGATACTCAGGAGGGCAAAATGAATGCTCAAGTTCAGGGCCAAGATGCTCCCTGGGTCTGCCTGCTAACTCTTCACTGCTCTGTGACCTTGCCTCCCATCACTCAGGGTTTTCTAATCAGTAGTGCCATCGTGAGCAGGCCCTTCAAACTCCTCTGGCCTCAGTTTTTTTGAAACTCTGTCCTGCCTCCCTCCTAGAGCGGTTTTCACTTGGCTCCAAGATAAGATGTAACAGGCTTTGTGGGAGGGCCTGTGCTCTTGCTGCTCTGACTCCCTGGGCCCTCCCTCCAGGGGCCTCTCCCTCATCCGTTCCCGATAGCTCTGGGCCCCGATCCAGGGGAGGAGAAGGAAACAGAGGGGAAAGGTCTCTTCTCTGGCTGCTCATGGTTTTCAAATTCGACTTGTCACCTTTGTTCAGTTTCCCTTAATGCTGGGAGTTACGCAGGACAGCTGTGCAGGCTCACATGGTTTGTGCGCTGGGCCTCGCAGAGGGGGAGGTGCGGGTTGAAATCCAGCCACAGTGGGCACCTTTTGCTTAGCACAAAGGCACCATCTGCCAAGAGGCTGCATCTACCCGGAGGGGACAGCCTTTTCAAATTGTCACAAAAGCCCAGGGTTCGCAGTGGGCGGGATGGCTTGGTTTTGCAGGGGGCCAGTGTTGCAGCTCAGACCTCAGACCCTGGAATCCAGAGCAGAGAAGGGAAAGAAGCAAAACTCCGCCCAACTCACAGTCACAAAAACAGAAGCCACTGCGATCCCTCTGTGGGCGCCGCTCAGGCCCTCCCAGAGATAAGCAGAGGGAGCACTGGGGCCTCGGGGTTGCCCACCTGCGGCCCTTGGCTGCCTCTCTCTGCATGCCTCTGCTCAGGAGGCCTCGCCCCAGCGGCGGCCCCGGAGCCAAGCCAAGGACACCAGTCCACTGCAGTTAATTTCCTCCTCACTTCTCCATCCAGGTCCTGTCTGTGTGAGAGAGGCTCCGGGTTGCTCCAGATTGCCGTGCCTCAAAGCCGGCTTCAGAAACTTCCGTGGTTCTACCTTATCTAGACTGCCGGTTAGTGCCCGTCACACACACACTCACACACACACACACACACACACACACACGCACGCATGCACACCCTCAAATACCAAAGCCAACAGCTGCTCCCTTCTCTCCCCTCATTTCCCCTTAGCTCCCTGCCATCTCCTGTGCCCAGAACCCACCTCCAGACCTTTGCACAGACTGTGGTCTTTCCCGAGCTCTCTCCTTATGCTTTCCTTTCCACCATCTATGCACAAAGCCCCTCCCCTCAGGCAGAACAGAGGGACATCTGGCATCAGCTGGGTGATGGGCCACGACAAGGGGCTCTGGGAATGCGGCTTGGTGCCTTGAGTGCCCTTGGGGACTGGGTTTGAAGAGTGCTCCTGGTGTCCCCTCTGTGGGGCCTGCACCAGATGGCAGCCCCCTGTGAGGTGGGGGCGGTCCCCGGGCAGGGTCGGACAGCCCCCTCTGGCTGTGAGCAGGCCCCCAGGAGGCTCCCAGGGCGCCCCCAGCTGCGAGAACCAAAAGTAGAGAAACCAAAGCCATCAGGTCCCTCAGCCATTGCTTGTAAGTGGTCAACACAAATTCATGGAGATTGGGGACGGGAAGATATCAAGGCTGAGTGACTACCATGCTCTGTCCTCTATGGAAGACACTAGCCTGAGTGGCTACTGGGCGCTTGAAATATGGTTCATCCCAATTAAGACATGGGTGTCAAAAATGTAAACCACACACAGGATCTTGAAGAAGGCTTAGTAGGAAAAAAACAAAAGAATGTAAGAATCTCATTAATAATCTTTATATTGATTACATAGTTGAAACAATACTATTACGGATCTATTGGGTTAAGTAAATGTTTTCACTTTTTCCTTTTTTAAATGTGGCTATTGAAATATGAAGAGATGCGTTTGTGGCTCACATTGTATTTCTATTGGGCTTGGGGGTAGAAAACACGGGAGGGGTCCTTGGATGGTTGTTCACACTGTGAAACAGGTAGTGTTTAGAAACCAGGAAGAGAAAGCAGAGGCAGCCCCCCACTCCAGCCCCGCACAGGGCCCTGATGGCAGCTGGGGCCGAGCCCTGGCCCCGGATGCTGGTCCTGCCGTAGGGGGCAGGACTGGGGCAGCTGCTCCCTGTGTGGGCACACCCAGAGCCTTTGCTAGAAGGAAGAGCAGCACCCGGGTATGCCAGAGCGTGGGCGGTGTGGATGAAGACCTGGGGCCCCGGGGGGAGGATGAAAGGTCCTCTCCAGGTGGCCCCTCGTTACCACTCCCAGATGACTCCGCTAGGTCCTGCTGTCCTCCGGCCACCCTGCGTAAACCCAGGCCATCAGGACGACTGTCATCGCTCACAGTGAATCATGCTGGACCACTGCGTGTGTGTTTTGGGTGGGGAGCGGGGGTATTCCCAGTTAAGAAAGGGGGTGTGGGAGAGAGCATGGTGCTCACTGCACCTGTTCCCAGGGCCCTTTAGCTGTCAAGAGATGCTTCCAAGGGGATCCCAATGGGCCCTCCGTCCCAAGCTAACGGCTGGTTCTCAGCAAATCAGCAGCAGAGTGGAAGGCTCGGGACCTCTGAGAGTCAAGAACAACAGATCCCTTCCTTCTGCTCCCCTTCCAGTCCCCCAGAGCGGCTCTGGCCCAGGGGACCAAACTTTGTCCCCCTGCAACCCTTCCACCTAGCAGGAGGGAGTCGAGATTGCAGAGCGACTCGGGGCGGGTTGTCTCCTCCTTGGAGCAGCCTTGCCTTCAGGGAAGGATCCTGGTTCGTGGAGGCGGCGCACCCTCTGCAGGACTCACATGCAAGTGCAGGTGCCACAGGAACGAGGAGGAAGTGGCTTATTGCGAGGCTCTCCACCTTCGGACTGTGGGAAGTCACAGGTCCTCGAGGTCCCCACTTTCCTGTGACTACTGCTTTTTGGGTTAAAGAATAAATGATAAGGGGCGCACCTTACTCCTGCAGCGTCCTCCCGACAGCTGTGGGTTCTTTGAGTTGATGTCTGCTGGACCAAACACATTTATAAACAGCTGTACTATAATCCGTAAGGTAGGTATCTTTATTCCTAATTTATAAGTGAGGAACGAGAGGCTCAAAGAGGCTTATTGTGCAGGCTCACCCGACCACTGCCTGGAATCTGACTCTGGAGCCCAGGAACTAAAGCAGTTCCCTCTGCACCTGCATAGGGTGTGGGCTTTTAGGAGGGAACTAGAGCTATGAGGTGTCAGGCAGAGAGCTCTGGAAACCTTCCCTGAAGGGACCGAGCTAAGGTGAGGGTGACAGAGAAGTGCAGAGGATCTGGGCTGTGAGGTAGGAAGGACATCAGGCATTTCTGTGCTCTCCTGAGGAGACATTTGTCAGTGTCTCCTGAGCCCCAGTTAGCATGTGCCCTCTTTCCCGACACTCACCCCTCCTTCCCCACTCAACAAGGCAGCCTCATTGCTGCATGTCACCCTGCCATCAGTCACGGGGGTCTCTGAGAGCAGGGCCCCTGCTGCCCCGAGAGGAGAGAACAAACTCACCCATTCGCATGGATGTCTCCCTTCCTCGCATTTCATAGCAGAGAAGACTGAAGCCCAGGGGGGCTGTGATTGCCCCAAACTCGGCTCACCCCTCAGGCCTGTCACCCTGCCTGAGTGGCACGGGGCTGTGTAGCTGAATCTCTACTGAGGACCGACAAGCCAGGAGTCCGGTCTCCCCAGCACAGCAGGTCTCTGTCCCTCTGCCTTTCTCTGGCAGGTTCTTCCACACTTCTGAGAGCCAGCTCCCCTTCCCCATCGTCACCTTCTCTGTCACTTCAGCTCTCATCTCATATTGGCCGCCACAATGACTGGCACTGCTCCCCCCCTCCCCGCCCCTGCCTCTGTTACCCATACCATGGCCGCCATCCCCGGCCACTGCTGTTCTTTCTCTCCCTGCACTCCCCGCATCACTGTGCCCCTCCTCCTCAGGGCTTCCACCACCCTCCCCTCCTTACCGCCATCCTCTCTCTCATGACTACTGTTAACATTACCGCTGTCACTGCCGCTTTACCCACCGTGTCGCACGTGATATGGCCAATGCCATGACTGTCCCCACCACTGCTGCTATGGTCCCCTCGCAGCCCGTTTCCAGCCCCACCATCACCACCGTTACCAGAACCTTCACCAGCCTCACCTCCTCCTCTGCCATCTCCTTGGCTGTTTACTATTTCCATCTCACCCCTTCCACCGTCACCTCTCCCACTGCCTCGGTCACCTCCACCATCCCTGTCACCACCTCCCTCCTTCAGAGCTCACGGCTGACCTTGAACCTGGGACTTGGGCAAGAAGCTGGTCTGAGAAGAACATCCCCCTCCCCCCACCCCCACCCTGC
>LNAC01000583.1:16612-40405 GCA_002007465.1 Ailurus styani
CCACCCCCACCCTGCCCCCACCCAGCACTGATTTCTCAGAGAAGACTGTCAGCAGGCCAGGTGTCAGAACAATCGCTCCTCCTGACCCTTCCTCAGGATGCTTCTGACAGGAGACAACTCGGCCCTCCCTGTCAGCCATGGCTGTACCTAAAGAGACAGCTGCTGTCGGGTTGAAGGATCGAGGCCATTAATCCGGGGCTGCCCTTGTTTGCATAATGATTGCATATATTTGCATACCATTTGCTCCCAGCTTCTGATCACGGCACTGTGGGTGTTCAGTGCCATTTGCATAACACTGCAGGTGAGGGTCAGGCCTTTGAGACTTGGGCATTTATTGATTCCCTAAAGAGATTCTTTCATGAGCTGGTGCAGAAAAGAAGTTGGAATGCTTAACTCTAGAGTCATCCAGCTGCAGGGCTCTCGGGTGGGGAGGCGGGGCAGAGGCAGCTGGAGGCTTCTGGTGGTCCAGGGGGCACTGGTGGGGTGGTGGGCTTTGGCTGCAGAAACCCTGCGGACTTTGGCCCACAGAATCCATACAGGATAGTGCCCTACACAGCCACTCCTGGCCTCTCCAGGCCATAATCCACTTGCTGTGTGACCTTGGGCGAGTCCCTTCCTATCCTGAGCGGCAGGAGGGCATTAAACCTCCAATGCCCTTCCAGCCAGCACCCGCTCTGAGCACTGGGATTCTCATTCCTGACTGCACATTGGAATGTCCTGGGGAGCTTCTAAAAAATACCCACATCCTGGCCCCACCCCCAGAGATTCAGATTTCATCGGAGGGCTTTGGGCATGGGTTATTTTTAAAAGCTCCCTGGTGATTCTCCTGTGCAGCTAACATTCAAAGCTTCTGCTCGTGACTCTACCTTCCTACCCTGCCTCCAGCCTCCTGCTGCCTCCCTGGACCCGCCTCCCTCATTTCCAGTTGCTGCTAATCTTTCCCCCACTGTAGGCTCAGTAGCCCCAGACTCTGGCGAAACAGCCCAGCTCTTAGTGCTTCTGTTCCAGGTCTTGGAAATAATTCCTTTCCCCTCCCGGGTGGTGTGGCCGATAGCCTGCGTGTGGCAGGTTAGCCCTTGGCAGGGAACGTCCCCAGTGTCCACCTCTGTCTTCCTCCACCTCCCCTGCCAGTGGCTGGTCCAGAGAGGGGCCTGCAGGGGCTGTGCTGCGGAGGGCACTGCTCCTGTGCAGCTCTCCTTCACCCCTCTTCCACAATCACACAGCTGGCTCATTCTAGCCGCCCAGGCTTTGCTGCTGCCATTCTGTGCCTGTCGGGGAGGCACGACGGCGCCTCTTGGGTCCTTACGCTCACCCCTGCACACCGACGTCCTTGTACCCTCCAGAGCCCCAGCTCAGCCCCTGTCCTGGAGAAGGAATGGCCAGAGCAGCCTAGACTTTGTTTCAAGACAAGGCGTGGTAATAAGCATGGCTCTGATCTGGCCTTCTCCAAACTTCTGGGGCAGGATTAGGGTAGTGGGACAGAGCCTCTTACACGATGAACTTCAGTAGTCCAGTCCCGGAACGTCTCAGCCCCGCTGTGGGTCCTCAGTTGCTGAGGGCAGGGGTGGCCTGTGAGGTGGGGGTCTGCCCCGAGAGGGTGAGCGCCATGGGGCAGATGGTGCACAGGAGTGAGGCGGTGAGCAGGTGGGGAGGGGGACACAGGGAGCTCCCCCCAGAACCAGGACTCTGGTATTAACAGTGTGGGCTCCGGGGTCCACCTGTCAGTGCTCCAAGCCCGACTCTGCTATCACTGGCCCTGTACCCAGGCACCTCTGGTTCCCCAGCAGGAGAAAGAGGGTAATGGTGGCATCTGTCTTCTGAATGAGGTTCCGGGACAGGAGGCCTATAGAGGGCTTAGCACAGGCTTGGGGCATAGTACTCGCTCAGCAAGGGCAGCTGTGAGGACAGTGAGGGTCCTGACCTCCTGGAACTCCAGCCCTCTGTGCGTTATCACAGCCCTCTCCCTCTGGGGCTTCAGGTTCCTCAGGGGTCCGCTGGAAGGTGGGACTGGGGAAGACTTGGGGAGGGGGCTGCAGCTCCAGAGTCTGGGGCTGGGCTTCTCAGTGGCTTCTCGGTGGGGTTCCAAGCTCAGGCCCCAGCGCTGAGGAGCTCTGGACTTGCAGACCTCGGTCTGCTTCCACCCCGAGGGAAGAGGGTCAGAGGGCAGGACAAGCCACCTACCCTCCCCCAGCAGTCCCGGAACCAAGCGGCTGATCCATGCAGGGGGAGAAGTGGCAGGACTTGGTGACGAATTGAAGTGATTTGGGGGTGGGGGGATGGGGGGGCGAGAGCAGTCAGGGAAACGTAGAAGCAGCAGCAGCCTCAAGGATCGGTCTGTCATCTTGCCATGTTCAACCCACACCGCTGGCTCTGTGGATGGTCCTTGACGTGAGTGACCACCTTTAGGTAGCTGAGGAAGAAAGCTCACATTCCCTCCTATGTCACTACCTCCTTCTTCCACTTCTTTTCCGCTGTCTTCCTTCCTGTCTTGTCCTCTTCAGAGGCCCGTGCTCCAACCTCCGGCCTGGTCAGTGAGGTTGGGTCCTGCGCTGTGGAGGAACCTTCCCCTAGCTGGGGCCTTCCTCTTGCAGGTAGGAGGAGCCCTCCCCCCGCCCCCCCCACCGGACAAAGGTCTGGAGCTGCAGCCCAGGGCTAGCCTGGATTTCTGGGTCTGACACACAGGCTCTGGGGCACAGAGAACTCAGATCTCTGTATATGCTGCCTCTGCAAAGCTCTTAGTGTGTAGAGAGCCATTATGCTGGCTCTAGGAATAAAGAGTGGGCTTGGGGTCACGCAGGTAGTGTGAGAGGGGAGAAGGAACCACCTCCGGGGAAGAGCCTTGGAACAAGAATGAAAGGGGAGGGGCTGGTGAGGTCATGGAAGACACACAGCCGGTCCAGGCTTTCATACCAAGCTCAGGACTGGTATTGGAGAGCTTGGAGAGGGCCCAGGGGCTTCAGTTTTCTTTATCCCAATGTGCATGGCCACTATAACTTATTTAAAAATATTATATCTAGGTCTTGCAAATTAGAAGTGTGTTAGACATTAGGTTTTTTTTAAGATTTTATTTATTTATTTGACAGAGAGAGAGACACAGCGAGAGAGGGAACCCAAGCAGGGGGAGTGGGAGAGGGAGAAGCAAGTTCCCTGCTGAGCAGAGAGCCTGATGCGGGACTCGATCCCAGGACCCTGGGATCATGACCTGAGCTGAAGGCAGACACAATGACTGGGCCACCTAGGCACCTAGACATTAGCTTTTCCAGAGTAAATTTATCACTGTTTTCATCTCCATTATGACTGACTGCCATCACTACCAGAACCACCATCAGCATCAACACCGCGACGGCCGCTGGAGACACTCAGTAAATTTTTGCTGATGGAGTGAAAGTCCACACCATCGCCACCACCACTGACAGCGACATCTCCACCACTGTCAGAATCGATATTACACGTCTGCCACCGGTGTTACCCTTGAATCACAATGACCACCACCTCCACCATCATTAATGATATCACACCTCTGCCACCATCCCTACCATACCATCGGCACCCAGAACATCAACGCCAACCCCAAACGTCACTGATGTCCCCATCATCATCACAAAAGCTTATACTGCCACTTCTGCCACCAACACTACACCATTGCCAATATTACCATTAGTACCATGGTCCTTATCTGATGTCACCACCATGACCCCGGACAATACCAGCACCGTCATGACATCACCGTCATTACTGACAACACCATGACCACCACTAATTGTTATCTTCTCCAGTAGAACCATGTTCTTTTCCTTCAGGGCATGAAAAGGAAATTTACAATTATACATTCTTAAAGGTGATTATCTGGTCCCTACTCAACTCTATGTGACCTGGAATTGGGGGTTGTCTCTCATCACCCCTCTCTTGAATTCTCAGTGCCTGGACAGTGGGCAGTTCACAGCAAGGACTCAATAAACGTGTATTGGATCAACAAATTATTTAGACCAGCACGGTCTCCACCCTAAAGGGAACTTAGGCTCTAGGACTTCAAATCTTCTCATAGTTCTATCTCTGGACTGGACATTACTAGAAAAACATGACACTGGGTGGTAAAGTAGTAAACGAAGTGAGGAGAAGCCTGGGTTCAGCAGCTTGGTGGGAAGATCCTAACCCACACTCCGCTGGCCAGGGGTGCTGCAGATGAGCTGAGAGGAGTCTGCTCTTCTAAGATCTTTACTCCCATCACTCCCATTGCCTGACATTTATCTGAACTTGGATCAATTCAGTGTCAGGACTTAATCCAGTTCATGTTTAAGACCAACAGAGGTGTCAAACATGCTCCCAAGGAGGCCAGAGTTTCTTTGGAGGTATGATAGGGGATGATGTGAGGTTTGGGGAAGGGTCTGAGGAGGATCACAGGGATGAGGGCCCTGGGCTCCCCACCCAGACTTCAAACATGGGCTCCTGAGAAAGGTTGTATAACCATGATTTTAAAAGCATGTGATTTTACAAGCAGGTCTGAAAACCACTGGTCTAGAAAGTGAGTTCTTGAATTTTTTAGTTTTGGAGTAGACAGACATCTGGCAAGGTGCCGATGTCTCAACCAATAGTCATAAGCCAACTGATGCTACCAGGCCAAAGCCTGCCTTAGGAGAAGCACATCTGATGTTTCTCTGGACTCGTCCCCAGGCCACAGTTGGTGCAATTTTACTCTGGTTTTTTGGTAAAGTGAAAACACGGTTTTGTTCTTAGAGAACTGCATTCCACAGGAACCCTTATTTAAATAACTGTCTTGGGAACATAAACCCAAGAAGCACAGTACGTGAACTTAGCCACGTGCCTTCCTGCTTGGAAATGCTGGCTCTTTAGCCATTCAAGAAAGACTCTGGTGGGGGGACCAGGGCCCCACTCTTCAGCAACACCCGCATTCAGCATGCACACAGAGGCTGAGGGACTCTGAGCCAGCCACGGCTGGGGATTGCCTCTTGAGGGGAAGGAGACCAGACACTAATTGGGGATGTAGTGCCTTCGAGTGACAGTCACTGAGAGTGACAGGATGGGAGCAGAAGGGGGCAGCTGGGGAAGAGTGGGAAGGATGGCTATGCCTCCTCCCTGGGGCCAGGGTCACAGCAAAACCAGTGGATCCTTCAGCCCCTCTGGAAAGATGTAGCCACTGAGCAGGTGTGTGTATGTACACACTTGCAGAGCAGATATAGGGGCACCTGGTCAACCCTGACCCCTCTGTGGGTTCAGCCCTTCCTAGCCAATCCTTCTGTCTGCCCTGAGGGCACCCTCGGAGCATGAGCAGGCTGGGCAGGGGGTTCTGGGCTGTGGCACTGTCTGGGGAGGGTGGGCGGCACAAGTCTCTGCCTCAGGGGGTGACTGGGCTGCCTGGGCTGCCTGGGCCAGGGAACAGGGGGCGTTCTCTGGAGAGACTGAGTAAGGCTAAAGAAAAGAGTTTAGTCTGAGGATGCATTCCAGGCTGAGACATGAAGGTGTGAGGCTTTGAAACCAGGAGGGGAATGGTCTGTGATCCAGAGACCTGGGTCACGTCCTTCCATAGACTGCCGGGGAATCCGTGGACAAACCACTGAATGCATGATCACGGTGTTGGGCGTAAGGGGGAAAATGGCAGAGTGTGTGCAAAGCCCTGGGGTCAGGGCCTTCTCTCAAGACCTGGTCCAGGGATGAGACATGTTCAGCTTGTCTTCTGTGGGAGGCTAGGAGGCTCTTGAAGCTGTTTCTATCCTGACCCACGTGCCTCCAAGTGTGGAACCATCGGAGAAACCCTCAGCTGTGGAAGAGTTGCCGATGGGCACTGTCTCCCTGGTGTGCCTGCCCCCCACTCGCCATCTCTCTGCTCACCCACCGGGACTCTCTCTTTATTGGACATTCCTCTCTGCCCTCGTGTATCTGCAGGAGACACACCACCCACCACAAACGGTGACTCGAGAGGCTGTTTCCAGTGTAGTTGTATTACCTATACCCTCTCTCTAATGTCCTGTTGGACCTCAGGACTGAAGCACCACCTCCGTCCTGTCTGTTGAGGGTATCTGTCCATTGCGAGAGTCCTCAGAGAAAGAAGTCCTTTAATGGCTGAGGAACCTGGGAAAGAGGAGGGTTCCAGCAGGTCGAGTGGACAGACATTGGTCTGTTGCTCTCATTCTTCAGTCTGTCCAGCCAGTGACATCCTACTGAACCCCGCAGGGCCCAGCCCTGTGCCCAGCCCGCTGGGTTGCACGCAGCGCACGAGGGATGAGGGCCGCGTCATTGGGTGGCGCAGTCTCCCTGGGGAGGCGGGAGTTGCATAGGCAAACAGCAAGGGACCGTACAGAGCAGCACTCATGGGCTGGTGGCATAGAACGAGGTACAAACCAAGTCTCTGAAGCCAAATATCCTGCCATATGCTGGGGCTGGGCTTGGAAAATCAGAGAGGGCTTCTTGGACAAGGAAGAGGAGGAATGCAAATAATCTGGGCCACTTACATCTTTCTGGATGAGCTCAGCATACACCAAGCAGGCAGCAGAGATCAGTACATCAGCGTCAAGGTCAATGAGGTTGTTGCAGGCCTGTGCCGGGACAGGAAGTCAGGAGGAAGCAGGTCTCCCTGGGCACAGGCACCGCCTGCTGCTTCCTGGGGACAAGGCCACTGCTCCCGGCAGCAGCTGGAGGCCTCCTGATCTCCCCCCAACCAGTCTGGCACAGTGCCGGAAATTTCACCATGGGAATGTGGTATTTGGGGGGGATGGTAAATGTCGTTTTCATACTGGGCTCTGAGGGGTACCAGGGCTCCCCTGAGGGTCTCAGGAGCTTCTAAGGAGAATTTGTTTTATAATTGGGCTGCCGCCCTAGATTTTTTTTAACCTAGACTCCAGCTGCTTTTTTAACAATGTCAGAAAACTCTCGGTCTTTTGCCACAGGGGGACCCTGGGGCCCAGGGACTTAACTAGAAGGCAGTAAACCTAGAGGTTAAAAAGGATTCGAGGCCTTAGTGTCCTCCTATGCTAAATCAGGGTGGTACTGGGACAGTTATTGTCTCTCTGCATCCTGCTCAAGGGCATCCCAATTCCTGCCAGGGCGGGAGGGCTGGGATGGTAGGGGAGGTGTGTGTGGGGGAGGGGCTGGCCCGGCCTGAGGGCCCTCTCACCAGGAGGATGCCATCGCTGGTCAGGCTCTCCTGCAGCACCTGCTCGCGCACCATCTGCAGCATGCTGTAGGCCACCAGCACCTGGAAGTTTCTGCAGGGTTTCCCTGTCAGCAGAACCTGCAGGCAACCACAAGTCTCAGCCCGGGCTTCGCGGCCGTTTGGGTGGTGAGGTACACACTGACCACAGGCATATCCAGGTTCGGCCATCCCTGGGCCTCACTGCTGACTCCCTCACTTACTCAGGCAGGTGCTACCTCGGGGAATCCCAGGCATTATGCTAACTATTGGGGGACTCAGAGAAAAAGCTTCAGGGAATTCATTAGCTAGAGGAGGAGAGGATGAGAGAGGGAAGGAGGGAAAGAGAAAGGGGGAGGGAGGGAGGGGAGGGAGAAAGAGAAGGAGTGGAGCTTTGGCAAAGCAAAGGTTGATCAGACAATAATCCAGGGGTGTCCCTAGAGGTCTGGGGGTGGCTGTGCACTTGGGCATAGAAACCAGCAGGCCAGGAGGGAGGGGTAAGGTGGGTGGGAGTTGACTTGTGGGGCGCTGAATGCCAGGCTGAGTGTTGGGCTGGGCACAGCAGAAGAGGGTAGTGGGTCTGTTCCCAAGGAGGTTCATGGCCGATGGCCCAAAGGCCTGGGATCCAAGAACTGCACCTTTGACCTGCACTTGCAGGGCCCCTGCTTTTCCAGGAGTGAGGGTTCACAGGGAGCCAGCACTCAAACAAAGGGGAAGGCAGAGGGAGGGGCAGCTGGGACGTGGAGCAGAGGGAGGCCTGCCCAGGCAAGGTGGCGGGAAGGTCGGCCAGGCTTCTACCGGCACAGGCTGAGGGGCCCTCCTGCCCTCACTGCCCTGCAGAAGGTCCTGGTGGGACCGGATGGACAGATGGTTGGACCGATGCTCTTGCCTCCTCCAACAAGGCCCCATAAACCCCAACCTGCTCAACTCCATCCCGAGGCAGCAATAAAGGGGAGGCAAGGAACGGGGCTTCCCCCCTGCCTGTTAAAGGGGTGGGGGCCTAGCCCGTCCGTCCAGGACTCACCTCCCAGAACCTCCAGACGTCGTCGAAGGACTTGAAGGCACGCTGGAAGCAGAGGCAGAACCAGGGGAAGAGGGACTGCACGGCCCCCGCCCCCTTCCCTCCTGTGAAGAGAGAAGCGGGGTGTGAGCCCGGAGGCGGGGGTCAGGGGAAACGGGGGGGGGGCGGCGCACGCACAGGCCAAATAGCAGGGCGCGTGAACACCCCGGGGAAATCCAAAATTCCTGGCTCTCACGTTGCCAGCTATCTTCGGAGAATGTTTGGGGTGCATTTTCAATTGTCCAGGTTCCAACCCTAGGTCTTGATGAACCCTCCTCCTGGGGGCCTGATGGAAGACCAAAGGCTCCCACCGCCAGGAACTGCTGCCTGGGGCTGGGGGCGGGGCCCTTCTCATGCCCACCCCGTGGGCGGAGCTGTGTGTTTGCAGGAGGTTGGGGTTGGTCCGCTCACTTAGGTGCTCAGCAAACACCGGGTCCAAGAAGTTGATCAGGGTGTCGAGCATGTCCAGGTTCTTGCTAACTCCGATCTTGATAACACAGCTGTGCTCCTGAGAAAGGGGCGGGAGCGAGGGCGACCGAATCTTTCTCGGCTTGAGGGCTGGCCAGGGGTCACCAGGGACTCAGTTACTGAGGCCGTGTGTGTGGCTGGCTCCGGGCTGGGGTGGTGCCTCACGAGCCTGGTCGTCTGTGTGTGCACACGTGCACACTCACATCATGTCTGCGTCTCCGTGATCTGGGTGTGTAGGTGTGCTCGTTCGTAAATGTGTATGCACCTGCGTGTGTGTGTGGTGGGGGGGCGAGGATCCAGGGATGTCTCAGGTGTGGCTCTCAATGCAGGGAGCCCGGCTATACGTCCACACACACGCCGCGGGACAGAGCCAAGCTGGACAGGGGAAGAGCAGCGAGCCCATTGTTGCGGGGACAGAGAAAGGGATGAAGGTTGATCCTGGATTGCCTCTCCAGGCCATGAGGGAAGGCTTTCCAGGGAGGGTGTTCCAGAGAGAAGCCACTTCAAAAGCCCTCAACCCATTCACTGTGAGGTGTGTCTGGGGAGTACCGAGTCCCCTGGTGGGCCCAAAGTGCAGGTCGCGTGAAGGGAGCAGTGAGAGAGGAGGCCAAAGATAGTCCTTGAATGCTTGGCCAAGGTTATTGGATCTTATTCCGGAGGGGATGGGGAGCCATGGAGGATCTGTGGGAGCAGGGCCCTGTTTTCGGAGGGGAATGCCAGAACAGGGAGCCATCCCCGGTACTGGCCAGTTTCACTCTTCAGGGTTTGGTGAGAGCTGGACCCAGAGCACCCTTCCAGCCCCCTCCTCAACTCCAGTGCCTGCCACACACACAGCCCACCCCCCGGTAAGCTCACTGTGGGGGGGGGGTGTTCACTGCCCAGGCTCCTGCGGGACCCAGAGGCCTGTTTCATGGCTGGAGGAAAGAGCTGGGGGCTCTTATTGCCTGCCTAACCTCCAGGGGGTGTCTGGGGAATGGCAGGGAGGTGGTCCCTGAGCTCTGGCCCAGCCCTCACCGTTTTCTGCAGGAAGAACTGGAAAAGCCAGAAGGCCTCGTGGTCATGTTCTGCCATCAGCTGGAAAAGCATCGCCATCTTGTGGAAGCCCTGCTGGTACTCTGGGGTGGGGGTGGGGGGACAGTGAGGACAGGCGAGCCGGGGCTTGGGCGGGGAAGGGTTCCAGGAAGGAACTGAGAAGAGGGGGCTGAGGAGAGGTTCAGCCGTGCAGCCCACCTGCCTGGGTATTGCAGACATAACTCAGGAGCAAGGTTTTCTCCAGTCTCTTCTTGTCGATAATGACGTTGCCTAGGGGGTCTTTGTCGTAGAGTTTCTGGATGTCATACGCTAGGTTGGGGACAAGAGACAGGTAGGTGGCTCCAGATCACCTCAGCAGAGGGGCCATGAATGAGTTTATTCCCCAAAGGGCAGGACACAGGGCACCCTGGGGAGGGGGTTGTGAAAAAGACATCCGCCCACGGGGCTCTGCCCAGCACCAGGCCCTAAGCTGCCTGGCTTTGTCCCCACCTCCGAATCTTTGACTAGGTCATACCCTCTGCCGGGAATGCCCCCCTCCCCCACCCCATCTCCGCTCCACTGGTCCCGTCCATTGAAATCCAACTTTGTTCAAGGCCAAAGGGGAAAGATGAAGACAAAACAGCAGGAACAGCATGCACTCAGGGGGATATGACGCTAGGCATGTAGGAGCCCCCAGGAGAGATGGTGGCTGGTCTAACCAGGGTTTAGCCAGCAGAATTCCAGAATTCAAGGCCGCTCCCAAGAACCGGGAAACCATGGGCCCCTGAATATGACTGAGGAGCAGGTAGGCATGGCCTCAGGCACTCCCACCCTGCCCAGCCCTGCCCATCCGACTCTGCTCACCGATGGTATTCCGAGTCTCCATAAAGTTCCGGTGCATGTTTTCCAGAAGGGGCTGAATCTTTTTATACATCTCGCATAAGGTCTCATAGTTCTTCCTGGGCAAACAGAACTGAGGCTGGAGGAGGCAGCCTTCTCCCCGCCAGTCAAAGGCAGTCTGAGCAGCGCTCTCTGCTAGCTGCTCCCCCTACCTGTGATGCTTCCCCTCATCTGGGTCTGCGGCAGCCATAGCCGCCTTCTGCGCTCATGTTCCCCTGGAGGGCAGCGTGGAGGTGGCTTCAGTCTTGTGGCCCTGGGGGTCCCACAGCTGCTCCTGAATCCTGGCTCCTCAAATTAATAACTGGGTGTTTGCAGCGAGGGTGAGGCCTTGTGGACGTCACGATACCTCTCTAAGCCTCAGTTTCCCCTTCCGTAGAATGGAGGTAATCCTGGCACCTTGGCCTTAGAATCAGGGGGGCTGCATGAGGCAGTGTCTATTGTCCGTCATTAGGACGTGCTTAGGTGCTGTAGGAGCCATGTCTACACCTTACCCGCTGAATCCTTTGAATGTGATCTTATTCGAAAAAGGGCCTTTGTGGATGTAATTAAGGATCTCGAGATGAGATCAGTCTAGATTATCTCGGTGGACCCTAAATCCAATGACAAGTGTCCTTCCAAGGACACACAGAGACGTAGAGAGAGAGAGACAGAGGGAAGAGGAGCGGGCTATGGTGACCATAGAGGCAGAGATGAGAGGAGTCCAGAGCTGCCAGAACCTCAGAGGCAGCCAAGGACTCTTCCCCAGAGCCTTCAGGAAGTGGGGGGTTAGCTGGCATCTTGCTTTTGGGCTTCTGGTCTCCAAAACCGAGAGAATAGATTCCTGCTGTTGCAAAACCCTATTTGTGGTGCCTGTTACAGCAGCCTCAGGGAGCTACCACGGGCTCTTGTCAGGGTTCTCGACCTTTCCAGGCCGGCCCTCCGTTCCTCTACTGCCCTGAATGGTTCTCCACTGGCCCTTTGTGCATGAATCTTCACCTCAACTAGGCTGTGTAGGCCCTAGAGGAGGAAGGGACAGGGTGGCGGCGGGGAAGATTTGCTGTTAGGGTCAAGCCCCTTCTG
The DNA here is from genome assembly GCA_002007465.1 of Ailurus styani. NCBI lineage: Eukaryota > Metazoa > Chordata > Mammalia > Carnivora > Ailuridae > Ailurus > Ailurus styani. The sequence goes on from LNAC01000583.1 coordinate 28,255, forward strand.
GGCCATCTGTGAGCTGCTGAATGGAGCTGGGCGGGAAGGTGCTGGCCTTCCATGTTCTGGCCCTGGGTCAGGAGCTCATGGGGGGTTTTGTCTCTTAGAATAAGAAATCCATTGGGGGGAAGAAGTCTGCACTTGTCAGGCTGGGGTGGGCACTGCCAGCCACCCTCCCCTGACAGGGTCTGGAATATTCTACCTCCTCATGCTGTCCACGGTGAGCCGCTCATCCTGGGAGCTCTGCCATGAGTAGTAGCCCGTGAGGAACTTCCAGGCTTCTGTCCTCACGAAGGGGTGCAGACCCTGGGCAGGGGGTGGTGAGAGGTGAGAGATCAGGGGACCTCCAGATGCCTGCCAAGAGGGCGTCTCTGAACGCCGTGCCTACCCCTTGCCCACCCATGCCCTCCAATGCCAGGGTGAGGCCTTGGGGACCGTACCCGCTCCAGGATGTTCACACAAATGAGGTCTCGTGACTTGGTCAGCAGACCGTTCTCGTCAAAGAAGCCATCCCATTCTGTCTTGTCAATGGGTGGCTTTCTCTTCACCTGACAAAGATAATCGCTTCAGCCCTCTGTTAGGAACTTTTGGCTTTTTGATTCCCCCCCCCCCACCGCCCATGCTATCATCTAGAGTTTGCAATATGAACCAAGTTCCCCGCCTCTGACTCACTTCTGGAAATCTATCCTGAAGAAATTACTGCAACGTTATAGAAAAACGCTGAATGCACAATAATTTTCCTGGCGCCTTACTTCCAAAAGGAAAACCGCACGTGCTCTAAACATTATGCAATAACGGAATAGTTAAAAAAACTATAATTTATATGCTCGATGGAATATTGTGAGGCATAAAAAATGAGGCTTACGGGGAATGAATAATAACCTGGAAAAATTAAAATGTTAACGGAAAAAAGCAGAATACAAAATTATACATTCAGTTTCTAGCCTCTAGCCTCTCTATGTGCTATATTCCCCGTACACCTGTTACATATTATGAAAACTACACCTTATATACTCTAATGTGTAGTGAATTAATCACAAGGGAAATTCTGTTAGAAAAAAAAAATCCACCAAAACCCCACCAAAGCAAGAGTGATTATCTTGGAGAAATAGGGTCCTATATAGTTTTTTCCTTTTTCTTGTGTTTTCAAACTTTTCTGTAATAATGTCTATGGCTTTGATAGTGGAAAAATATAAAATAAGCACTAAACACTCCCATGAGCCACCTTTTGCCTTTCCTGGAAGAGTCGAACAGTTCATTGTGAGAAATGGTTTCTGGTTCACATAAGAGAGGGTGTGTGTGTGTGTGTGTGTGTGTGTGTGTGTGTGTGTGAGTGGTGGGGGGAAGTGAGGGCATTGCATGCAAAGTAATTAAAAATGTTCGTAAGACTAACTGGGAGATTAAGAACTGTCGGAATGGGGAGAGCTTCCTAGAGGAAGCCCTTATTGGAAAGAAGCCTGTCTTGAAATGCTGTATTGCAGGCACGGGGATGGGCTGATGGACAGAGCTGGGCGGGTGACTAGACATGTGTGATAGACACACCCCCAACTCCCCATTGATATACACCTGGATATGTCCATGTGTGATTCAAATCGAATCTGCATACAAGTTATCTGAGAATCTTCTTAAAATGCAGATTCTGATTCAGAGGGTCTGGGGTAGGGCCCAAGATGACACGTTTCTAACAAGCTCCCAGGACGTTGCTGCTGCTGCTGCTGGTGGTCCACTGACCGCGAGAGAGGAAGCTGTTAGAAATCGCTTTAGCACTGGAAATAAAACAATCAGAACCCACGGGCCCAGATTGGGGATAATTTCCACTAACTCCACATTCGATAGGGATGGATTGAGCCCCTTAGCAACTCCTATATGCTTTATCTTCTGAACCAAAATAGGACACAGGGGCCCGTGTCCAAAACCAAAAAACAAAGATACCAAAACCAAAAAACAAACAGCAAAACCAACTCCACCCTCATTGCTGGCCTAACCTTGGGAAGCGGGGTCTGTTCTGATGCCGTGTCCCAATTGCATAGACACTGTCGTCTGAGCAGAGCCCGGCTTCCGACCCTCAGCCTGCCATCATGTTCTCCCAATCTATATTCAGACTGCAACACTCAGCATGAACCGTGGCAGGAAGTAGGAGAGAGTAGGCAATGCTGGGCTGCGTCCTGGGGTCCTTAATCATGAAAGGGAACTTTGGCAGTGCATTTCCATAGAATTCTTAGTCAATTTATCAATTTCTACAGTAAAGGCAACTGTGATTTTGATGGGGACTGTGCTGAATTTATAGGTCAATTTGGGGAGAATTGATAATAATATTGAGCTCTGACCCATGAATGTGGGATCTGTCTCCATCTGTTTAGGTTTTCTTTAATTTCTTTCAGCATTGTTTTGTAGGTATGTAGCCTATTCATATATTTTGTCAGATTTATTGCAAAATATTTTGTTTTGGGGGGATGTTATTGTAAAAGGTGTTATTTTTAAATTTCCAACTTCTAATAGTTCGTTGCTAGTATATAGAAATACAATGGGTTTTTATGTATTGATCTTGTATCCTGCCACCTTGTTAACCTCACTTACTAGTCCTAGTAGCTTTTGTGGATTCCGTGGGGATTTATTATAGAGGCCAACAATCAGCCAATGGCAACCCATGGGCCAAATCTGGCTTGCAACCTGTTTTGTTTTGTTTTTTTAAATGAAGTTTTATTGGCACACAGCCATGCCCATTCATTCATGTATTGTCTATGGCTGCTTTCATGCTAAAATAGCAGAGTTAAGGGACCCCTGGGTGGCTCAGTCTGTTGAGCATCTGCCCTCAGATCAGGTCATAATCCTGGAATCCTGGGATCAAGCCCCGAATTGGGCTCCTAGCTCAGTGAAGAAGCCTGCTTCTCCCTCTTCCTCTGCCCCTCCCTCTGCTTGTGCTTTCTCCCTCTTTCTTTCTCTCTCTCAAATAAATAAATAAATAAATAAATAAATAATCTTTAAAATAGCAGAGTTAAATAGTTGCAACAGAGAAATATGGCACAGAAAGACTAACGTACTCCATATTTCTCCATTGATTTAGGTCTTTAATTTCTCTCAGCATTGCTTTTGTAGCTATGTAGGCTGTTCATATATTTTGTCAGATTTATCCCTAAATATTTGGGTTGGGGGGATGTTATTGTAAAAATGAATTAATTAATTAATTAATTAATGAACTGGCTAGACCTTCCAGTGCAGTGGTGAATAAATGTAGTGAGAGCAGGTTATCTTTGCTCTGTTCCCAGTCTTAGAGGAAAAGCATTCAGACTTTCATGACTCAGTATGATGTTAACAGCAGGCTTTTTGTAGATGCCCTTTATCAGGTTGAGGAAGCTCTCTTCCACTGCTAGTTTGCTGAGAGTTTTTATCAGAAATGGCTATTGGATTTTTTCAAACGATACTCTGTTGAAAGGATCATACAGTTTTTCATTCCTTAGTTTGTTAATATGCTAAATTATATTGCATGCTTCTGAATGTTAAGTCAGCCTTGCATTTCTTGGATAAACCCCACTGGTGATATGTTATCCTTTTTATACATTATTGGAGACTATATGCTTAATTTTATTTAGGACTTTGCATCAATGTTCACGTGAGATATTGGTCTATAGTCTTTTCTTGTAATGTCTTTGGTAAGGTATCAGGGTCATGTTGACTTCATAGAAAGAGCAGAGATGAATTTCCACTTTAAAAGTTTTAAGCATAGTTTGTATTGAATCGGTATCATTTCTTTCTTCAATATTTAATATAGCTCACCAGTGAAGCCATCGAGATCTGCAGTGTTTTGGTAGGAAGATTTTTAACTACAAACATTTTTTAAAAATTAGATTGATGGATGGAGTCAGAAGAAAAAAAATTTTTTAACTTAAAAAATTAGAGCTTTATAGAAACAGGGCATTTTCCTTCTAATTCACTTTTAAAAATAAAAGCAGATAATATAGGGAACAACAAGGAATTCATAAAAGCATAAAGCATAAAAAATGATAGTAACGCAAATAAATCAATTATGAAAATAAATGTATTATATTCTCCGATTAGTTGTAAACATTTACAAAGCATTGAAGATGTGCCAGGCACTGTCGTAAGCACTTTATACTTATCATTTAATCTTTGCAACCACCTATGAGATAGGTGTAGTTATTTTTTTTAAGATTTTATTTATTTATTTGTGAGAGAGAGAAAGAGAGCACAGAGCGAGAGGGAGAAGCTTGCTTCCTGCTGAGCAGGGAGCCTGACTCTGGGCTCGATCGCAGGACCCTGGGATCATGACCTGAGCCAAAGGCAAATGCTTAACCGACTGAGCCACCCAGGCGCCCCCTCTAATATTTTTAGTAAAATAGGAAAGCGACTGGAGGATAAGGCAAGCTTTCCAGGAGGGTTTTTGATGCCATGTTGCTCTGAATACTCAGCAACAGAGCCCCCAGTAGGCCTAGGAAGGATCACTGGCTGCTTATGGTTCTCAACCTCTTCTATTCCAGTTCCCTTGAGGGACAAGATATACTCCCAACAGTAAGAGTGCCTCATCATGTCAGTGATTCTCACCCAGGGGAGGGCAGGGTGACCCAAGGAGGGAAGGAGTATTAAAATTGGGCATATGTGCCATTTGAAAGTTGCTGGGTGATTACTATCAGTCCAGGTATGGGGCTGTACCATTACTATAGCATAGTGATTAAATGAATGGTTTAAAACAGTGGTTCTCAAAGTTAGCATTACATCAGACTCACTTGGAGCACTTGTTAAGACACAGATCACTGGACCTCACCATGGGAGTTTCTGGTTCGGAACCCCTGGGGATCAAGAGTCTGCATTACAAGTTCCCCATTGGTGCTGATGGAGCAGTTTTGGGCACCACACTTTGAGAATCACTGATTTGGAAGATGGACTCAAGAGTATGGGTCTGAATACCAGCTCTGCCACTTACCAGCTGTGTGACTTTAGGCAAGTTGCTTTGTCTCGGTGCCCCAACTTTCTCATAAAATGAAGATAATAGCATCATCCACCTCATATAGGGTTATGGAGAGAATAAATGACTATAAAGAAAGCCTTTAGAACAAGTTGTGATACATACTAAAGGCTATGTGACAGTTCTTTATCTTATTATTATCACTCTATAAGTTCAGAGAAATGAATAAAGATATAAAGAAAATCCAAATCAAGACCTGGTGATAATTTGCAGTAAAGCCATAACATTTAAAACTCAGGGAGAGAGCTGCCCATTTTGCCTCTCAGCTTTCTTATGTATCATTCCTTAATCACTATGATTAATGAAACTGGAGATTGGTTAAGGTCATTATAATTAGTTATTATGATTTTGAAAAATACACTGTGTGGAAAACTTTTATGACCGAGGCTAACTTTTCATGAATAGATGTATCTTATTAAGTGAGCTTGAAACCACCTGCTAACAAAAATATTACTGCCACCTGGTGGCAGCATACCAAAATTGTTGGCAAAAACACCAAGGAAAACTTACCAGCATCTTCAAGATTGAACTTGCAAAGCAAGAGGTCATTAAAGTTAGACTGTCCCACATGGGGAAAGGTAACTGGCTTAGAAAGAAGGGTGAAACGGAGCAAGGGTACCTGTATTTTTCAGTCCTGATGTGAGATCAAGGTACAACTTACCCTGCTCAACCTTGTAGGCCAGCTCAGGGTTCTAGTCCTTCCCACCCCACCAAGGAAAGTGGCCCTAATGCAAACCAGAAGCTGGGGAGGGAGGGACTTGGAGCCGATGAAGAACACGCACCAGGATGAAGGAGGCTGACCACCTGGCAGAGAGGCTGTTTTCAGGAGAGAGGGTGGTCATGGCCCCTGCTGGACGTCTTTAAAGAAGCTTCTGACCAGAGCTGTCTTGGAGCCCTAAATGATGCTTAATTAGCAGGGGAAAGTGATCTTCCTTTTGGGGGGTGAATTTCATTCCCTGGAGGAACCGAGCCTCTCCCTAACCTCCCACAGCTGAACAGAGCCAGGCAGTGTGTGTCACAAGGCCCCTGGAACCCTCATCACAATGACCTTGGAACATGGGAGCCCTCAGCTTCAGAGGTAACACACACCCAGGAGCCAACTAAATCTACCAGTCAGCCAGAAAAATCACAGGACATCCCTGTACAGTGTACACAGGACACAGGATGTACAGTGGAGGTTGGGGCTGAGAACTTGCAGATCAGTGTGTTGAGCAGGTCAGGGGAGGCTTCCTAGGAGAGGTGGGCCAGGAAGCCTTCCTTCCTACCTCTAGCTATCCCTCCTCTGGCTCCCTCCCCTTGTTATCCCACAGATCACTACCCAAACCCAGGTAACACCTGGAATCTGAGCTTCAGGTTTCTTGGGTATCAGTTCCAGAGATTCGGAATCAGGTGTCTGGGTTGGGGACCTGGGGAACTGTATTTTGAAAATTGTCCTGGGTGATTCAGTGTCAGTATGTGTATTTGATTGGTAGCTTCTGAGGTTAGAGACCAGTCTTATTTATCTTTATATCCAGAGCACTTAAGACAGTGTCTGCATGACTGAATGAATGACTTAATTGAATGGAAGAAATAAATGAAGCTCTCTGAGATCTCACTGTCCTCTCTGAAGGTATTACAGAGATTTCTGTATGTGCCTTGTCTCCCTTCCTACCCTGGGTTCCTCAGGCCAGAGTCAACGTCTGATTCCTTTGTGCTTTCCTCCCAGTACCAGTCCTGGCAGCCTGGCACTTGGCAGGTTCTCAATATTTGTTGAATGGATCTGAGAATTTGGCTCCTCTTGGCTCCGGCCTCACTGGTTGTCTACCTTAAGCATTGCTTGCATTTCTATTCAGGTCCCGGACATTAAGGATATCTGGCTTGAAAGCATCCAAAGTCATTAAGAGATAGTAGTAATTAGATCAACCAAATTGGAATCAGGAGTTTGGAGATGGAATTTGGACTCTGACTTTAAATTTGGACGTTCCCCCCTTCTGAGCCATGGGTCCCCCAGCCATGAAATCAGAATACAGTCAACCTCCAGCTCTCACATCCTTATTAACATAATGAATCAGCATCCACACGGAAGACTTCAGTGGACACAATTCATTGTCTCATTTACTGTTACTGTTCTGCTAGCTTGCGGCACTGTGGGGGTCCTTTTAAATCAAAACACCTTATCCTCTGCCTCCCTCTCCTACTCCATGCCAGCCTAGGAAAGCATTATAGCTTCGTCCCCTTAATCTGCCACCCCTAGGTCTTCTTGGAGCAGGAGGTGGGTGGCTTTGAGCAGGAAGGGGTGGAATGAGGATGGGGCAACCTCCCACAGCAGGGTGCCTCCAAGCAAACGTCCAGAGCAAGAGGCATGGCCTGGGCATTACTCACCATCTGGGATTATCTATGCCTCTGTTCCTCCACATTAACGATGGCGACAACTGAGAATTAACTGCAATTTTTCCCTAAGAAGCTCAGGATCAGGCAGGGAGTTGGAAAAACTGTGTGCTAAATCCAACGTGGCTTCTAAAATGAACACGATGGGCGTAGATCATTTACTGAACTTCCTTTCACCTCTGGCTCCTTGTCTGTAAATTGTAGATAATAACCGGGGCCCAAATTAGCCGGTATAGTTTGGTCATATTACAAAAGCCTCAGATCACATGGAAGCTTAATATTCAAGCAGAACTGCAGGACACTGAAGCAAGAAGGGTTTTTGATCACTTTTACTCCTTTTGCCGAAACTTATAAGGGATTTACATGTGTCAATCTCCTTTCTTCAGGGCTGAATGATCCTTACCACGTCCATTTATTTGCATAATTCCCCAAATTCTTCACATCCCCCCATTACTTTTCTTTTATGCTTTCCCCCTTCTTGAGAGCAGCCCAGTTTTACTGCTTTAGATTTCTCTACCTGGGGGTTCGTCAGCGGACAAGAATCCCAGCTTTTCAAATATTATTCTTGGTAGAGGAGTATGGGCAAAGGTTGGAGAGATCTAGAATTTGCATTAAAGAAGTCCCGGGAGGGAGCAATGCTCCCAGCCCATCTTTTCTTGGGAGAATCTGGGTTGTCTGTTGGCTGAAGGAGGTGGTGGTTAGGCAGGAGGGTGGTGGGGAGGCTTGGAAGGTACGTGGGGAAGACTCTCTAATCCTCAGAAGTGCAGGGCTCATGCAGTGAGAAAGCTCATGGGCTTTGGGGACAGAAAAACCCACATTCAAATCCTGACCATGCCGCCCAACCAACCACGTGACCTTGGTCCCACCTACTGGGAAAGGCGTGGAGGCTTTCTACCTCTGCTTGGCCACTCAGGAGTGGGCCCTGGGCCTGGGACACTTCCTTACCAAGAGACAGGGAGTCCTCACAGCCTGGGCTGGATTTGTTGCCTCCTGGGGGAATGTCTGTCCCTGTTCCAAGGTCAACGTGTGCTCCTTTGTTCTGCTTAAGTGTGTGTGTCAAGTGGCGCCTGGTCAATCCCTCTGTTGAATCTCTTCCCAGCGGGGAGGGAGTGGGGTCCTTCGTCTGCACCATGAGAGGCCCTCATGCAGATCACAGCCCTGTGTTGGCCGGGGGACGAGAGCCAGTGGCCACAGCGGACTAGTGCCCACTGTTGAAGTGGATCCCAGTCTGCCTCTTTGAATGAGCAGAGCCTTGTTCCCTCCAGGGCCTATGTGAGTATTGTCTTTCCCGGTGATGCCGACACCTGCAAACCACGGAGGGGGTTGGCATCTCAGGATGCCCGCTCCTGGTGGCGGGCATTGCTGTGCTACTCGCCCCCCTCCATGCAGGGGCCTCCTCCCCTGAAGGTGGTTTTGCTCTTACCCTTCCGAGGGGGGTCCGGGAAAGGAAGAGTTGTGTTACTACCGCGTGGAACTGAAGGGTAAGTGAAGCTGCGTGCATAAGGAGGCTGGCCTCCACCTGGAACACAGGGCCACGCGGTCCATGCGATTTATTATTAACCTCAGCATCCCTATTTTTGTTAGAGATGCCCAGACCAGTCCGTAAAAGTCACTATGAACCAGACTCGAGTCAAGGGGCTGTCTGCTTCCGTGAGGCTTCTCGTAACATTTGTGTGAAAATTCAAAGATCCTGTGAGCCGGACAGTTCCTGCCTCTCTACATTTCTTCAGGAACCTGAGGACCAGGATTACTGTCCAAGCGGGCTGCAGCCAGTATTAGAAATGAAGTTCCCTCCAGCTCCTTGTGTCAACGTGACACACCACCACTCTGTGCCATGTGGTGGGACCGTGTCCCCGGAACAGTGATCTGTCAGCCCCTTCACGGACGTCTCCCCATGACCGTCCACGTCCGGGCCATGCTAGTTCTTGGTGTAAATCACATGCATTTTATCTCATCACAAAGTGCCAATGATCTGTTATGCTCAAGCTGTATTTTTCTCTTTGCCCCTCATTGTGAGGAACTGAGATAAGTTTAGCTTTCCCACAGCAGGTTTCCTGGCCTCGCCCCCACGGAGCACAGTATTTCTGACAAAGCCCAAGACAGCTGCACGTCATCTGTCACTAATGTGAGGGAAGCAGGGAGCGGAGAGCTGGGGCTGCAGATGGCTGTCTTCTGAGCACCGTGGTAGCTGGTCTCCCCCAGAGAAGTAGCCAGCCATGCTGAAGTCCGCTGAGCCAGTGGAAGTGCTAAGGGGTCATTCGCTGCACTTTGGGTCATTTTCAAGGTCTTGGGGAGACCCCACTTCCCCCACTCTGTTGAAGATGATGCCTTTATCACCTCCCATTCGGCCATCGTATGCACCAGAAATAACCCATAGGAGCAACGCCAGGCTTAGGATCCACCAGAATCAGCCAAAGAGAGGCACTCAGCCCTGGGCAGCTGAGCCCGAGTCCCTGTGACCTCCCTCCTGCTCTGAAGGGTCCTTGCCCCTTAGGGGGGTCCTCATCATGGATCTCCCTGACCCCTGACTTCTAGCGCAGTCTCCCAGAGCACCAGCAAACCCTTAGCTCTGACTCTTCCCGAGCCATGGCTGCATCGTCTATGCTGTCATATCTACTGATCATTTGGCCCCCAAGAGGCCCCTGTAGTCCTCAGACATCCAGACCACAGGGCCTTTGCTATCTACCTCAGGGGAAGTGCTTTACAACTGTCAGGATTGATCTGGACCATCCTGTGAGGGCGGCAGCAGTCCAGAGAGGTTAAGTTACTTGCTTGGGATCACCCAGCAAGTAAGTGGGGAGCCAAGAACCTCCTACTTCCACCCAGCTCTGCCACTAGCCAGGTTGTGTCACACTGGCAGGAGGCAGCATCTTGCAGGAGTGAACCCCTTGCAGGCTCAGGGGACTGTGATCCCACAGCCCAGTGGGGAGGAGGGAATCTGCCGTCGCCCTTTCTCCAGATTCTAAACTTGGTATTTGGTCCAGAAGCAGAGCGCTGGGGAGGTGGGGGGGAGGTGGAAGTAGTGCTACAACGTAGCTTCTAAAGGCCATGGAAAGAGTGAAATGGGAAGGAAAAAGGACAAGAAATTCCAGCAAACGCCAGGGACTCTAATGGAGAGAAATAATGTGGCTAATTACATCTCTGAAGGCTATCTGTTCCAAAATGAATTTTTAATGAAAAAATAATGCATTCTCCCTGCTGCTTGCATCGGGGAGGGAAAGGACTGAGCAGAGCCTCCCAGGGCTGACCACAGCAGCTGTGCGTGCCAGCGCATCTCACCACTTTACCTGTCTCTTCCCAGCATCCTCATCCCTGGGCTGCGCATGAAGTAGCCTCCCCCCAAAGCTGCAGAACCAGCGGGGGGCCCCTCCAGTGCCCTGGGATCCAGGAAGACCAGTGTGGACGGGGCGGGGGGCATTCCTCTGCTTCCCCCCGCCCCCGCTCTTTTCTCCCCACTAGCGAGTCATGGATCTTAAATCCAGCGGTGTAGAGCTCCTTATGTGGAATGAAACGCTTGTCTCAAACATTCCGTACACATCTGTTTGGTAAGTGTGGGTTTTACAGGAATCAGCCCTACTCTCCCCCTCCTGGGGTTAATCTATCAAGGAGAATGGGGGGAGAGAAGCATGAGTTTTAGAGTTCAACAGATCTGGGTTCAGATCCCAGTCTGGCAACTTACTTGGAGTGTGACCCAGGGCAGACTCAGTTTCCTTCCCTGTAAGATGGGGTAACACTATTCTATAGTATTATGGTGAACTCTAAATATTGTCTATAAAGTGCTCTGCACAGAGTCTGGCACCAGCCCGAGCCGTTGTTTGTGTTGTTATTATTTGCCCCGGAGCACAGCCAAGCTAACCCTGAATCTCCACCTACCCTGGAAATTCCAAAATTACACACTACAGCCCTCAAATTCAGGAGCACATCAGCACCGCTAAAATGCAGGACCACATGCTTCCATATCCACTCTTCAACCTATTCAGATGCACGGAAACACGAGCAGCCCCACAAAATGCACGGACGAACACACATGTATCATTGCATTTGCACACTTTCATGCTTCCCAACACACAGCCCAAAGCCGATCCGGAGCACCTGACTTCTTTGCACTCTTAAGTGTACGCACACCAGAACACACCCACGCCCACGGGGGAAACACTGAGCAGGGTGCCAGGGAAGGCATCTTGGGGCCACATCAGTATCGGCGGGGTTCACAGCGGTTCCCTTCCCAGAGCAAGCCCAAGCTGAGGAGGCCAACGCCGGGAAGGGAGGCCGACCCCGGGGGAATCCTTGGAGGTCAGAGTTCATGAGGGGCAGGGCAGAGCAGGAGGACCCTAGATGCCTGGAGTGACAGAAAGGGACACACTGAACAGGGGCTTGGGAAAGTAAAGGAGAATACTGAAGATCAGCACCACCACCTTCCGGTCCAGGGCAGAGAAGGCCCAGATCCAGACTCACACACGCCAGTACCTGGTAGAAATATCTCTTTCCCACCTCACTCCCTGTTCTTTCCATTTTCTGGAACTACTCTATCCTCCAGACTCTAGGAGACTCTGGGAGAGCCCCAGATCCCGTCTGCTGATAGGTGTGGGAGTGTTCTGGAGACCAGACACCGGCAGCTCATTACCAGGATTCTCAAAAGAAGGCAGCTGCCCAGAAGTAGTGTCAGCTCGTGGGTCCTGCTGGGAGGAGCAGGACTCCCGTGGTCTCTGGCCTGTGTTTGGGGGACCTACTCTGTCAGGAAGGATGTGAAAGGAGGATTTTCCTTCTTCTGTGTCTGACAGTCTTTCACTCGCCTGGCTGGGGAGGGGCTGC
>LNAC01000583.1:40779-86453 GCA_002007465.1 Ailurus styani
TAGTCATACACACACAACACCTGGAGGCAGAAGATCCCAGGACATGCATCCCCCACTCCCCACTCCTGCCCCATTCCCCATCTTCTTCCTTCCTCCCACTTTCCAGGGCAGAGCCACCCTGCAAGCTTCTCTGTCTGCAGTCCTTGAGCGAGCTGGGGACAGCATTCTCATAGGAATCATTCCTGCCCCTCGTGGGCAGGTCCCACAGACTCAGGATGCTGCTCTGCTGGCAGAGGATTTCTTTCCACTAATGGGATTGTGCAGAAAAACATTTGGCCAAGAACATGGAGCCAGTCAGTGTTACAGGGGCAATTTTCTGAGACAGGATCTGAGAAAGACCGTTCTATAACCTGAACCCACCTTGACACTGACCCTGGCCACAGACTGGTCTTGATCCCAGAATTTTAAATCGAACCCTAAAAAACATTTACAGCAATTCCACTTCACAGAGCAATTAAGCTCCAGAGAGGGGTAGTAACTTGCTCAAGGTCACACAGCAAATCAAAGACAGACCTACAATGAGAATCCTTTCTCCTGCCTCCTGACCTCCTGTCTTTAGATCTCAGTAAAAGGTGATGTTTTAAAGCCAGGCTTTGAAGAAAGGAGGGGAAATGCCCAGGTGAAGGGGACCCTTGTGAAAATTTAATGAAAAAATCGTGGACGCTCTTACTTTCTGGGGGCATAGGCATCTTTTGCCCTCTCCTCCCTCTGTGGTTGGGCCAGGGGAAGGCCGGCAAGGGGTGGGTTCCGCTCCTCACCCTCAGCCCTGTGGACAGGGAGACTGGGATGGGGGCGCAAGCTTGAGGTGGGCATCGCCCCCTCTGTTTGGGTCTTCTGGAGTAGCCGCAGCCGCTGCAGGAGCACGTGATGTCACCGCTCAGAGAGGCTGAGATAAGAAGGGGGATTGATCTTTCTGGTGCTTCAAAGAGAATACAAGCCCTACCTGTCATGGCTGTTGATCAAAGGCTCTGTGGAGACTGTTTTATGTGCCTCGCCCCGCCCCCACTCTGGGCCGGGGAGGCAGGAATCCTCCAAGCCTCCCTGCAAAACAGAAAGACCCCTTTTCCATCCAGCCAGGGTCCCCCAGCAGCTCCCAGGAGCCGGGGTTCAAATTCCCTGCCAGCCTTTTGTGCAGGCAGCTCAGCCTAAGGCCAGGTCGGTGAGAACTGATACTCTCCTCATTGCATGGATGAGAAATCGAGGCACCGAGAGGTTAAGTAACTTGTCTGCAGCCACGAGACAGTGGCTTGGGAAACCCCCATTCTATGGCATTAGGTCCTCAGAAAATTCCCCATCTGCTGGCTGATGTAGGTTTCTCCCTCTGGAGCTGCCCGTTCATCTAGGGTGTAGATCCCAGAAAGACTGAAAATATTCTCTGTGAGAAAAGGAGGATGGGCCTTGCTTCTAAAATGTCTCATTTCAGACATCTGGAAAAATCCAAATTCTTTCATTTCACTTTGCCTCTTTGGTGGGACAGCATGCAGATTTTTTTTCCTGCCCTTTCCCATCCATACCCCCAACACTACCCAACTCCATTTATCTGTAAAGAGTGTTCTGCCTTATGTATGAAACTCCTTATCTGTTGATTTATTAAAATACAGAGCACATTCTAAATTCCTTAACGTGACATTCAAGGCTCTAAGAAACCTTGAGAGGTCACATGGCCTAGTGGTTAAGAGTGTGGGCTCCTGGACCATACTTTCCAGGCTAGCACCCCAACTCTTCTACCTCTTGGATTTTGACCCATGGATTGTGTAGAAGTGCGTTGCTTAATTTCCAGTAATTAGAAAAATTTCCAGATATCTTTCTGTTATTCATTTCTAGTTTAATTCTATTATGGTCAGAGAGCACATTTTGTATGACTTCAATTTTTAATGACTTATTAAGGTTTGTTTTAGTCCCAGTATATGATCTATAGGGGATGATCCATGAGCAACTTGAAAAGGAGGTACATTCTGTTATTGTTGGTGGAGTGTTCTGTAAATGTCAATGAGTTCAAGTTGGCTGATAGTGTTGCTCATATCTTCCAAATCCTTGCTGATTTTCTCTCTATTTTCTACCAGTTCCTGAGCAATGAGTCTTAAAGTCTCCAAGTATAACTAGATTTGTCTATTTCTCCTTTTAGTTCTATTGGGTTTTTTTGCCTTGTGTATTTTGAAGGCCTGTTATTTGATGCATACACATTTTGGATTGCCACATCTTCCAAATGAATTGATCTTTTTATTGTTATGGAGTATTCCTCTTTATCCCTAAGTTTTCTCCTTCAAGAGTTTGCTTTGCCTGATATTAAGATGCTATTTCAGCTTTTTTTAAAATTAATGTTCCATGCTATATTTCTTTCATCCTTTTACTTTTAACTTATCTATGTCACTATACTTAAGTAAATTTCTTATAGAAAGCATATAGTTAAGTCTGCTTTTTAAAAATTTATCTGATAATCTGTCTTTTAAATGATATGCTCAAATAATTTAATGTGATATGTTTATGGAGAAGGTTGGATTTAGATGTATCATTTTATTGCTTGGTTTAATTGCTTGGTTTTTGGCTTGTCCCTTCTGTTTTTCATTCTTTGGTTTCTCTTTTTCTGCCTTTTGAATTATTTGAATATTGTTTTAGTGTTCCATTTTTATTTTTCTGTTTGCTTCTTGATTATCTCTTTGTATATGGTTTTTAAGTGGTTGTTCTAGGGATTGTGATACACATACCTAATTCATCACCATGATGTACTTAAAGTTAATATCTTACCACTTTGAGTGAAGTATATGACCCTTGTAGCCATGCCGGCTGCCCTCCTCCCTGTACACTGCAGCCCCTGTACATAGGATGTCTGTTTACACTGAAAACTCCATCAGACAATGTCATCATTTTTGCTTTCAGTAGTCATACCCATTTTTAAAATTTATTTATTTATTTACATTTTTTAAAAAATTTTATTCATTTACAACAAAGAGAGATAGTGAGACAGGGAACACAAGCAGGGGGAACAGCAGGCAGAGGGAGAAGCAAGCTTCCTGCTGAGCAGGGAGCCCAATGTGGGACTCGATACCAGGACACTGGGGTCACCACCAGAGCCAAAGGCAGACGCTTAATGACTGAGCCACCCACGTGCCCAGTCATACTCATTTTAAAGTACTTAAGAGGGAAATAGTCTATCATATTTACCCAACTATTCTCAGTTTTATTTCCCTTCTTTATTCCTAAAATCTCAACTTTCTTTCTGGTATCACTTGCCTTTTTCTTAAAGAATTTCTTCTAACATTTCTTTTAGAGCAGGCATGCTGTCAATGAATTCCCTTAGTTTTTCTTCCTCTGAAAATATCTTCTTTGGTGGGGTGGGGAAGGCTTAGAAATGATATTTTCACTGGGTGTTGAATTCTCGGTTGACAGTTCTTTCCTTTCAGCACTTTAGAGAAACTGTTCCACTGTCTCCTGGCCTCCATGGTTTCTGATGAGAAATCTGTAGTCATCTTAATTGTTGTTCCCCTGTAGGTAATGTATTACTTTCCTCTGGCTTTTACAAAAAATTTTTCTTTATCCTTGACTTTCATTAGTTTGATTAAGATGTGTTTGGGTCAGGTTTCATTTGAATTTATGCTTTTTTGGGGGTGTTTACTGAGCATCTTGACTCTATAAATTCATGACTTTTCACCAAATTTGGAAGGTTTTCAGCCATGATTTCTTCATTTTTTTCCCCTCCTGCACTAAGCTTTTTCTCCTCTCTGCCTAGGACTCCAATGACATGAATGTTAGACCTTTTAGTATTGTCCCATAAGTCCCTCAAACTCTATTCATCATTTTTCCAATCCTTTTTTAACCTCTGCTGTTTAGATTAGATAATTTCTATGAATCTATTTTCAAGTTCACTGACTCTTTCCTCTGTCATCTTCATTTTGCTATTGAGTCCACAGAGTGAGGTTTTTTTAATTTCAGTTATTGAATTTTTATATTATAAAATTTAATTATGTAAAGAAAGTTATAAGATTTCCTTTGGTTCTTTTTGATAGTTTTCATTTTGTTCCTGACAGTTTCAATCTTTCTATTCATTTTACAATCATTCTTCCTTACCTCATGGACTATAGTTATAATAGCTGTTTTACAGTCTGTGTGTGATAATGCCATCATCTGGTCATCTGGAGGCCAGGATCTATTGTCTTTTCCTTTGAAAGTAGTTGAGATTTTCCTGGTTTTTCATTTGTAATTTGGGGCATTTTGTAATCAACCTTATTTATTTCAGAACACAGGTCCTCCCCTGTTTTTTGCATTGAGTCAATTCTACGCATTCACAGCTCAAGGGTGGGTCCAGGGCTTCATACACAGATTTAAGGGAGTCTGTTCTCCAGCTCTCCATGACTGTCCTCACATTCTCTGCCTCCCACCTCCTGGTCTCTGGGCTAGAACCTGGGGTTTTAGCCTTTCCATATTGTCACACATTTCTTTTGGCCACAGTAGGGTAAAAAAGAGAAAAAAAATCAACAGAACCTCCCCACAATTTCCATAGAGGCCCCTTTTCTCAGTTTCTCCAGCCAGAGAGAATGATTTTCACTCAGAATTTTAGGTTCTGCACCCCCAATAGCACAGGAATATGGTTTCATGATTGGGGTTTCCTTGCGGCACACCCTGGAGAGGAAAAGAGAAATGATTGAGATGATATCTCTGCTCTACTCTCTATCTTCCAGGTCCCTGTCCCCACTCCTCTGGCCAGAAAGAGAGGGGTTCTCTTCAAGCTTTTTCTGTTTGTGCCCACTCACAGATCTGGGATTCAGGCTCTCTAGAGTCCAAGCTGGGAGGTATGGGAAGGAAGAAACCCAGGAATCACATTGCCATATTGGTCAATCATTAGTGTTTATTGCTTTCTCCAATCCACCTGCTTTTATTTATTTTTCAGAGTCTGTTGACAGTACTGTACATATCTGTTCTAGGGTTCTTACTTTCAATCAGTGGGAGGGAGAGGGTAAAGTATGGTTACTCCATCTTAGCAGTAACCAGAGGCCTGTAGACAAGTAACTTTAAGGGATAACTTGACTAATTTTGTTAACAGTATCACAATATTTAAGAGAATTCTAAAGTCCATATATTTATAAATTTAATTTATTAGATTTACAAGTTTTTAGTGTACATGATACAAAGGTTATGCTTGTTCAATTAGACATTTAAGTTACTTAAGAAAATTAAATATATGAAATGTTCAAATGCAGTTGAAATTGTTTAAGCAAATTTAATTAAATTGTAAATGGCACTGGCTGTTTAAGGGAGTTCAGTGTTTCAACTTGAGTTAATCAAACTTTAATTGAAGAAAAAGTGAAGGTTTTGTTCTTATTTTATTACATTTATAAATAGAACAGTAAGATTGGTAAGTGGAACTTAACCCTTAAGAAAAGCTCTGTTTTTAAATGTGTATCTTTAATAAATCGAATAAGTAACTAAAATAGTATTTTTGTGTGCTTCCCATCCCCCCACATGCACACCAAAAGCATTTCATTGACAAGGGCTCACCTGCTCCAGAAGCATCCATGTCACTCCCAGGCAATTCCCACTGTTGGAAAGATGTCTGTCTTTCTACCTGAAATCCCTGGGTAATGTAGACAGTACAAGCTGTTGAAGACAGACTGGTGAGTTACTTTATTCCTCTGAGACTCAGTTTCCTTATCTGCAAAATAAGAATGAAAAAAGACCTACCTCAAAGGTTTGTTTTGGAGATGAAACAAGATGATGAAGGTAAAGTGCATGTGTACCTGCATCTGTGTGTGAAGTACTTCCCACGGAAAGTTCCAGAAGTCATAGAAGAAGCAGTAGCAGTAATAGTAACAAATGCAGCTGTGGTGGCTGCTGGTGTTATTCTCAGAACCATTTCCTGGGGGTGCCACGCCTGGCACAGGGGGAGGCCATGAGAAAGCCAAATGAAAGTAGGGGACTGGGAGTAGGACCGTCACTCCTGCCCCCTCCCCCCACCAAATGGCTGGTCCTTCCCTGGTCCAGCCATTTCTGACAATGCAGACAGTTGTCTAGTGGTGCCAGGGGGGTGGCTGAAAGATGCAGAGCTTGGGTCTCAGAAAGGCCTGTGTTCAGACCCCAGTTCTGCCTTTCCTCCTGGGTGGTTTGAAAAAGCTGCCCAGACTCCCCAAGCCTCTGTTCCTTCACCCCTCCATGGCATGGAGCTGAGAATCACTAACTCATAGGGTGGATTTAGGTCTTAAATGGGTTCCTGTGCAGTGTCCAGCATGACACCTTGCATGTGGCAAGCTTGTACCCACACACAGGGGTTAGCTCACATCTCTACCGCATATATTTTATTCCAAAGTGAATTCTTTGGCTGCAGGCAATCCAGTTGTCTACACTGACCCAGGGAAGCTGGTTCGCTTGTCTACATGGATTCCACTGAGGAACACGAGACCCATCTTCTAGTCCTGGGCCTTGACACTTAGGTCAAATCTTTCTCCTCTCTGGGATTCAGTTTTCTCATCTCTAGATTGGGAATGACAGTCCCCATTCTGCCTCCGATGAGTCCATATGGCTCAGATGGCCAGAAGCTGTGGAGGGCTTAGTTCTAAGGGGTAATTTGCCCCAACAGACTCAGAAGATCTATGGACAGAGCAGGATTCTTGGTCTCTTCTTACCCTGACAGGAGGTTGGATGCCTTGTGCTCTAAGGCTGATAATTGGCTTTCATTCTGGCCAAGCTGGAGGGTGGAAGCAGGCAGCCAATTGTAAGCTTGAGCCCTTGGCCCTTCCGAGTGGAAGTTGCTATGGCCGTATTAGAAGGGGAACTTCTGGGGGCATCAGTGTCCACCTGGCTCTGCTCAGACTCCCTGCAGCCACCACTGGCTCCCTCGCTGCTGTATTTCTACGCCTGGGATCTCTGTTCCTTAGATCTGGGATGGGCAGTGAGAACCTCCCCTGAAGTTTGGTTCTCCTGTCTCTGGGCATTCTGACCTGAATTGGCCAGGCTAGTGCTCCCAGAAGCAGCATCTGGATCCTTTAAGGTCCCATCATGCCCTCCCTTTCCTCCAGGAAACCCTCCCAGATCTTCCAACCCACACCACCCTCTTCCTTCCCAGAGGGTCTAAGTCAGCTCCTGCTCATACTCTGTCCCACCCTGGACTCTTGCTGTTCTCTGAGTGGCCCTGTCACTTAGCAATATCCCAGGTGGAGTGCTTCCGAAAGGGAAGGCCCACAATACCTCCTCTAGCTCGCTGACAGCCCTGTCCTGAGCTGGCCTGGAGGACCTCTGAGACTGCTGGCTGTGTGGGGGTACGTGACATGGGACATGGGGGCAGGGGCAGAGACCAGGTCCTGGCTGTGCTCCTCAGAACACAGGCGGCAGAGAGGCTGCAAGGGAGAGGCATGCCCCACAATGAGGCCCAAGGCACATTGGGACCAGTCTGTGGTCTCAATAATGCAAACATCTCATGTGTGTAGAGGGCCTCCTGGATTCAGAAGGATTCTCCCATCCCGGCAGCCATTGGCCAGAATGGGTGTGATTACTTCTTGCCTGTAGAAGAGACATCCAGGTATTCAGAGGTTCAAAAGAGGAAGCGGAATTCCCGAAGGCACAGAGGTACCAGGTCAAGCACCCTGACTAGAAGCTCTAGTTCCAGCTTCCAGCTTCTTAATCTCTGTCTCTTTCACAGAAGTGGGGAGTGAGGTGGTGTGGGAGGAGAGCTGTGAGGGAACACCCACCCACAGCCTCTCTGTGCTTACTTCAAGCCTTCTCTGCGGGAGAGAGTGGCAGACGAGGAAGGAGGCAGGGCAGACAAGCAAAGCTGGAGATGGCATTGGGTCAGCCCCTCATCTCCTGGGCTGGATGGTAGCTAGAAACCCTGGGGGGCTGGGCAGATGTGAGTGTAGACCTCTACCCTGCAGCCCCAGCCCCAGCCACAGACTCCCAGTGAACTTCGATCTCATGTTCCTTCCCAGTGTCCCAGGTAGACCATGGTCTGAGCATCTCAGGAGCTTCCCCAATTCCAGAAAAGAGCCTGGAAGTGAGGTTGGAGCTAGCAGTGATATTGGCTAGAGCCTCTGATCTAGCTCCAAGGCCCCTACCTCCCTTCCTACACTGGATCCCAGAAAGTTCTGCTCTCTAGGCATGTATCGGGGTGGCTCTCTGGCTTCCGAAATCTCTCATCCTTGTTTTTGGTAAGCTGGAGTGTAAAGGTATTCTCCTCTCTGGATAATTTTGCACTGGACCATTGTCCTCGTGTCTCTTCTTGCCTGCCTCCAGCCAGGGAAATACAGGCAGTCAGCATTCCTTCCTACTGGCCCAGCAGAAACTTCTGGGAGAGGAGCCTGGGTGGATATGTGTGTGTGTGTGTGTGTGTGTGTGTGTGTGTGTTTGGCAGAGAGAAAGACAGAGACAGAGGGAGGGAGAGAGGGAGGGAGAGAGTTGAGAGAAAGAGACTTTCCTAAAGACAGGCCAGGCCTCCCCTATCAGGCAGGCAGGCACAAGCCTTGCCCAACAGAACTTTTAGGAGAGAGGACTCCCAACATCAAGGCCTCATCAATCCCACTGGCAGGTTCAGGAAGTGGAGGAAGCCACAGTCAAAGGAAGCCAGGTCAGCTCATTAGCCCTGACCATCCAATAGATCGGCCAGAGTTACCAGCAGGCAGGAAACTCAGGGCCAGTGAGGAGTGGGAGGAACCAGGACAGAGCAGGCAGCCAGAGGGCTGGACGCAGAGGCAAATGTCACAGGGGCTCAGTATTGGCAGCGAGCGGGGTGCTGAGTCCGCACAATCCCTTATTAAGCAGATGGGGAAACTGAGGCTCAGAGGGGGACAGGGTCCTGCCAAATGTTGCAAAGTAAGACAGGGGACTGAAAATAGGTGTTTGGATTTCAATTTAGGTTTTTGGTTATTGTTGTTGTTGTTTTTTTTTAATATAAAGTATCTGGTCACGTTGTTCCAAAATCGATAGCTAGAAAATGTATTCATCTCTATGCCTTGCCCACTCCCCAGATGTTTCCATGCGCTGAGGCTCTGGGAGATCTATGCTTGCATGGCCTGCTCCCTCAGTGGCCAGGCAGGACCTGCTTGCTGTTTAGAATATATCACAGCCTGGGCTGATGACCATGAAGGAGAATGTGTCTCCGTAAAGCTACAGGCAGAGCGCTGTGGGATACGGGGGAGGGAGGGACAGACAAATGGGAGATTTTCCTTACTTTTACCTTACCTCATTCCCAAAGGTTTATGGTGGCTGTGTGGCTGTGAGCCCCCAATGGTTTCCAGAGTATGGACCTGACCTTGAAGGGTGAACAGGATCCAAATAGGGCAAGGTGGGGACCAGCATTCCAGAAGGAGGGAGCAGGTTGTACACAGACCCAGGACCAGTGTGAGGCCTGGCAAAGCCCCAGGGAGCTGGACTGGAAGGGTGGTGGGTGATGCAGAGGGAAGGTGTTCTCTGTTGAGACTCCCTATTTGCCTGCCAGCCCACCAAGGGCACCACTGTGGATGAGCCTGCCCTCCAGAGGCTGATCTCTAGGCCTACTCACTGTGTTGTCACAATGATGCTGTTAACCAGCTTCTCAGAACTTAGTGACTCGAAATAATTAAGTATTGAATTTACCATTCTATGGGTCAGCAATTTAGGCTGGGCTCTGCTGGGTGGTTCTTCAGGTCTCAAGGGGTCTTGCTCACAGCCTTGGAGATGGACTGGCTGTGGGCTGACCTAAGTTAACCTTGGTTGGGCTCATGAAGATGGCTTGGCTTCACTCCAAATGTCTTTTATTCTCCTGCAGTCTAGCTCAGGGCTGTTCTTTCAGGGGTGGTGGAGCACAAGAAGGCAGGCTCCAATGTGAAAAGCCATTTTATTTTTATTTTATTTTTTAAAAGATTTTATTTTTAAGTAATCTCTATGCCCAGCATGGGCTCGGACTTACTATCCCCAGATCAAGAGTCCAATGCTCCACTAACTGAGGCAGCCAGGAGCCTGTGAAAGGCCATTTTAAGCCTTCTGCTTGGAACCTGTCTGCTGGTATCTCAAGTCACGTGACTGGGCCCCCGCGCTGAGGGGTCCAGCAAGTGGGAAAGGGCAATACAAAGCCACACACATAAAGGGCATGGAGCCATGGATGGGACCCACTGCAGTCATTTCCGCCCAGTCTTGGCCCGAGCACCCACACCCCACCGCCCTGGATAGACCCAGCACACAGGCCTCCAGGGCCTGGTCCAGATCCCGCCTCCCCAGGGGAGCCCTCCTGGTTGGCCTGGCCCTCAGACTAACTCAACAGTGGGGCCTCAGGTGACTGTATGTGTGTGTTTGTCACTGTGTGAGTGTGCGTGTGTGAAGAACGGGGTGTACTGTGTAAGCATCTGTTCGTGTACATCTGTGTGTGTGTATGGGACGGAGCAGTGGTGTGCCTGCGTGGTGAGTATGACGGAATGTGTGCACTCACGTGTGGGTGCGTGTGTGTGTGTTGCTGCCTCAGCCAGATGGCAGGAAGTGGTGAGGGGCTGCCTGTTTTTTCCTCATCTCCGTTGCGCTGGGCTGTGGAGTGCGGAGGCCAATCAGACCCGTCCCTGGGCTTCCAGGCGACTCGGTTTTCTGCGGAAGACGCTCCTCCCAGCGGTGACCAGCCTGCGTGGCAAAGACCAGGACACAAGAGCCAGGGCACGGACAGAGGCTGGGGCAGCACCACGCCGGCCCTGGCAGCCAGGAAAGGCTTTCTGAAGAAGGTGAAGCTTCAGGGGCATCTAGAAGCTGAACAGAGGAGTAGGAGCAGAGCAGTGTGCTTAGGAAGGGGTGGGAGACCCCTGCAGAGGTGCTAGGGTGGCCCAGGCCTAGTGGGGCAAACAGGGGGGTGTGTTTGAGGAATGGCAGCGGCTGCATGTGGTTAGGTCCCGGGGGGCCTGTTGGGGAGAGCGAGGACAAGCCTGGAGAGGTGGGCAGGGGCATGTCCCCACAGCTGGGGAGGAGGTATACAGGGAAGCCAAGTTGGAGAGGTGGCTCTGGAGGGGCTAGGGCAGACCAGAGGCCGGAAGATGGTGTGTGACGGTGCAGGGACGAGATGAGGAAGGCCTGAATCAGGCAGAGGGAGTGGAACCAGGAGGAGTGATTTAGAATCTGCAGGACTTAGTGACCTGTGAAATGTGGCCCCCAGGGCAAAGATGTTCTGGACCCGGGGTTTGGGGGCTGCTAGAGCTGAGGGCGTGGGGATCCCCTGAAGTCTAAGGGGTGAGAGGTCTGGCCCTGGGAGACTGTGTGCTGGTTTGAAGCCAGCAAGACAGGGGCCAGGCCAGCTTGGGAGCTCGGGGCGCCAGAGGTCAGTGTTCCAGATAGGCTTTGGGGACCTGTGCCAGGGTAGCACGCCTCTTCTCTCACAAGCAGCCTGGCCCAGCCCATGCACCCCACCTGTTTCTTCATCTGGCACGTCCTGACACAACAGTATCACTGATGAAGAGCAGAAGGATCCAGACGAGCCGCCGAGGAAAGGAGGCATCAAAGTGCTTTCCTAGAGTCGAGCTCTCTCCCCAGCTCCAAAGGCTGCTTCAGACATCCCCTCACATCACAGGCCTAGGGGACTGACTGACCATCAGGGAGGCCCCACTTTGCCTGTCCCTTCCCCGGGGAGCTTCCAAGATGGAGGTCTTGGTCCCACCTGTCACCTGGGAACATTTGCCACCCTCTCCCCTGAGCCTCTGGCTGACATCTCTTAGTCCCCCCACAAGGTGTTCTCTTGGCCCCAGGCTCTCTTTCAGAACTTGTCACCAGCTGTGCCCACCATGGCCCAGAGCAAGGGCTTCTCTGCTCTGCCAAGGGTGTGGGTACTCGTCAGGCTTGAGTCTGGCTCAGTGGGCCAGTGGCCGAGGCTTCCTTTCCTGAAGAGTTGTGTCTGCATCTTGTGCAGCTGCTGAAGTCAGGGAGGCCCCTGGATCTGGAATTAAGCATTCCCAGGGGGAAGAACCGAGCTCTGTAGGTCTTTTCTTTCCATCTTTTATTTACAGGCAAGAGCTGGGTTTCAGGAAAAGCCCTGGACATATAATCAGGAAACCTGGATTCCTATAACTTGACATTGGGAAACCTCATTGAACTTCAACTCTAGAATGGGGCCCAAAGCCTCAAAAGGCTGGTTTATGAATTGAATAAGGTAATGCATCTGAAAATGTTTAATAGTACCTAGCACATAGTAGGTTCCAATTAAAAACATTTTTTATTTTTTATTTTTTATTCTTTGCCCCAGGGGTACAGGTCTGTGAATCATCAGGCTTACATCTTTCACAGCATTCACCAAAGCACAAACCCTCCCCAGTGTCCATAACCCATCCACCCTATCCCTACCCTCCCACCCCTCAGTAACCCTCAGTTTGTTTTGTGAGATTAGGAGTCTCTTACGGTTTGTCTCCTCCCCCATCCCATCTTAAAATTTTTTTTTAATTTAAAAATGGTATAATGTACGTAAGAAGTTACCATTACCCCTATTCCTAGTACACAGGGAAGCCCCAGAGGGAAGATGCTCGGGAGGGGAGGGCCTCAGAGAGTTCACAGGTGGGTCCTATTAAATATCACTCTTCCACATCCTGTACCAAAGAACTCAGGCCAAGTTAAATCGATCAGCAGGTGCCAGAGTGGCAAAGCTCAGTGCCAAGGCCATAGGACAGGTGGCCAGGGCTGTGGGAGCTGGAGCAGGAGATGATGCTGTGAGCTGGTGATTAGGAAGGAGGAAAGGGAGCACGGCCCAGCAGGTGTAAGGTTTGGAAGGCTGAGAGTATGAATTGGTGGGCATCCTCATAACCCCACCAGGATGCTGGCCATGGGCCCTCAGGGAAGCCTCTCCTCTGGAAGAAGAGGCTTTGGTCTATGAGTACTGAATCTCTAGATAGACCAAACAGCTGTACACTGCAGGACCTGGCCCAGATCTCCCTGGGCCCAGGATGGAAGAACAACATAGCGGGGAGCCTCTTGGGCCCCTTGGGCATTGTGGAGTCCTTGGAAACAGACCCATCCAAGAAATTCCAGTCATTTTATTGCTAGAATTGGGAGCCTGGGGGAAGAGGGGAAAATTCCCTAATCTCTAATGGAAGGCTGAGAACATAGAAACCCAAGGGGAAACTGGGGACATAGAAGCTGCATGTGGACCCAGGGGGTGACTGGAGTATGTGAATCCTCTCCTTCCCCTGCAGAAACCAGCCCTGGAGTTGCTGGGGAGGGGGAGCAGGGCTAGTCAAGATGCAGGGAGGGGTGGGGAGAACCAACGAAAGGCATACCAGACCCTGGGCTCCTGGGGGCAGGGCCCTGCAATGGCTTCTTTCCCAGAGCACAGCCTGAACCTGGCCCAGTGGCAATGAGTGTTGGTCACATTGGTTGATAAGAGAGATCTAGAATGAGATACAGTCACAGAGACAGGGTGATAGAGAAACAGAGAAGCCAAGAGATGAAAGGGCATGCACACTCAGGGAGAAAACCCTAGAGATAATGGAAAGGGAGAAAGGAGAGAGAGGAGAAAAATAAAACAGAGCAGAGACAGAGCAAGGAAGAGAGAAGATGGTGTCTTCACCAAGTCCCAAAATAGCAGCTGCTGGTGCCGGCAGCCTGCCCTGAGATGGCCCCTTAATTGGGGCTGAATTCAGCATTCTGTGAGCCCAGCACGGGTGTCACAGGACGGTGTGTGCTGGGCCAAGGTTGTCAGAAAAGACCCAGCTGGAGCTGAAATGTGTGCCAAGTGTGTGGCTTCCTGCCCTGGGCTCCCCACACCCCCCTCCAGCTCCCACCCTGCACTCCCCGCCCAGCCCTTGGATGCTGCTCAGAGGGGAGGAAGCAGCTCCTGGGAGGTCAGGGCCTCTCCTGCTCCCCTGGGGAGTGGGGAGAGGAACAGGGCTGAAGGAGCACAGAGATGGTGGAGGGGAGTGGGTGATCATTGCATCTGGGGAAGACACGGTGTTTGGACAGTTGGATATTTAGTGCTGTTATTTTAGGGCCAAGTTACAGTCTCACAAAACTCTCTTAACTTGTCTGCCCACATCCTCTTTTCCAGATGCCAGCACCCAGTTGTGTGGCCCAAGGAGCCACAATTTAAGGTACCACCAACTCTCCAATCCATTCCCCTATTGCTTCCGAAGAAGTGTTGGTCCTGCGTCTTTAGGGAACACAGCCTCTGCTCCAGCCAGTTATAAAAGAAGGTCTGGCTGGGCTCCATTTCCCATTAGGATAAAATGAAAACACCTGCTATTCATCATGCCATGAGGAATTTTCATTAGATGTCAAGAATTTTCCAAAAGCATGAGAACCAAGACTAGCAGACAGGGAGAGCTCAGGGACACCACCAACTTACCTCCTTGCCATCCCATGGGAAACTCAAAACTCTTTCTATAGACTAATACCTACCATATCTGTGCTTGTGAAGCTTGATGCTGGGTTAATTTAAAAATATTAATTGACAATTCATTGGAAAGAGCCCCTAGGCCCAAAAGAAGACAGGATTAATATTTACATGCCAGGCAGTGGGCTAAACAGTTTCCCTTGTGTTGTGTCACTTAAACCTCATGACAGGCCTGTGGTGTTTTTATTATCATTTCTGCTTCTAGATATGAGAATAGTAGCTGGAAGAAGTTAGATAATTGGTCCGAGTCACTTAGCTGGTTAGTGGAAGAGCTGGGGCCCCAACCCCGATCTGCTTGCCTTCAAAGCACATTTTACTATGCCAGGTGTCCCAAGGACATCAGGGAAGGCCTGTTCCAGAAGCAAGGCTGAGAATTGCCAGAGAGAGTGGAGTGAGCACTCTTTTAGGAGACTTGGGGGAAATTGATATGCAGGGTAGCTACTCTTGGTTGGCCTTCCTCCGCAAAGTCAGATGGTGGGCAGAAATGTCAGCAGGAAGCCTAGTCCCAAGGGGCCAAGATTTTAGAGCTATCATAGGTTGGGTTCATCTGGAAGCAGATTCTGACATGATTAATATGCAGGAAACTTATTAGGGGGTGGTCTAGGGACTGGTGCTTGTTGGGAGAGCATCGGGAGAAAGTGGGCTGCAGGATAGTCTCAGCAAAGACTTCGGCTGATTCCACAGGAGCTGGGAAACTGGGATGATCCTTCAGAGCTGTCTTGAGTTGGGGTGAGGAACCTGGATGATTACTCTCTGTCATTGACCAGTCACTGTATGGTGACCGCCCTGGGGAGTGGGTGTGATCTTGGACAAGGACACTTTCTTCAGTAGAGGCAATTCTCACAGAGAGCGGACAGATGAGAACGGTCAAACAACCACCTCCCAGAAGCTGGGAGAATAACCTGTAGGGGCTCTCTGGGTGGTACAGCACAGCATATCTGACAAGGTTCCCCAGTGATAACAGTAAGAGAGGTGGCTGGGGAAGGCCCACTTCAGGATACGCAGAAACATCAGACATAATATAGACCAGGGATGAGGATTTCTTAGTGGCCAGGGTCTTGTAGATTATGAGAGAAAGGGAATGAAGCTGGGCTGAAGAGTGCTGGAAAACAACCTACAGTTTGCCTCTGTCTCCTGTGCCAACAATGCCAGACAGAAAATGTATCCTGGAAATGAAAGCTGAGGACAGAGTCACCCCCAGGCTAACATGTCCTCCAGAAAGACCCCGAATGCCTAACCCTGTGCAGAGCTGCAGTGTGTGGGAGGAAAAGAGAACGGAAGGACAAGTAAAGGACAAGTTGGTTTTTTCTCAAGGCATTCACATTCTGGCTGGGGGTGCAGCTTCATATGTGGGAGCAGGCAGAGACCAGCACACGGTGTGCTCCCAGGCTGTCTTGGATGGTTCTGCCAGCTTTTAGGGTAAATTAATTCAGAGAAGGAAGCCAGCAAGGTGGGAAAGTCAAAGAGAGATCCTCAGAACAGAAGAGAATTAGGATGAGCTTTGAATAATGGAGAGGAGTCAGGCAAACAGGGATCTGCACTCCTGAAATGTCCTCTCTCTTCCCTGCTCTGCGAGCGTAGGGGAAGGGAGTCATTACTCATTCAAGGTTGGTTTATCTCCAGATTAAGAGGTGACCCAGAGTAGCACCCAGTCTTTATTCTTGTCTTTATAAACCCTCTGTCACTCCAGGTGCCCTGGATCTGTCCATGGTCCTGACTTTCAGAACGCTTGTCCAAGCCTCACCTTGGGAGGACCAAGTCTGCAGAATGTTTCTCCTGCATGAACGTGGCAAGATGAGCCTGCCTCTTTATGTGGGGTTTGTGCACGGGGGCTGCAGCCAATGCCAGGAGGTCTGTCCCTCGACACCCAGGTCCCAACTTACCTTCACTGAGCAGAGCAGGATAGGACAAGCAGATTTTTTTCCCCTGGCAAATTTTCCAGTCATGAACAGGGTACAGGGGCTGCCACATGCTTAGTGTTTATGAGCAGCTCTGCTCATAATGTGGCCAGTTTAAAGGTGTGCCCTCAAGGGAGCTCATTTTTGGTGATGGAACCATTCTGTGTCTTGATCATAGTGGTGGTAATACAGATTATACATGTGATAAAATTATATAACCATACATATACACATACAAAACTGAGTGCATGCAAAACTGGTAAAAGTTGAGTAAGCTCTGTAGTCTAGTTAATTGTATTGTGCTGATGTTAAGGTCCAAGTTTTTTTTTTAAGATTTTATTTATTTATTTGACAGAGAGATACCAGAAAGAGAGGGAACACAAGCAGGGGGAGTGGAAGAGGGAGAAGCAGGCTTCCCGCTGAGCAGGAAGTTGATGCGGGGCTTGATTCCAGGACCCAGGATCATGACCTGAGCCAAAGACAGACGCTTAATGACTGAGCCACCCAGGCACCCCAAGGTCCTAGTTTTGAAATTGCTATGGTTATCCCCACATTCTCTCATGCCTTTGGGGGAAGCTGGGTGATGAGTACTTGGGACCTTTCTGTATTATTTTTGCAACTCCTTGGAGTCCATAGTTATTTCAAAATTTTAAACTTAAAAAGAAGTCCATTCTATCTAGTGGCTGGTCCTGCTTAAGGGCCTCTTCTCAGCTGTCTCTTCCTCACCACATCTATATCCTTCAGGGGCCGAGCTCAAGTTTCTCTTCCCCAGGATGTTTCCTGATCACACGTGCCCACAGCTTGGTTTCTACAACATTTACATTGTGAACACATAGCCAGGCCTCTGTCCTATGTAGTTTTGTATCTTTTTTGCCTCCCCAGTGATACTGAGAGTTCTCTGACAGTGGAGGTTGTATCTTCTGGTTCTTTTGTCTCTTTCTCAGATCCTAAGCATACACAACAAGTACTCAACCATTACTTGGTGCCAGACTGAAAAATATTTGCTTCCCTCAGGATCCAGGCTTTGTCAAGCCCTGAATTGGCTCCTACCTTCCTGAGTGCCCATGAAGTCCAACTCTGTGGCAGCCTATCTCTACAACCATGTGAGGAAGTGGGAGAGCACTGGACTTGGAGCATGAGAGCCACTTCACCATGAACCACGTACAGAATATCCACATCATCACAGAACTTAACATGTATTGTATGTAATCTTTACAACCACCATGCAAAGAGGGAGCTGCCCCCCATTCTGTGCATGAGAACAGACCCACAGTAGGAAAGGGTAAGTAACAGAATTGAAAACCTAGTTCTGTTTTCCAGCTTTGCCACATTTAAATTGGATAAAGTTGGAGCAGTTGCTTAACCGCTCTGATCTTCAATTTCCTCATCTGTAAAATGGGAAGAATAGTACCTTCATCACAGGGATTTTGTGAGAGGTAATGAAATAACTTATGGTGTTTGCTGTTCTGTGGCTTCCTCAAAGGAAGGGCCAGGAATGGCTGTTTGTTGAAATAATTGATGAATGAATTAATGAATTAATGAGTGAAAGAATAAACAAATGCTTGCAAAGTGTCCCCTCAGTTCTGAGCACAGGGTGGAACTCTATAAATGTTAGTTCCTCCCTGCTTTCCTCTTCATTCCTGCCCAGGCTTTCTTGGCATGAATTGCTATCTAAACAATGCCAGAACAGTGGAGAAGTTGCCAGTCCCTTCTGGTTCCAAAGGAAGGAAATGTGTCCCTTGCAATTTGAGGAGTTTGGGCATGGAAGGAGGCGTGGGACTCCCTCTGCCCCTGAACTCATTCTCAGGCTTGTGGCCAGCTAAGGCCAAGGAAAGACTGGTGCAAACCAGCAGCCTGGGTGGGGGCCACTCAGGGGCCCTTTTCCAGGGTATCTAGAAAGTGGACTCCAAGGTTTGGTCCTGCAGCCCCAGTGTTCTCCTACAGAGTAACCTTGAATGAAGGTGTCGGGGATCCAGGGAGGGCTGTGGGACACCCACCTTTGGAGAAAAGCCATAGGGTTTTACAGCCCCTGTATGCCTATATACCAAATGCAGAATCCTGGATTCCAAGCTTCCCAGGTGTGTGAGGAACCCTGACTGCCATTAAAGCAGCTTTAGAAGGCTGATTCCTTTCCACATAGGGGGACTGGTCCAAGTCTTGAATCATGGCCCCCCGCCACCATCCAGGGTACAGGAGACTCACTACTTTGCTGGCATGATCATTCACTGCTTGCCCTGGGGGAAGGGCAAGAACAGGCCATTCCTGCATTTCTGGTATCCAAGGTTGCCTGAGTCAAGCTGAAATGGCAGTGGGGTGGTAACTTTGTAACTGAAGGTTCCATGACCAGCTGTTTTCACTGTGATGCCTGGGATAGAATCTTGCATTTTGGAGAGTTCAGGCTGATAGGTAAAACCTTTGGTTAGGGGTAAATCAGCCACAGCATTCATACTAAGGTGTAAATGACAAGCTAAGTTCTTCCATGTCTGAACACTGCCTGGCCTGCTGCCTCCAAATACAGACATCTGAGAGGTCATTCCATGCAGTCCTTGCCTCCAGAGCTGTTTGATCAGGTGGATAGGCAGCACACTTCATGTTCCCTCACCCCTAGGCTCCAACCTCCCACTCCCTTTCTGGCCCCAGGAGCCTACTTTGGGATAGGCTTTTCGGTTTAATCCATCTATCCCTGGTTTGATAAAATACCCCCTCATTTTTCCCCAGCAGGCATGAGAAATTTGACCAGGCTCCATCCCCTTTTCCTTTTCCTAATTTCAGGACTGGAAAGAATGCCTGACACTTCTACCCATAAATCCTCCCCTGTGGTTGATCATGTATGTATTAATAGTCCCATTTTAAAGATAAGGAAACTAAGCCTCTGCAGGTGATGGTAAAGGGGCTTGCCAAAGGTCACACAGGGAGACAGTTGGCAAGACCGAGTATAACTCCCAGGGCTCCTAATTTCTGCTCCTGCTGCTGCCAGCCCTCTGCAGTGTGCCAGCAAACACCAGCTGCAGGGGCTTCCTCAGTTCCCTCCTCTGCCTCTGGTTCTTCCAGCTTGGACACAGGTGTCTGTTTTCAGGAAGAAACAGGGCTTTGTCCTCAGGAAGCTCGTGTTAGGGTATGCAGACATGAGTGTGACACAGGGAGCAAGGAGTGGCTGCAAGGCAGGGCTGAGGGACTGGGAGCACGGAGACGAGGGAGGGCTGAGGGACCCCTTGGCAAGGTGGCCAGCCCACTGTGGGATCGGCACATAGTGAGGTGATGGTCTCCTTGCAGACGAGGCCTGTGAGAGCCAGTGAGAGTTTCATGTCAGTCTACCCCTCTGGCAGACATTTTGCTCTTTCCATTCTACAGACCCCCACTCAGCAGAGACATCCAGACACCCAGTGCCCCTAGTCAAGCTTGGTGCTTCTATCACCAGAGGCCAAATGCTCTTCCCAAGTCCACCAGCTGCCCCCATATCCGCTTCTAAAGACAGGTCTCCAGAGGGAGCTTGGGTACCATCCTCACTTCCCCCCTCCTCCCTAGCATCACAGCCTAGACCCTGCCCAAGCACTGGAGCACATTCTAACAGCAGCAGCCTCCCAAAGACTCCCAGAGTCCCCACAGGCCTTGATAAGACATGACAAGCTGGACTATGGGAACAAGGCTAGTTTGTATCAGCCACACTCTAAGCTTGCTCCTAGGGTCAACATTTTTTCTAATATGTTTGTGGGGTGGAGGTTCAGTCTGGTCCTAAAATGAAGTCCAATCTCTGGACAGAGTCAGGGCTTAGTGACAGGGTTAGGGGTTAGAAGGTGTGCCAAACAGTGATAGAAGCCTTGTCTCTGATTTGTGCAAACAGGGAAGGCCGTATGGCCTTATCCATGTGGCTTTACGGTGAATACTTCTCTTTCTCCCTTGGGATCCAGTCCTCATCAGGGACAGTGGGGGGTAGAGGAGACAAAGATCTACCCTCAAGGGGCTCAAGGCTCAGGGGATAAGATCAACCTCACACAAAGAACACTTCCCAGGCACATTTGTTTCCTATCACTGTTGTAATAAATTACCACAAATTCTGTGGCTTATAACAACACACATTTATTTTCTTACACTTCTAGAGGTCAGAAGTCTCTCACAGGGCTAAAATGAAAGGGCTGTATTCCCCTCTGGAGGCTTTAGGGGAGAATCTGTTTCTTTGCCTTCTCTAGCTTCTAGGGGCTGCCTGTACTCCTTGGTTCATGGCCCCTCTTCTATTTTCAAAGCTAGTAATGCTGATCATGTGTTCCTCATATATTAGTCTGGCATTGACTCAGCTGACTCCCACTCCACTTTTAAGGACCATTGTGATTACACTGTGACAACCTGGATATCCAGGATAATGTCCCTATTTTAAGATCGGCTGATTAGCAACCTTAATTCCATATGCAAGCTTAATTCCCCTTTGCTATATTAACATAATATATTCACAGGTTCCAGGGATTAAG
This sequence comes from Ailurus styani, assembly GCA_002007465.1. Taxonomy (NCBI): domain Eukaryota; kingdom Metazoa; phylum Chordata; class Mammalia; order Carnivora; family Ailuridae; genus Ailurus; species Ailurus styani. Next base: position 61,446 of record LNAC01000583.1, read on the forward strand.
ACATGAACATCTTGAGGAGGTGGGGGGGGGATAGCTGATGGGATTATTCTGCCCCATCACACCAATTTAAAGAGAGCATCTCCTGGTGGGAGCTAGAGACCTGGGTTCTCATTCCAGCTTTCCCACTGACCAGTGTGTGGCCTTGGGTGGGTTCTTTCCCACTTGGGCCTCAGCATCCCCTTCTGTATTCAAGGAGGATGAACTAGATGATGGCTGTATTAATTCTGTAAAGCTGGGCTCTGAAACATAGATACCTGCCAATACTTTAGTGGCTTTAAGAAAGATAGCAGGTAAAGCAATTCAAGATGAACATCCCAGGTGTTCAGAGGCTCTGTTTCATGTGGTCGTTTAGGGACTGAGATTTTTTCTCTGTCCTGCCTTGGGGCCTTGCTATTCAAAGTGTGTTTCTTGAACTAACAGGCATCAGCATCACTTTGGAGCTCTTTAAATATGCCAAATCTTGGGAGCCTAGGTGGCTCAGTCAGTTAAGCAACCGACTCTTGATTTTGGATCAGGTCACGATCTCAGGGTTGGGAGATCGAGCCCCACATCTGGCTCCATGCTGGGGGTGGAGCCTGCTTAGGATTCTTTCTCTGCTCCTCCCCTCACTGTTTGCACACATGTGCCCTCTCTCTTACTAAATAAATAAATATTCAGTTATAAAAATGCAAACTCTTAGTTCCCATCCCCAGAGTTAGTGAATCAGAAACTCCTGGGGAGCAGGGGAGGGTTGGGCTGCAATCCATGATCTAACGATATCCATAGGTAATTCTGATGCACGCTGAAGATTAAGAACCTCTGTTCCAGGACATTGTACTTATCTGCTTGGGTGCAGCTGGGTCCCAGGCATGTCTGAGTTTGAGCTCATGGGAAGGGAGCATGGGGGAGCACCCCCTAAGGTTCTGTGGATGGGGCTTAAAGAAATACATACGACATCCACTTTTGGTGAGAATTTGGACCTGTGGCCACACTTCGTTGCAAGGGGGATGGGAAAGATCACCCTCACTGAACAGCCATTGGCTAACTATAAGTCTATCACTACGGAAGAGGAGGAGGATGGATTTTGATATATAACTGAGAATCCCATTATAATTGCTTAGCTGTCTTCTATTTCATAGGAATGATGATTTCTTGCATCTTTCCTGAATCACAAGCCTCATGTGATAAGCTGAATGTATCCCAGAGGGGTGACCTCATCTAGTTCAACCCAGCTCTCACCTCATTGACCAGTTTCCTGGGCATCCTGTTGGCGAACATGATACCAAAGTCATTCTCCAATTTGGAATGAAGGTGAGCCAAGAAGAGGGTGAAGAGCATGGCTTTAGAAAGTCTTGGCTTACCTGAGTAGGCAAAGGTTGGAGTGGAGAGACCATGTTTAGGATATCAGACATAGTCACTTTGATCTGCCCCATAAATCGCTGGAGGTTTTCAAGATATCCTAGGGACAGCAGGCTGGGGAGCACATTTGTTGCTGCCCCTCCCCCTCCATCTATATCATCAGTGATATTAGTTTAATATTAGTTGATTTGCCACCTTCCACTCCCTGGGTTGTATGCTTAATGACAAAGTGACACCAACTGCTGGATTCAGGAAATACTCAAAGCTTTTGGTGACAAAAATGTCCATTCTCCCTTCCCTCCCTGCATATTGTTTTAGGATCTTCTCAGGGTTAGGTGAGAGGTCTCCTCTTTCATCCAGGGCATGGCAGCCCCTGGGGTCCAGACGCCAAGTGGGTGTGTGTTTTTATTCTCTCTCCTTAGTCACATTGAGCCCCTCCATTCAGATTTTCTGAGAGTGTCACGGGTGTTCTGGGCTTTCTCAGATGGCCTGACTTGGCTCAGCTTCCTGCAGAAATGCTGTCCTGGGCTGGGCTTGGCACCAGGCCTCGACTTTGGCAGAGGAATGGCGAAGAACATGCCTTCTGCATTTTCTGTGACTGTCGGGAAGATGCTGCCTGGTGTGCAGCTCAATGTACCTTAAGTAATGGCTCCCGTGATAAATTCCACTTGGAACTTAATGCCAGGGACATGTTTATGTCTCCTGAAAAACTGGCCTTTTGTTCTGGCAGGGAGAACACTATATCCTTTTGGTTCCACTTTGGTCTGAGCTGCCAGGAACCTCGGAGCTAAATTTAATGATTAATTGCAACACCTCAATATTTTCGGTGTAGGACATAGTTCATGTTTCCTTATGTGTTCACCAGAGTTTCTCAGAGAGACTTCTGTACTACTCTGAGCTACCCACAGCATCAGCTGGCTGAAATGCTCCTTACATTCCAACATCAGCCCCACCGAACCAGAGTCCAGAATTGGAAGGGAGGTGCAGCAGAATTGGAAGGGAGGTCTCGTGCAGCCCAAGTCAATTCTTAGAGAAACTGAAGACGGACACCTGCTGCTATGAATCCTATACATTTTTAAAAGATTTTATTTATTTTTTTGAGAGAGAGAGAGTACATGAGCAGGGGTCAGGAGAGGGGCAGAGGGAGTAGGAGAAGCAGACTCCTTGCTGAGCAGGGAGCCCAATGCTGGGCTTGATCCCAGGATCCTGGGATTGTGACCTGAGCTCAAGGCAGAGGCCTAACTGATTGAGCCACCCAGGCTCCCTTGGATCCCAGTGATCTCTACCTCAAACACCCTCTACTGAAGGTATGCTCCCTCAGAAACCACCTCAAAATGGGCTTGGATATAGGGGGATTTTGAATAATGAAGCCTGCAGAGGGATACTCTGAAGCTGTGAAATGAATGAGGAAACTTTCTCAGAAATAAGCTATTTCATCAGGTGAATAAAGAAAGGAACAGAATAGCATGTATAGAGTACTAACTTTTGTGAACAATAGGAGGAAACGTGAATGCAATTTGGTGTTGCTTATATAGACATAAGGGGGCTCTAGAAGGCTTTGTAAGAAATTAGTAGTTTCAGGGAGGAGGTGGTAGGAATTGGGTCTTAGATGGGAATGAAAGGAAACCTTCCACTATATAGAAATCTTTCACTATATAGCTCTCACATTTTTTCATTTTTGAACCATGTGAAGATATTTAGGTTCAAAAAAATTTTTAAAAATATGTATCTCTGCTCAAAAGACACTGTCCTGTCACTACCTGTTTCATGAAGACAGGCATTTGGAGCCTGAATTTCCTCTGTGAAGGCTTTCCTCATGCAACCCCATCCCAGGTCAGCCTCCCCTGAAAGGGCCCTTGGGGCTCATGGCTTTGGACAGAACTGGCTACACCCTTTGAAGAGTGGCCTGAGGAGAGTGAAAATGCTTCTCCACATCTAAGAACATTTGATGGTCAGTGCCCAGGTTCTGGAATGTTCCACCGTCATGTTTGCCTGTCAAGGGCGTCTCCTCCTGAGACAGGCTCTGATACCACTAAGCGTCAGAAGACCAGTCAGAGTTTAGACGCTGAGGCTTCAAATTCCAACCTTGCCTTGGGTCTGGGTCGACACTTGGGACTCTTACTGGTCTGGCAAAATGTGGGGTGAGAGTAGTAGGTTGTGGGAAGAGGAGGATGGCAAAGTTCAAGACACGCATACATCAGATGAGAAGGGAAAAGGAGAGAGAGGGAGAATGTGTGAGCAGAGGACAAGACAGAGGTGGAGATCAGCAGTGAGTCCCTAGCACCCTGCCCCAGAAACAAAGGTCCCTTTGGGATCCCCCGTGTGAGGGATTGCTGAGCATTTTCTTCATGGCCCCAGGCTTGGTCATTGGCTCCAACTTCTCTCTGGGACTCTGGAATGCCCACCCTTTGCCAGGCTCTGCCTTAAATGAGCGGAGGCTTCCAGGACTGTGCTCACCTTGTTTTGGAGTGGGGAGAAGCACAGAGCTCATCCAGTCCAGCTCCTTCATTTTATGGAGAAGGTCGAAGTCCCCAGCATGCAAAGTGACTTCTTCGAGGCTGCCGAGCTGGGACCCAGAATTGCCATCACAGGTGAGGGACTGGGGCTCCCCTGGAATGTTCACATCCCCAAGGGATTCAGCCAGCGATGTAGGAAAGGGGGCCTTTCCCTTCCTCATCAAACAGTTTATAGTCTGGGGAGGGGTCTTTATTCCCAGGTAACAGGCAGGGGTTGCCCCAAAGTGAGAGGCTGACCCATGGGATAGGGGAGATAAAGGGGAAAACAGTCTCAGAAGAGACTGCGGGTGGCCAGACGCACTTGTCTGGGGCCATTAGGATGGTAAGTCAGGGAGATAGAGATGTTTCAGAAAGACTGTCTCTAAAAGGGAAGAAGAGTAGCATAAATGATGACTTAAGGCCCCAATAAATCCTGACCTGATATTTCAGCGTTCTCGCTGCAGGCGTAAATGCCGGGTCTGTGACGGAGGGATGGATGGTGTGCTTGGAATGATGGAGCGCTCCCGAGTCTCTCCAGTCTCTTCCATGATGCTGGCCCTGTTTCATGCTCAGTATCAATAACAAGGACGTGTCCTGGAATGAAAGATGGTCCAGGGATGGCAGGACCAAGCTGTCTCCATTACATCTTCTCTGACAACGGAGCACTGACAGGTTTGCCTTGGAGCCAGACTCCCGGGGGACAGAGAGAGCTCGGGGTGTGGACCTCCTCTCCCACCACACTGAGCCCACCTGGGAGGCACCCCTTCTTCTAATCTTCTAAGCCATTCCTTCTCGTCCTGTAAAGGTCAGGTTCAGGCTCTGCCTCATCTAAGAAGCCTACAAGGACTACTCTGGCCTGCAACAAATTCTTCCTTCCCCTAAGTTCCTGTGCACTTGCTATGAGAACCACATATCACCTTGAGTTAATGCCTGAATATCTCACTTATATCTGATTTCTTCCTATGTTTCAATTCCCAATAAAGCCATACACTTACTTAACTTCACAGTGGGTCCTGGGCCCATCATGCCTAGCACAGAATAGATGCTCATTAAATGGAAACTCAATGACTATCTTGGAGTACGAGTCTCTTCTCTTCCACCAATCTAGAAGCTCACCAGGCATAAAGGAGTCACCTTCTCTGCCTGCCCCATTGCTCGGCACAGAGTACCAGCACAGGATGTGGGGAGAATGGAGGCCAATAATGCTGGCCAGTTCTCCAAGGGAAGGCGGGCTCTACCAGCAGTGGTTAACAGAGCATGCCTGCCCCAAATAGTGGCACCAAGCCTCTCATTCTGCATGAATCTCCCCCACAGATCCCAGGCATCTCCCCTTCCATGAAAGCTCAAGACAGGCTCTCCCCATAGAGCCCCCGGACTTGCCCTATCACAGTATCTAGAAAGCTGAAGGCCAGGTGGCCTGCTGCTTCTTCTGTAGGCTTGAGGAGTGGCCACCATGCCTGCTCTGCTCCTGGTTTGACCAAGGGGCAGCAGTGCAGAAGGAGTAAAAGGTCACCTGGAGATGTCAGGTTCAAGCATTATGACATAAACCTCCATGAAGGCTGGCTAATTCCTGCTCTCTCAGCTCTGACCTGCAGGAAGCCCTGAGCCCCCTTCCCTTTGTCTTCTTCCCAAATGCCATCCACCTTCCCCTGCACAGACTTCTCATGTGATAATGGAGCCATTCTTCTTCCTATAGATCTTGGAGAGGTCAGTGTGTCAAAGGCCGTCCAGGAGGCATACATGTGTCCTTGGGCCAAGGACATGATGTCACACGAAGGCCAATCTTTAAGCACCCTAATCTCCAGGAAGTTCATCCTCATACCTGACCCAAATCTCTTTCAGTGCAGCCTAAGCCCAGTTTGCTCACTGTCCTCCATAGAGCTTGGCTTCTCTCTTAGAGCTCATTCCCTCACTTCCTCTTTGCTGGCTGTGTGCAGCCAGGATGGGGTCATCCTGTGACCTCGCTTGAAATCTCAGAGCCTGGGGAATGGCCTTTGTCATCCCCGCCGGTTGGTTCCATCTGTCTTAATTACATTTTCGATTTTGTCACTTACCGTCACTTCGTATTTCCTTCAGTTGCTGAGTGTGCCCACGAGGACCTGGGTGGAGGGGATCGGGGGGTGCGGGGATGGGGGGAGGACCCTGCCTTCCCAGTTGCTCCGCGTTTCCCGGCTCCGTCACTCAGGACTGGAAAATTGCTGGCACCTGCCCCGGGGCTCGCCGCAGAGCAGGCTGAATAAAATCGCCGCCCTCACCCTCCACCCCAACTAAACAGTCTTGGCTGTGGCCCAAGGCTCTGATCCAGGATGTCCCCACTGCCAACTCCTCCAGCCAGCTGCCTGCCCGCCCGCCTGCCGCCTGCCCATGGGTTTCAGGGTGACCTGGGGCTTGTCTCCAAAGCACCACAGGAAACTCAGAGTCCACTGGGCTGCCCGGGGCTGGGCACCTGCTCAACTGGCCTCTTGCCTGCCTCCATCTCTTTCTGAACTTGCTCTGAGAATCAAGGCAGCCCATCTGACCCTCGTGCCTGCACACCCTCGTCCCCCGGAGGGGATACAGAGCCTATGCCACAAGTTTGGAGGAAGGGTAAATAGAGGGCCCAGAAGTAAAATGGTTTTGAAGGCTAAGTATGATATAATGAGGAAATGACACATATTTTGATGGCTTTTCATTATGGTTTATTATTCAGGGAACTAACAAAATTGAGCTCACACACAGGGGTTCAGTTAGCTCAACACTCTTTCCCCCATCAAAAACTGAGTGCAGACTCCAGTCCCAGACTGAGCCCTACCACTGGTCTAAGGCTGTGGTCCTCGTCATAGACTAAGTTGCGATCCTGGCCCCAGGCTGAGCCCAACCCTGGTCACAGGGTGGCCCCTGTCCCAGTCTAATTTCTCATCCTGGCCCATCCTTTACCTTGAATTCTCCTGGCCTGGTCTCTAAATAGGCCCTGGGCCCTGGCCAGTGTAGCCTGTGCCCACACCCCCAAGGTATACTCTTCACAAAGACAGGTGAAGGAGAGAATGGCTGCTTGGCCCAGCCCCAGTGCTCGGCGCCCGGGTTCATGTGACTGTCCTTGTGCCCCAGGCTGCGGGCCTCCTACAGCCGCCCCTGTCTGAAGGGTGAATGCGGGGGGCTGTTTGGGGGAGGAGCTGCAGTGACGCAGGGCAGGCCAGAACCAGATGTCCCTTCGTGACCTCGAGGCCATGTCTTGAGTGTGTCCCTCCCCATCCTTGTCTTCAGAGTCTTAGAGACACAGGTCCCCCCCTTTGGATAATGCCTCGCCCCTTTCCCTTCACACTCCCAGAGGCCTTGTTCCCAATGTCCATCCTGCTCCAGGGTGAAAGTCAGGTCTCCTGGCAGGGGGTCATTCCGCCTCTCTCCTCTTGCCCTTGAGCTCGGAGGGAATCACCCTGGTTGGTGCAGCCATGGGGAAGGGAGAGAAAAGCAGCCTCCCCTGGAAAGTCTTTCTCTTCCTCTCCATCTCCAGCTCTGCCTCCTCCAAGAAGTCTTCCCCAACACCCCCTCCTTTTCTCCAGCTTCCCTCAGACTCAGTGGCCTGCATTTGGCACCAGCCACCACAGCCTCAAGCTCTGCTTTGTCTGTGGCTGGAGTAGGTCTGCCCATACTCTGGACAGTGGACTGATTCAACACCTCAGTAATGTCAACACTACACATTCTGGAAATGATACCACTGAGGGCTCACTTGACACTTAATGGGCCTAATTCAGGATGTGGACTCTGTCACAAGCACAGTGACTGAAAGAAGAGTTTCCTTCTGGCCCATGCCCAGGTCCCAGCTCCTACGGCCTTTCTGAGGCCTCTGGGGGGGGGGATTCTCTGTGGTTCTGGGAAGTCACCTGCACCGCGACGCCCTTCTCCTCGCTGGCAGGAAGGGTGAGGTGGCGTTCAGCGTGCCTTCCCCTGCCCCGCTGCGCTCTCACAGAGCCTGGAAGCTTCAGCTCTGCATTGCTTGGACCCCCTTGAGCCAGGATTCTGGAGGGGACTGGTTCCAGCCAGGGAGCTTCACTCACGTGTGATTTGGAAGGCAGAAGGAAGGCCGACGCCATTCTTCCTTAGGCACTGGACGTCCCTGGTGCATGGGAACTTTGCCAGTGGTTGGATTTCCGGCTGCTGTCTGGTCACTTTGTGGCCGTGGGGGGCTGCAACGTGACAGGGCTTGGCTGGAACTTCCTGATCTCTGGCGTGTCAGGACGAGACCACACATCCTAGAAGCACCGCATAGCCTCGGTACTTCCAGCCTCCCAGTGACTTTGGAAGCCTCTCGTCCTTTCCAAAGCCCCATTTGGCTTGAAACTCTAGAGGAGTTTCTGTTTCCTGTACTGCGCCCAGACAGAGTTTCAGGGGGTGTCCACCATGCCCTACTGGCCAGACCACATCCAGGGAAGCCGGGAGCTGTTGATTTTTTCCTAAGAGGCCATGGCCCCAGCTACAATGACCTATTATTACCAAAGGAAGAGGGAGAGGTCGGCAGCACTCTGCCTTGCTGCTCCAATAAACCCGAAGAAGCCAGAACAGGCCTGATGAGTGCTGTCACCCCAGCACTGTTAACTTTAAAGCACCCCAAGACCACATGGAGCTACTACAGACTTCAGAGCCCTACCCACGAGCCCCTCTCTACTGATATAACCAGTTTCTCTGCCACTGATGTTTGGACCAAGGTGTGGAGATGCAGTGAATGAATGAAGGCCTGGGATCACAGGCTCTGGGCTACTGTGTCAGCTGGGCCTTCTGTTGGGCCTGCCTTTCTGCCCTACACTAATGATTTCATTCATTTAACAAGCCCTACGCCTTCCCTGGGCTCCCACCATTCCAGCGCTTACCTCTAACTCACTACCGGCCACACTGGATTGTGCCAGTCTCTCTATGGCGCTGCCTCTTCCTTCTCCACTGGGGTTGCTAGACCTGACAAGCAAAAATACAGGGCATGCAGTTAAATTTGAACTTCAGATGAATAATGAATAGTTGTTTTAGGACAAGGATGTCCCATGCAATATTGGGGGCATAGTTACACACAAAGTGATTCTTTGCTTATCTGAAATTCAAACTCAGTTGGGGGTTCTGTATTTTATCTGCAACCCTATCCTGCCCCTCAACTCTCTCAGCGCCTGACCTGCCCATGATACTCAAGTCCACGTTTGCTGAGTGAAGGCTTAAAGGACAGGAGAATGTGACCCTTGTCTATAAACTGAAGAAGCTTGCCTACCTACTTTTCAGTGTTGCTGCTAAAATAAAACCAAGTAAAAGTGCTCTAGAAATGTGAAAGCTGTGTACAAATGTATTTTGATACTATCGTCTTCATTGCCATTGCTGTCATCCAAATGGCCCCAAATATGTGGAAGCCACAATTTGCGAGCATTTGTGTATGTCAGTAATTGTTTTCTATTGCTCAGATCAATCTGGATGTAGCACATTACGGCAAAAGACATTATATTATAATCATGTTATTACTATTATTATTGCCACTATTGATATTTTGCAGTATGCTACTTTATGGATCACTTTGATTATTTTTCCTGTAGAGAATTTCATGATCTTGTCAGTGACTTCATTATAAATACTGATACCAAAACCTTCCCCAAGGCTCTGAATGGCAGGTGCCTGAAATCCCTGCTTCTCCCTCAGTAACCAAGCCATCAGTGGATACCAAAGCCATAGAGTGCTCTGGCATTGAATCCTTTGGGGGAAAACAGAGATAGAAGGTTATCTTCTCAGTCAAAATCTAGGCCAGTTGTTCAGAGCATGAGCCTTGGACCAGAAGCATTGTCATCATCTGGTAGATTGTTGGAGACGCAAATTCTTGAACTCCACTCCAGACTCCTGAGTCAGAAAGTTTGAAGGTGGAGCCCAGAATCTTATGGGCAATTAAATGCACCCTAAATATGAGAATCACTGATCTAGGTGGATGTGAGAGGACTTGGAGCTCTCAGGGCCCTTCCATCTCTGTACTATATATAATTCCACCATAATTCTAGCCCCCATATTATAATTGTATCATCATTCTAATCCCTGTACTGTAATGTTACCGTAATTCTAATCCCCAGACTATAATTTTACCATAATTATAATCCTTATACTAAAATTGTATCATAATTCTAATTTTCCCATAGTACAATTCTACCATAATTCTTTTTTCTCCTTGGGGTGATATACCCTGGCCTCTCTCTTCTCTCTTTCTCCAATTTCCTTCCCCCGCCAGGGTATTTTTATTTATTTATCTTATTTATTTTAAGTCCAGTATAATTAAGATACAGTGTTATGTTAGTTTCAGGTGTACAGTATAGTGATTCAACAATTCCTTACATTACTCAGTACTCATCGTGATAAGTGTACTCTTAATCCCCATTACCTATTTCATCCATTCCTCCCACCCACCTCCCCGCTGGTCACCATCTGTTTGTTCTCTGTAGTGAAGAGTCTGCTTTTGGCTTTGGCTTTGTCTTTTTCTCCCTTTGTTTGTTTGTTTTGGTCTTAAATTCCACATGTGAGCAAAATCATATGATATTTGTCTTTCCCTGGATGACTTATTTCACTTAGCATTATATCCTCTAGATCCATCCATGTTGTTGCAAATGGCAACATTTCATTTTTTCTTGGCTGAGTAATATTCCATCATATATATATGCCACATCTTCTCTATCAATTCATCTATCGATGGACACTTGGGTTTTTTCCATAATTTGGCTGTTGTGAATAATGCTGCCACAAACACAGGGGGCTTGTATCTTTTCAAATTGGTGTTTTCATATTCTCTGGGTAAATACCCAGTTGTGTGATTACTGGATCAAATAGTAATTCTATTTTTAATTTTTGAATGGAAGAGTAGTTCCATACTGTTTTCCATAGTGGCTGCACCAGTTTGCATTCCCACCAATAGCTCACAAGGCTTGCATTTTCTCCACATTCTTGTCAACACTTGTTGTTTCTTGTGTTTTTTATTTTAGCCATTCTAACAGGTGTGAGGTGGTATCTCATTGTGGTTTTGATTTGCATTTCCCTGATGATGATTGACGTTGAGCATCTTCTCATGTGTCTGTTGGCTATCCGTGTGTCTTCTTTGGAGAAATGTCTGTTCATGTCTTCTTCCCATTTTTTGAATTAGGTTATTTGTGTATTTGGTGTTGAGTTGTATACATTCTTTATATTTTGGAGACTAACTCTCTATTGGATATGTCATTTGCAAATATCTTCTCCCATTTGGTAGGTTGCCTTTTAGTTTTGTTGTTTCCTTTGCTCTACAGGAGCGTTTTACTTTGATGTGGTTCCAGTAGTTTATTTTTGCTTTTGTTTCCCTTGCCACAGGAAACATATCTTAAAAATGTCACTATGGCTGATGTCAGAGACTTTATTTCTCATGTTCTGGGATTTTCTTTGTTTCAGGTCTCACATTTAGGTCTTTAACCCAATTTGAGTTCGTTTTTGCATATGGTGTGAGAAAGTGGGTCTAGTTTCATTTTTTTGCATGTAGCTGTCCAGTTTTCCCACCACCATTTATTGTAGAGACTGTCTTTTTCTTATTCTTATCTCCTTTGTTGAAGATTAATTGACCATATAATTGTGGGTTTATTTCTGGAGTCTCTATCCTGTTCTATTAATCTATGTCTATTTTTGTGCCAATACTATACTGTTTTGATTATTATAGCTTTGTAGTATACCTTGATATCTGGGATTGTGGTACCTCCAGTTTTGTTCTTCTTTTTCAAGACTGTTTTGGCTATTTGGGGTCTTTTGTGGTTCCTGTCAAATGAGGAATATTTGTTCTAGTTCTGTGAGAAATGCTGTTGGTATTTTGATAGGGATCACATTTAATCTGTAGCTTGCTTTGGGTAGCATGGACATTTTAACAATATTTGGTCTTCCAATCCATAAACATGAAATATCTTTCCATTTGTTTGTGTCATCTTTAGTTTCTTTCATCAGGGTTTTATAGTTGTCAGAGTAGAGTTCTTTCACTTCCTTCGTTAAGTTTATTCCTAGGTATTTTATTATTTTTGGTGTAATCATAAGTAGGATTGTTTTCTTAATTTCCCTTTCTGCTACTTCATTATTAGTGTGTAGAAATGCAACAGATTTCTGTATGTTGATTTTGTATTCTGCAACCTTATTTTCATTTATCAGTTCTAGTAGTTTTTTGGTGGAGTCCTTAAGGTTTTCTATATAGGTTATCATGTCATCTGCACATAGTGGAAGTTTTACTTCTTCCTTACCAATATGGTTGTGTTTAATTTCTTTTTCTTGTCTGATTGCTGTGGCTAGGACTTATAGTACCATATTAAATAAAAGTGGTAAGAGTGGACATCCTCCTCTTGTTCCTGGTCTTAAGTGAAATCTCTTAGTTTTTCATCATTCAATATGATGTTAGCTGTGGGTTAATCATAGATAGACTTTATAATGTTGAGGTATTTTCCTTCTAATCCTACTTTATTGAGGGCTTTTTTTATCATGAATGGATGTGGTACTTTGTCAAATGCTTTTTCTGTATCTATTAAAATGATCATATGATTTTTATCCTTTCTCTCACTGATGTGACGTATCACGTTGGTCAATTTAAGAATGCTGAACGATCCTTGGATCACAGGAATAAATCCCACTTGATTGTGGCAAATGACCTTTTTAATGTATTGTTGGATTCAGTTTGCTGATATTTTGTTTGAAGATTTTTGCATCTATGTTCATCAGAATTATTGGCCTATAGTTCCCCTTTATTGTGCTGTCTTTATCTGGTTTTGGTATCAGGGTAATGCTGGCCTCATAGAATGAATTTGGAAGACTTCCTTCCTCTTCTATATTTTGGATAGTTTGAGGAGAATAGCTATTAACTCTTCTTTACACATTTGGTAGAATTCATCTATGAAGCCATGTGGTCCTAGACTTTTGTTCATTGGGAGCTTTTTTTAAATTATTATTACTGATTCAATTTCATTGCTGATACTAGTCTGTTCAAATTGTCTATTTCTTCCTAATTCAGTTTTGGGAGGTTTTATGTTTCTAGGGATTTATCTGTTTCTTCTAGGTTGTCCAATTTGTTGGCCTGTAATTTTTCATAATATTCTCTCATACTCCTTTGTATTTGTGTGGTGTTGGTTGTAGTTCTACCATATTTTGAATCCCCACACTATAATTCTGTCATAATTCTAAACCCAGTACTATAATTCTATCATATTTCTAATCATGTATTTCTAATCCTGAATACTGTAATTCTACCATAATTCCAGCCCCATACTACAATTCTAATTATTGTGATTCTACAATAATTCTAATGGCTCTACTATAATTCTATCATAATCCTAAACCTCATATTGTAATTCTACAATAATTCTAATCCCCATAGTATAATTCTACTATAATTTCAATCCCTACACTACAATTCTACTATAATTCTAATCATCATACTACAGTTCTACCATAATTCTAATCCCTACACTATAATTCTAATCCCTGTATTATAATTCTACTGCATTCACCAGGATCTAGGAAGACGGGGACTAAGGGAGTGAGGAAGAGACCATGGGCACCAAGGGAGGGGATAATATTGGCTGACTTTCTTTCAGGTCCCCATGGCCAGGGTCCTCCCCGTACTTATGGCTTTCCCAGGGAAAACTCCTAGCCTTCCCACAAGGGGGATGGTGGAGGGTGGAGCACTCAAAGCAGAGGAAATGTCACGTGCAAAGGCCCTGAGGCTTGGCAGCAAGTTTGAAAGAATGGATTTCCAGATTTGACTGGAATCTGTGGTATCAGTTAAGATGGTTTACAGCCAGGGCACAGCTGCCCTTGGATGCCATGGGACTCATTCAGATCTTATCCATTTGTTTTTTGAAGGGCTCTTAAGGTTTGGGCAGAAGAGGCATGTGGTCAGAGCTGTCCTTCTGTAGGATGGTGATGGGAAGAAAAGAAATTGGGAGCACAGAACGAAGCTTCCATCAGGGCTGATGTTAACAGCCACAAGGATAGGCACAGTCTCCAGGTTGCACAGCATGCTACCCTTGGGGCCCTGGCTCTAAGAGTAGAGTTAGTGTCTTCTGAAAAGGTGTCTTTTTTTACCCACAGCATTAGAAAAGTGAGAAAACAGCCCTGGCTGGTTGGACTTTGCAGCTCTTGCCAGCTGGGGATTTTGGGATCTGTGACAGCATTAGCAATGACAGATCCAGCACTCTCCAACAGGCTTTGGGTCTGAGTTTCCCAGCAGAGGCTTTCATCTGGCATCAGCTATTGCCATGGACATTTGTGGGGGTTGGCTTTTGGGGGGGTATAGGGATTGGGAATCACAGAGGGCATGATGTTAGCTGGGATCTTGCCTTCCCCCTTTTCTGTCTCCCAGGACTGTGGGGAGGAGGCTGCCCTAGGATATGGTCTTGTAAAGGTCTGGAGAAGGAGTCTGGGGTGAGGGTGGGTGAAGGAAAGAATAAATATTTATACCACTCCTGTTCACTCTCCCTCATCGCCTTCACCTTGTTCCATCCCTGCCTCAGGTGACCAAGGAAATCTCTTCTCTTCTTTTGAGGAGCATTGAAAAGAACATCATGCTCCATGTCCCCCTGTGTATTGGCAGCTTTGGGAGTACAGAGGATGTGGCTCTCTCATAAAAGGCATTGGCCATGGAGGCAGTAGTAGGGTCCCCTTCTATGGATCCATAGGCAGTAGGAATTGCTGAGAGGGTCTCAGGCAGGAGAGCAAGATCATGGTTCCAATTTATATGAGAAAATACCTATCTCCAAATACAATAGAGACACCCCACAGAGATTTCAAATATGCCTGTGTGTGTTAGGGGGAGGGGTCTTTACATAAGACCGGTCCTTTCATAGTAAGTTGAGCAAGGTCAATGAATTGATAGCAATTGTTGGGAAGGTGGCTCCATTGTGCTCCTATGTTGGGGAGACATGAATTACATATGCATAGTCCCTGGCATAATGTAGGCACTCGATAAATGCTTGTTGAAAAGTGGTTTCATAAATTGGCATTGAGTGGTCACTGTGACCCATGTCCTTTTGTGGCCTTGTGGACCCATCCCCATAATCCCCTGGGTGAAGGGCCATTGATATTTGCAGATCATGGAATGTATCTCCTTTGCTTTCCATAGACATCTGGTTTTGTCCTCTAATGGATGATTCCCAAGGGAGTGTCATATTTCTACTTCCTAAAGTCTAAATGTTAGAGCTGAGGCTCATCAAGACTTTTAACTAACTCTCACCCACGTAGTAGAGACAGAGAAATGGACCCACTGGTGGGAAATTACTCATCACAAGTTATGAAAGGAGTCAGGGACACAGTCAGCACTAGAATCTGGGTTGCCTGATTTCACATTGGCACTTGCTTCACTGAGTCATACTATCATTCTTCAGTACCATCCCCAGGGGGGCAGGGAGAGAGTTTCCCTAAGAGTGTCCTGACATCATGCGGTCAAAGCTCCAGGGTTTCAGATCTCCCTGTTCCTTAATACCCTGACAAAGACCTTAGGAAAAGCTATCTATCCCTCATCCCTCTGGATGGTCAGGCACTTGAATTATATCGCTTATGACTTCAGAGCAATTACTGGGGTTACTGGTTACATCTTGGGCAGCATAATAGCTAAGGTCACAGAGTCTGAAATCAGACTGACTGAGTTCATGTTCCTGTTCTGCACTTACTACCTATGGGGTCTTGGGCAAGTCTCTCAATCTCCCTGTCTCAGTTTTCTTCTCTCAGAATAAGGATGCTACCAATACCTTCCTCATAGTGTTGCTATGAGGATGAAACGAACTTCCTTTGTAAAGGACTTAGAGCAGTGTCTGACACACTGTAAGAGCTAGACAAAAGTTGAAGATATAAAGCACTGTTACAGTCTGGGTTCCCTAGAAACCAAGCCCAAGACAGTGATTCAGATGCATGGGATTTATTGAAAGATTCTTCAAGGAGAAAGGAAGACAGAAAGGGAAGGAAGAGAGAACATGAGAACAAGTTAATTAAGGCTGTGGTCTCAAATGGGGTCTGACTGCCCTACTGGGAACACCAACTGCACCATAGAGGCAGTCTCATCCTGAGGCAAGAGGCAGGAACTAGGGAGACCGGGGAAGCCTTTCGCCTGTACCGCTCAGTCCTTGTCTACAGGATGCCTCGAGCAGCCGAAAAGCACCAGAAGAGGTGAATTCCATTTGCCAAAGGCAAATCTAGTGAAGACAGGGGCTGTGGGCTATTAGCAGTTGACACCTGCTACAGGTACACAAGGGCTGAATTGGCCCAGCAAAGGGGATCTGGGTTGGGTACCAATGGTATCAGCTCAAAGCACTAAGACCTCTCAAATCCTCCTTTGCTTGACAGAAGGGAGAGTACTGTCCTTGATCTTGATTCTTCCCTCTACCTCCAGCAGGGCTGGGCTTTCTCTCTTATCCTATTTCCTGCAATAAGTCAAAACTCTTATCAAGAGCTAAAGAAATTCAAGGGTATCCCCAACCCCTGTACCACATTATCAGTAGTCACCAGCCCCCTCCTAGTGGAAGGAGCTCCTAAGGACTCCTCAACTTAGAAGGCTCCAACTCCTGGCACTCAGGCAGGGTCCAGCCTTCTGGTGAAAGCTTGACCTCATCCCCCACACCCATCCCCAGGTCCCTGTGGTGGGGACTTAACCATGCAGGAATTTCTATCCCACCATGAGCACCTCGGAGGAAAATCGGCAAAATTAATTGGAAATTAAAGTCACCAAATGAGCACTGAATTAAGAAACCATTAACTCCAAATGACTGCTGGAAGGGAGCGGAAGTTAATTACAAAGACTGCCTGGTTATTTTGCATGTTTTCTGCATCACAGTTATTGTCTTAGATCCTGATATCTGAGTCTGATTAGAATTTTGTGGCTACCAGAGTTGTTTGTGGTGAGATATGTGGCCCACCCCAGGTATCTATGGACCAACTCAGGCACCGAGGAGGCCTTCCCTGCCTGAGACAGGGCCTCCCCACAAACTCCCTGCCTGAGGTACAGCAGCATCCTCCCACAGATACCCCCTGCCTCAGTGCCCTGTAAGGGAAGCCATTGCCTGCGGCGTCCCAGGGAGTCCTTGCCCGCACATTCTCATTGCATAATGGGCACCACCATCCACCTCATTAGGCTCTGCTGGGGATCAGGATTAAATGGGATAAAATGGAGGAAGCACATGGCTTATTAGCCAAGGGGGCTGTGGGACAGAGGTGGGGGGGGCGGGGGGAGCTGACTGTTTGCCAAGAGAACCTCCCAGATCTACTTCCCTGAAAGGCAACTCTGGACCAACTTTCTTCTCTCCCTGGGAGCAATCTACCACAGTAGTTGATTAACTAGTAGGATTCAAGCTCCAGAAAGGCAGGGGCTCTTGTTTTGATTACAGTTCTATCCTCAGTGCCTAGATCTGTGTTTAGAACAATATATATTTGTTGAGTGAATGAGTGAATTAGATTCCCCAAGAACCCTTCCCTTGCCCATGTGCTGAGGGAAAGGGCCAGTCAACTGCTGGGGTCCAGGTGATCTCCACTGAAGGATGTGGTTGAACCCATCATGACCTTTCACTGGTGCGATAGCAAGGGCTCCTCACTGGTTCCCTCCCCACCCATATTCCTTCTTGTATCTCCATCTCCCTCCCCCATGCTCTATATTATTCCCTGAGTAATTTTGCAAAAATCCATATCTAATCATGCCCTTCCCCAACTCCATATTCTATGCTGTCTACAAAGTAAACTATAAAAGTCTGTAAGGTCCCAACCTAGCATTGGAGACCCTCAGATATCTCTAGTCCCCAGAGCTTCCCTTCTAGAATTTTCCTCCTCCACGAAGCCCTTCCCAACCACCTGGGTGCACTGTAAACCTGAGTTCTCCCTTCTGTGATGTTCTGTGTCTGTGAATTTAGCACATAACCAGGCATGATCCAATATTTCGATTCTTTATTTAGTGACCTATGAGTGTTTTTTTCCCTCCCCTTATCATCACTTATAATATCCTTGAGCAAATGGATTAGGATTTTTTTTTGGAGCTCCCACAGAAAACCCAGGAAAGGGCTGAGAACACAGAGATCTCATGATGAAAGACACTGATTGCTCAATCAATTGATTCAGCGGCTTCCGCCCCCCTTGCACTCCTCTACCACATTGTCTTACAGCTCTCAGCGTGCCTCTGCTCAGTAATTCACACCCTGTCTTGTAAGCATTGATTTTCCCATATGGCCTCAGCTCCTGGGCTGTGGGATCACTGAGCATAGGGCACAAATGTCCCTTCTCCCTGGAGCCCCAGCAATTGGCACAGTGCCTGGCACCCTCAGTAAACTAGAGATGATGACATGATACTCCCCTGGTTTTCTTTTTTTACCCCACAGTCAGACAGAGCCTTCCCTATACCTTCCATCGCATTCATTCCTTCTTTTACTCATTTATTCATTGCTTTGTTCAGAAACTGTTATTAAACATTGATTATGTGTGAGGCACAAGGCTAAGTATTGGAAGGAGAGCAATGAAAAGACGAACAGCTTCTATGCCTTCATTGCTGTGTCATACACAGTGAACTTCCTGAGGTTGGGAGCATGCCTGAATCACTCTGATGGTTCCAACGCTTGGCACAGGGCTTGACACATAAAGTGTCCACTAAGTGTAGACTGCATTCATTAGTAATGCGTCTAATTGACTTCATCCCCCTTTTAAGACTGTGGTCCCTCATTAATCCTATGGGATTTTACAGGGACTAGCATTGCTACAAGGCTGGTGTTGGAGAGGCCACCCAAAGGCCTGCTCACTGAAAAGATGTTTTCATTAAACAAACATTTTCTGAAAATGTCCCTGACCTCAGGGAGCCTATAGTCTAAAAGAGAAGATAAGGATAAACAGAGAGAGACAAACCTGGTGGGGTAAGTGCCACCTGGAGGTCAGCAGGACATTGGTGCAGGGCAGGGATAGAGCAGACAGATGAGGGAATGCTTTATTCCATCTCGGAGGTTCGGGAGGGGCTTCTTAGAGGAGGGGACTCTTGATCTGGGCAGTGAATCAGAGGTGGGCCATGCAGATGAAATGAGAGAGGCAGAGGGAGTGGAATGTGCAGAGATACAGTGAAGACTTGGGACATTTGGGGAATTGCTGGTAGAAGCTTGACAGGGCCAGAGTTTAAGAGATAAAGGAGAGGGTAAGAGGCAAGGCTGGAGGGACAGACAAGAGGGAGGGTGTATTAGCCCGAGAAGCACAGGCTTAATCATGTGAGCTGAGAGAGACTAGAGCATTGTTACAGTGAGAAGACAGCCAAGAAGGAGAAAATGAAACTCCCTGTGGGAGCAGTAATACAAACCCTGCAGGTGGGGTGAGATGTTTAGTACTTGCTTGGCCAGCATCTTTTCTTCCAACAGGTAGGAGCATTTTCCTCTGGGGAACAGCCCTTTGCCACTCGGAACCTGCCTATCCAGAGGGTTACCTGCACAGCCAACCTCTACCACCTCGCCACATAGCCCAGGCCTGGCCAATCCCAGCATTCCAATCCCCTGGCCGGTGATTGGCTCAGAGATGATCATGCGATCCCACCAAGCCACTGAGACTCAGTCCTGGGCTCTTTTGTTAGAAGGAAGGCAGTGTCTCTTCTGCTAGGGGAAGCTCTGAGAAGCTCTGAGAAGTGGATCTGTTTGCAGCCCTTTGCCCACCATGTGTTACAGACCTTCCTGAATGAAGTGGGTCTTGAGAACACAGAGCCAAGCGGTGCCATGCTCCTGAGCTCTGATGGCATCACCTGAATGCTGGGAGGACCAAGATCAGCTTCTGGGCTTTCTAGCAGAACCTTTCTTTAGTTAAGCTAATTTGGATCAGATTTCTCTTATTTGCAACTGAAAAAGTCCTAAGACACTAAAAAACGTAATAAAGAAGTTTGAGACTCCTAGTGGTGATTAATCAGTTAACTGCTGGTGTGGTCTAGACTAGAGGCTTGGCTCAAGGGGGATGAGCAGAATGCTGTGTACCTGAAATGGATGAGTTTGGGACACATCTTCAGGAAGGGGTCAGCAAACACCACTGAGTATTTGAGGAGGGTAGTCAGAGGTCAGGAGGGTAGTCAGAGGAGGTGGTCAGAGAATACCACTAATATTTGAGGAGGGTCGTTCGAATTTGAAGAGAGGAGATGGATCTGGGACCCACACAGGTAGGGAACTTTATCCAGAAGCAGAGGAAACTAGGGCAGACCCCATCCCCAGTTACGAGGAAAAGGTAGGGATAAAGGGAATTATCAATAATACAGGACTGTGACTCTTAATCATAGGAAACAAACAGGGTTGCTGGAGATGAGGTGGGTGGGAAGGGATAACTGAGTAATGGGTATTAAGGAGGACAGTTGATGTAATGAGTACTGGGTGTTACATGCAATTGATGAATTACTGAACTATACCTCTGAAACTAATAATACACTGTATATTAATTAACTGAATTTAAATAAAATAAAATTTTAAAAATACTCAAAGCAATTGTACTCAAAACAAAAATCTTGTGCCCCAAGGGAAGTAAAATAGAGAGGGTGCTAGAAGCTTACTTCCTGTAAAGGGCCAGTTAGTTAATTATTGAGACTTTGCAGGTCATACGGTCTCTGCCTCAGTTGCTTAACTCTGCTGTTGTAGAGCAAAAGCAGTCATAGATAATAAGTAATACAGTTATGTTCCAATATAACTGTATTTAATAAACAAAGTTCCAACTTTGTTTATTAAAACAGGTAGCAGGCCAGATTTGGCTGTGAGTCGTAGTTTACTGACCCTTGAACTAGAGAGTAGAGTGTTTAGTGCTGCAGATAGAACTTGCAAATCATTCTTCAATTAATAACTAATTTGCCTGCCATAGAAGAATTTGTCAGTGGGGGTAACAAAGGCGTTGTTAGGGTGGACTGAAATAACCCCCCTAGAAATAATCCCATAATCCCTCTAGATCTTGGTTTAAGAATCCAGCCTTGAAGGGGCTCCTGGGTGGCTCACTTGGTTAAGTGTCTGACTCTTGATTTAGGCTCAGGTCATGATCTCAGGGTTGTGAGATTGAGCCCTGAGTCAGGCTCCACGGTGGGCATGGAGTCTGCATGGCATTCTCCCTCTCCCTCTGCCCCTCCCCACTAAAAAAAAAAAGAAAAAGAATCTAGCCTTTGAAGCTGAAAAGAGGCTTCAAGGGCAGCAAGTGCTGGGAAGCAGTGGGCAGTACCAAGGACAACGCCATTCCTTGGAGGGCAAGGATAGTTTGGGAAGCATCCTGTTTCCATATTAATAGAAAAGGCTTGTGATCAGGATGAGGAAGGGCATCTTTGCATCTCTGTGAGGTGGAGGCAGGGGGAAGGCCTGGATATCCTGAGAAATGTCCTTACAACCTAGATGCTTGACTGCAGAGGCTGACCTCTGGGATCATGTAACCAGTGAGAATGAATCTTTTTCCTAAAAGATCTAAAAATAAGCCACAATTTCATGCAGGTATATCTAGGTGGTGTGAATGAAAGCAGTACCTAGAAGAGATCTCGGAAAGTCACTTTAGCTCTTGGTGTCTCTTCTTCCTCACCTGTCAAATGGAGATAAAAATCACATCCCTGCCTTGCTCACAGGGTCATTATGGTGATCAGATGAGACAGTGGATAGGAAAGTGCTGTGAGCAGCAGAAAATATGGATGGGAGGAACTCTGTCCAACAGTCCAGTTCAGCCTCTGACCTGCCATGACTCTCTCTCATCCTTTTCATTTTTAGTGTTAAAAAAGAAAAAGCAAGAAAGCCTTTTCTTTCCAAGCGATGCAGGGAAAATGTCAAAACTGGTTTTCACCTGACTGCTCATAGCAGGCATTGTTTGTCACATACCCAATATCTATCCTACCTACCAGCCATTTCTCCCCCAATAGTACCTATGCTGTGTTCAGGGGTGACCTGCTCTAGGAGGTGTGGATTTCATAAAGGCAGTCTTAGTGGTCCCATTTCCCTTGCGAGTTGTTTCAGGAATGGATATTTGAGCAACTCAGGTCAGTGAGATGTGAGAGAAAGACTGCTGAGAGGTATGGATCAGGAGCTCTTGTTGATTTTAAAAACTTTACAAGAGCACACAGGAAGAGCTGATCTCTCTCAGAATAGGCCACAAAGAGGCTTGAAGCCCAGAGTGGAAAAGCAGAGCCAGAGCTGCTCCTGGAGTCCCTAGAGCCCACCCCAACTTTGGGCTTCCTGTTTTGCGAGATACCAGGGTTACTTGTGGTTTGAGCTAGCTGGGCCAGAACTTTCTCTTACTTATAGCCAAAGGCATCGTCACTGGTGATCACTATTCATGAGGAGCTGACCAGGCACTGGGGATACTCGTTGGCAGCCACCTCTCCTCTATGCAGAGCTCCCCCTCACCTTCATCTCAGGGCTTTACCTGAAGACAAACCTGACAAGCCATATGCTCCCCAGGCCTGCACTTGTCTTTCATTAAGCCTTGGGGGTGAAGTGCTGGGATGGGGGCCCCGGCTGTGAGAGAAGGGCCCTGTCTCCCTGCCCTCAGACCTAAAGAAGCTCTCTGCCACTCACATGCCTCTTGCACTTAGTGCTCAGGGATAGAACATCTAGGGAGGAAAGTTTACTTTGATTTGAACCAAGAACAAGAGAAGGAATGTTGTGGCTCCTGGGGTACGTGCTTGGGAACAGGTGAGAGTTAAGGCTCATATGCGTGGGAGCACAGAGCTCCAGAGCTGTCCCCAGCCTGAGGTGCATTCCAACCAGGCCTAGAGCGTCTTCTAAAGCTGGGAAGGGCATCCTCCCAAGCCTGAGTTGGTGACATCACTATGGTCACAGATGATAATTGTCTAATGTGAACATTCTACTGTTTCTTGGGCAGAGGGCTCAGCACGCCTTGCTCACACGTGCAAATCCCGGCCAGGCTTCATGGACTATGAAAATATCACATTGCACAGACCCATTAAAGTTCTGCAAACCTGTAGAAAGCACCAGAAAGATCAGTCTCAGTACTCTGATTCATCTCATCAGCATACCAGCTTATGCTCCCCCAGGGTCACACGGGTTCTTGGATCAGGGATGTAGAGGCTTCCAGGCTAGAAGCATATTCCTTGAGTGAGGTCTGAGTCAAGGCACCAACACCTTATATGTCCTCTTTACCAGGGAGGGGTACAAAATGAGACTGTATCCTTTTACTAGTGAAATTATGTGATACGCTCTTTCTACTCTGTCTTTTCTCCCTTCCCAGGGCCTCTTGCCTACAATAAAACCAAGAACCGCAGGGGACTTTATGCAGTCCAATATATGGGTCAATCCTCGCGCCATTGTTTCAAGGAGAGGAAAGCAGAGAGCCCACGGGCCCAAGGCACCCCGTGAGCTGCAGCTGGACATCTGTGTCCTTGCGGGACTGTGGGCAGTGTGTCAGGCAGGCAGAGCCCCTGTCAGTGGCCAACACCGTGCTGGCTTTGATGGTCCAGCAACATTTTCTCCAGGTATGTGGGGGTAGAGAGCATATGCTGACACATGGGCATTTCGCATCTTTCTTGGCCTGAGGTCCCAGTGCTCTTTTCTCAGCTCACGTGCACACTCACCCCTACACACATCTATGCATCCCTGCAACCTCCTCTAGGGCCACATCCACCCATTTCTGCCCAGGACTAACAGACCATACACTGCTTTGTACTCATGTCCCCAGTCACAAAAGGAGACCAGTGTGGAAGGTTCCTGGGATTTCCTCCTCCTAGCCTTGCATCCTCAGTGCCTTTCCGGGCCCCCATCAGGATGGCCCACGTGAGAACCCCAACCCCCTGGGCTTCCAGAAGGTATGTCCTCACACCTGGGCATAAGTGAGAAAGGTATAGTTTGCTAAAGGTTTTGTAAGGCAGGTAAGGGGAAGTCTACATTGCACATGCCAGATGCGCCCTTCGGACTTGTCTCCAGCACACTTGCTGGGCTGCCCCTGACCAGGGAGTCCTCCCTTGGGACCTCCCCATTCACCCCCAGCCCCAGTGGCTCCCTTCTCAGGATCAAACTACCCCCATGCCAATTCCCTCTGCAGCCCTCTGAGCTCCGACTCCCACACCTGCACAGACAAACCCGGCAAAATGCCTGGAGGACAGGAGGTCTTCCCTGTTTTGATTACTGATCCCCCAAAAAACAGGTTATGATGCAGAAATTCTTTGGCTCAGTCTGATTCTCCTGTTGTGACCAGAGTGTCCTTGCACCCACCCCCACTTGCCGCGCTGCCTTAGCACATCCTTTGGGTTATTTCCTGGCTCTTTCCAGCTACCATTCTGTCTCTGGTCACAGCAATGCCTCTGCCAACAGACTAGGAAAAGCCTCCCCCCCCAACTGCTGGGGAGGAGGACAGCACGGAGATGGAGATTTTGGCAATGAAGGAAGAGGAACCATTTGGATATTTCTGTAGTAGTTTAACTCAGGCCAGGGGCGTCTATACTAGGATGGCAACCTTGAGATTGGACCCAAGGGGATGGCTATGAGCTGTTTCTGAGCAAAGCGCACATGGAGCTGACTGGGTGTGGACAACTGGAGATGAGGAAGAGCCTGAGAAAAAGGAATGAAGGGAAAAAAAGGTGAGATTGACAGCAGATTAACAGGGATTTCACAAGTCCAAGAAGGAGAGAAAAAAGAAGCAGGCAGATATCGAGAGAGGTAGAGGAAAATGGAAGGAGACCTGGAGGCAGAGAAATGCTGAGAAGTCAAGATGGCGACCACATGGACCTGCCCCAGGACAGTGCCCGCTCTCTGGAGCAGCCGCAGGGTAGACCAGCTCTACGCACCCATCCCTTGATGTCAGAACCCCAGGAGGAGTGCGCACGCTGCTGGGTATCAGAGGAGGGGCCTGAGCCCCTGGAGGGAGCCCAGTTTACTCAGGGACAAGGCAGCAAATGTAGGGGTTGACTGGGGCCAGCCCTCAGCCCTGGAACCTGTCTCTCCAACCCTACCCTGTGCGGCTTGCCTCTGAGCCCCCTTTCTGGGCAGCACTTGCTGGGATTCACCCACCACATCCAAAGGCACTGAGCTGGAGTCCAGCAGTGCAGTCCTCACCTGGGGGAGGAGAGACTGCAGCCCCAGGAAGGGAGCCAGGTGGGCAGCCTAGGAAAGAGAAGCAGGAGGCCAGGGTGCAGGGAACACCAGCTCCAGCAGGCCCCAGAGTGATCCCTTTCTTTCCCTGAAGACAAAGCCTTTGTTTTCTGTCTGTCTCTCAGGGCTCTCCCCACCCTCCTCCCACCCCCCAC
>LNAC01000583.1:86597-144728 GCA_002007465.1 Ailurus styani
CCCACCCCCGACCCCTGACACAGACAGGCTGCCCCTCCTCTTCTGCTACCCTGGGCTGGGGGATTCTTTCTGCTTCCTCCCCTAGAATAAAGGCCTCCACACACACCAGGGAGTCCCACCTCCTCGTCCAACCTCAGGTGTTCTCCAACAACTGGGATGGGACAGCATCGGGTTGTTTGGCACATGGTGGAGAGCAGGACTTCCCATATTTTCCCCAACGTGTGGGGACAGCCCTGGGTGCTCTACAGCTTGGGCCACTGCCTCTGTGGCTGACGGTGGGGTCTGCAGAGGCGGGCCTGGACCCCGGGCTGCCAGCTGGGGTTTGGAGAGCGCCCTGCTGCTGCTCAGAGGAAACAAACATCAGGGGGGGCAGGGGCAGGAGCCCAGAACTGTGGCCTCACGGCAATTTTGCTGGGACCGAGGCACCTCTGGATGGTCCGTTCCTGAAGCAGCCGCTCCTGTGTGGGCCTTGGGAGGTTTCCACAGCTAACAGGGTGTCCCCACACCTGAGAAAGAATGTGGGCTGGGGCAGAGGGGGACCACGTCCCAGCGCCAGCCTGCCACTATCATATTTCAGGGGTGCTGGCAAGTCCTGCTCATCCCTGCCTCAGTTTACCTACTTCATATCTACCTCCTCTAACTAAGAAGAGCACAACCAGGGCCTCAGTCCAGACCTTTGTCCCAACAGTGGGGTGAGTGGTGGAAGGGCCTTCTCGCCAGTGGAGGGGGCAGGAGGTGGGGCTACTGGAGGAAATCCCTGCTTGGCCTCTAAGCAGTCAGGAGCAAGAGTGGATAGTCAAAATGGCCAGAAAACATAACACATATTAAAATTCCCTGGTCTGGCCCATGACATGTAGCCCAACCCAATACCAGACCCAAGATACAGAAGGGGGCATCCTATAGCCTCTAGGCTGAGCAACAGGAATGAGCTGGCCACTGAGGCCTTGGCTCCCAGCCCCTGTCACACACCTCCTCCCTCATCAGACAGTGAAGGTTCTGCCTCCCACAGCCCCCTGCTTCCCCGTGGAGCCCCCACCTCCGCAGCAGGAACCCCACCTTCTTCTGGCCATGAAGACAGAAAGACTGAGCGTGGGATTCCTCTGAGGGGCTTGCATGGTGAAGTAGGTCAGCCCCTGGGGGGGCGGTGAGGGGCTCTGTGAAAGGCTTGTAGCCTAGGGGGACTCCAAACACCCCTCAAATGACACCAGCAGCTTCCCCAAGTGGGGATAAGGTGACCCTTGGATCTCAGGGCAGTGTTCACGCCTCTTTCCTATTCTAGATACCGCCTGTCCCCATCGACAACCTGGCTTCCTCCTCTAGGACCCGTGGTGACTCAGAAATAGGTCCAGGTCAAAGATGTTTCCTTTCCGGGGTGCCTGGCTGGCTCAGTCAGTGGAGAGCATGCGACTCTTGAACTTGGGGCTGTGAGTTTGAGCCCACGTTGGGCACAGAGCTTACTTTAAAAGGAAAGAAAGAAAGAAAAAGATGTTTCCTTCCCATTTCACAGAGAAGCAAAACAAAACGAAAAGGAAAGGGTGTGGGAAGGGAGTGTTTAAGACGTCCTCAGCTAGGAAGGGCAGCCATGCTTCAGTACTGGGTGTTGAGAGTCTGGGTGAGCACGCAGGGCCTGCTGAGAGCTGTTCCTGGAGGGCTGGCTCGCCAAGGAGGAGGCCACCTCACTGGGTCTCAAGCCGGGGTGCAAGCTGGCCCCGGGGAGCCCTCACTCAGGCCCAGTCCCCTCTTCCCTGACTCCTGGGCCCACAGCCCTGGGCTCCCCGTTTTGGCCCCTGGTCTCATCACCCAGGGCCCTGGAAGGAACCGTCTGCTGAGGTCAGGAGACCAACCCTGCCACAGTCTGTGGAGCGGCTGTCAGCAAACCGCTCCCCTCCTGAGCTCAGGGGCCCTTCCCGGCAGAGGGGGTAGGGGAACATACTGGTCACCGGGGGCCTCAGGTCAGTCACTGGCCCCTGTTTTCTCTCCTTGTCTGCTCGGTGCACATCTGGACCTGCCGCACAGCACCTGCCTGCTCTCAATCCTTCTGAGGAAGGCTTCCCCTGCCATAGCCCCTGAGCAGAAGCCACCATGTTATCCCATAGGGACCCCTCTTTACTGGGCAAGTCTCACTGCTTCTCACAACGACCCTTAGGGTATTGTCCCCGCCTAGGTCAGAGAGGAGAAATCACTTGCCAAAGCAAACTCAGTGGGCCAATGACAGAGCCGGGATTTGAGCCCCAATGTGCCTGACATCAAACTCCCCCCTCCCCCACTGGTCGCTCCTAGAGGTTATGAGGGTGCAGGCAGGGAGGTGTGGGCAAGGTCGGGACCCAAGTGATCCACGGTGCTGGGATCCTCACTGGGACCAACAGGCCCCAGGGTTCTATGGGCTCATCTAGAAGGCTTGAGAGGTGGCCATCTTCTCATGGGGAGAGCGGGCAGTGGGCATGAAGTGGGCAGGACCCGGAGGGCCTACCCCTATACCTGGGCTGCCTAGGAGCACTGAGGCTGGGGTCAAGACCAGGAGTGTTGAGAAGGCCTGAGACCCTGACCTCTCTGGTCACTTCACCAGCCTGGCCCAGGCTGCAGGCTCCAAGGAGCCAGTGGCCTGTGGGGTCTGCAGTGGGGTTCCTCAGCTAAGTCAAAGACCCTCATAGATCTAGACAGTACTGTATCCACAGGGGCTCCTCAGGACTCTGTGCCTGAGATTGGTTTTGGCTAGAGGAAATGCATCACACTCCTTGCTTGTGCTTGGCTCTGGTTGAAATTAAATTACCTGTGTTTCCTTCAGCACATGGCAGTTCAAATTGCAGGGATCGGCCTGGGGGGGACCCCTGCAGGTCATTTTGCTCTCTATTTCTCAACCCTCTTAAACTCCTGCCTCCCTTTGATAAATACAGTGTGATATTTGATAAATATCACACTCGTCTTTAGTGATAGTGACATTTCTAAGTGGAGTCCATGCCAAGGACCAGCCAGTGTTGTCTCATTTTGGAAAAAGGTCTTTGTAGATGTGACTAAGCTAAGAGGGGGAGATAACCTGGATTGTCTGGGTGGACCCTAAATGCCATCACATGTATCCTTAGAAGAGGGAGATGTCACACATCCAGTGGGAAGGCCATGTGGCCACAGAGGAAGAGATGGGTGTGACGTGGCCACAAGCCATGGAACGCAGCCGCCACCAGATTTTGGCAGAGGCAAGGAATGGATTCTCTCCTAGAGCCTCTGGAGGGAGTGTGGCTCTGCCGAAATCCTTGATTTCAGCCCTGTACTACTGATTCCTGACTCCTGGCTTTCAGAACTCAGAGAGAATAAACATCTTTCATTTTAAGCCCTCCAGTTCATGCAAACTTGTTATGGCAAGTAACTCATACGATGATTTCAAACAAGTGAGAGCCATGGTGAACTAGACAAGCTCTTTGTAAACTTCCTGAGCCATCCTTGGAGGTTCTGATGGTCCCGCAGGCTGAGAGTTTGATATTATCTAATGCACCCAATTTACAGAAAAGAAAACTGAGATCCAGAGAAGGGCAAGGACTGACTCAATGTCACAAAAGTACTTAGTGGCAGAGACAGGACCGGAGCGGAAGGAACTCAACTCTCAGTGCTCCCGGGCCCCCAGGCTGCCTTCTTCTGTCCTTTATTCCTCTGTCTGGGGAGGGAGACGGGTCTAGAAAGGTCTGGTGAATCAGGAAAGTGAGATTGGAGCCAGGCTGAGAAAAGCCTGGAGCAGCACACCCCAGTGTTAGAAGCTTGTCTGAGAGATAAGGTGCAGATGTTCTAATATTTTTCTTACTAAAGAGTATCTTCCAGAGATGGTAAGTGGCATCAAATCTGGTTTACAGGGCCTTAAGGACAAGGCTGCACTTGTAAATGGTATTTTTATAACCTGTGATGGAAATCACAGCTCAGTTCTGTTGGGTCAAGATAGGTGTCTGGTGGAGAAACAGTGCAGAAGGGAAAGGCAGTGGGGTGGGCCCAGAGAAACGAGTGGGGGGCCAGCCCCAGAATCCTCAGACTTCTCAGCCGTGCTGAAGACTAGCCCTTGCCATGAGTAGATGTGGGCAAATGTAGCCAAGGCTTAGCATGTAACCACGCTTTGTGCATGTGTGTGCTCAGAAGTACACACGGGACTCAGGCAGGCACACATGTAACATATGTGCGTGCACACAGGCACATACATGCACACACGAGCAAGGGCTGGAGCCAAGCCTGGGCAGCCAGGGAGAGCTCTTCATAATTCGTCAGTCACCCTTTGGGTTACACTTTAAGTCCAAAAGCCAAATGGAGCGTGTTGCCACGATTTGTTCTGCTGGCGTAACCGCTCTTGCTCTTGAACGAGCCTTGACCCCCAGCGTGAGATGCAGTGTGGTGGGAATCACACAGCTTCCTCTCGCATGGTCTGCTGCTGAGCCTACCGAGGGCATCCTCCCTCCCTGGGCTGACCCCCTTTCCCCTCCCTTACATCACTCCGCTTGAGCCCCAGACCAGACACAGCAGGCCCCAGTTCCCACCAACAGGCGCAGGCTCAATTGCTCCAGGATTTAGGAAATGATTTTTTCTAACTATTTTTAAGGGGCAGGAGAAATTTTCAGTGTAGAGGGGTGAGAGATGGCCTGAGGTAGCAGCTGACCTGGAAAATGGAGCTACCCAGGCCTGGGCCTCCTGTCATGTCGCTTCAGCCTCTGTCTCAGAAAGACCACTGTCTAGGGAGCAGAAGGCATATACTCAAGGACACCAGCCAGACAACCTGGCCCAGAATGGCACATACCAGAAGGTGAGGATATACCTGGACAACTGGCTACCAAGGCAGCATAGCCATCTGGGATACAGGGACAGAAGGGCAGCTTGTCAGACACATAAGAAACCACAGTAACCTTCTAGAACCCTGGAAGGAAGGACTAGCACCAGGGAAAAGAGTGATGGTTACAATGATTTTGTGTTGAGGTTTTGTTCTGCTGTTGCTACTTTCCAAGAACCTAAGTAGTCTAGAGGCAGACCCTGCTGGTGTGTTGGTGGCCAGGGCTGGTGGTCAACACCAGGGGAAGACGGGGAAGCAGTGTCCACTGGTACCTCCACTCAGAGACAGACCAGGCCGTTTCCCAGGTATAGAATTGGAGCAAGTGGGCCAGGCTAGGGACCTTCTTTCTGGGGTTCTAAGTGTTCAAATCCAAGGGAAAGATGCTGATTCTGGGCCTCTGGGACTAGTCTTACTCTCCTCCCTTGAAGTGTGTATACAGACAGCTTAGGGTCAGAGCGTAGGTCTCGGCTCTGGCTTCCATTTTGTGGGATGACATCTCTACATAGACCAGTCTCCATTCTGCTGTGTTGACCCTGACCCCTACGTTGCCCAGACCAGACCTGGACACAGAGCTTACCCAGTGAGCCCCAATCTTGGGAGAAGTAAGAGGAGGCCCATCAGGGACCCCCAAGTTCTAAATGGAGACTTCGCTAGAAGCTCCCAAGTTCCTTTCCCCTCCAGAGTCTGGGAGGTACTACCTTTTGAGGCCCTCCTGGTGACAAATGATGGAAACACAATTTGAGCCAACTAAGCACAAAGGGGATATCACCAAATCAAAAAACCAAATGTTGAGGAAGGCCGGGGAGCAGCAAGCCTCAGGGAGACCAGGCATGAGACCCCCTATGCGACAAGGCCTCCCTCGCAGCCTCTCCTCCCTGCTGGCTGAGGCTGTCAGCCTCCTATTCTCACACCTGCCTTCTCTATAGACCAGAACCTTGCATGTGGACTCCAGCATTCCCTCTGCCAAGAGCTCTCTGCAGGGAAGAAGGGGCCCTCTTTCTGGGGTTCTAAGTGTTCAAACCCCAGAGAAAGATGCTAATTAGCCAGGCTTGGGTCTTGGATCTGTCCCTGTGGGTAGGGACTGGAGAGGGGGTGAGGGGTTTCTGCAATTGGCAGGTCCTGGGGAAGCAGGGAGAGGGGCTGGGCAGCAAAGCAATGGGGATCTTAGATCACCTAGAGCATTCCCTCCTCTGAGCAGGCAGGAGCAGAGGTGGGGGTGGTCTAGGTGGGGGAGGGGTACAGTGACTTATAGGGGCTTTCCGTCCTCCTACTGCCCTGCCACAAATAGGCTATCAGGTCCTCTCTTTGACATTTAAGTCCTTTTACAGTTCCTCCCCCACATCCTTACCGCTCCAACTCTTCCTGCCCCAAACCCTCCCTCCACTCAGGGAACTGCATGCAAAGATGAGCAAAGTGGCTACAGGTATGGTCTCCAGAGCCAGACTGTCTAGGTTCAAATCCTAGCCTTGCTACTTACTAGCCGTGTGACCTTAGGCAAGTTACTTGACTTCTCTGTGCCGCAGTTATTATAAGGCTGAAATAAGTTTAACCATGCTGAAGCACCTGGAACAATGTCCTCAGGAAGATGCTAGCTGTTATCCTGGTTTCTAAGACTTGGTTTATACCGACTCCCACCGAGGTTGCCCCTACTTTGTCCAAATCCTCATTGTCTTAAAGGTCCTCTGATCACTGCGCCGCTACACACAAGCCTCATTTCCGAATCCGTGTGGCATTCAGGGTTGGGCACCTTCAGGAATGACTCATCTTCCAGACTGGTCCAGGCTCCCTTCTTTTGGTGCCTTCTGTCCCCGGAGCCGTGGCAGGTCTAGGCACACAGGGGTGTCAGGAACCGCATGGGCGCACCCCACAGCCCTCACAGGACTGGCAGGCACTGGAGAGAAGGAGCTGAGAGTCACCCCGGAGCCCAGCACTGACAGAGCTGTTAGAACAAAGTATGCATGGCCCCTTCTGCCAGCTGCCACCCCGTCAGGAGCCGGGAAGGCCCTGTACCTGTGACATCACATCCTCACCCACAAAAATAACCGGCACATCTTAGCAGCCCAGGAGCGGCCTTCTTCGTGAGGTGACAGGTGATGAGTGTGAGTCGGTGCCTGCTGGATGGGTGACGCCCTCCTTTGTGACCCTGGAGCAGGGGAGAGGCGCACCTACTCGCAGGGATCTCTGAGACTAGGAGAGACAGGGAGACAGCCACAGGCAGAGTCCGGATTTTCCAGATTTAATTCTGGAAACTAGAGCCTGTTGGTGTCCGTGTGTCCAATGTGACGTCTTTCTCTGGCTCCAGCAGTGGGTCTCCGCCCCTGCTCCTGCCTTCATTCCTCCCTCTCCTGAGTCCGTCTGGGCTGGGGGGGTGCCCAGGGCTGTGGGTGGTGTGACAGGAGTTTGAGGAAGATAAACACAGATTAGTCGAGGACTGTCAGACCTGATTACCTTTCCAGGGGGCCTGGCAGCAACATTTTTTAAGTCTCTGGGCCCCTTCAGACCAGACACAGCGGACTCCATTGTCTACTACTGGGCCTCCCCAGGGCTCTGGTCACAGAAGGTACGTGGCTGTCCCACCCAACTCTCTGAGTGAGCCCAGGATCACAGCGCCATCTGCCAGTCCCTCTGGGCTCAGAGAATCGCCCAGAATACTTGGGGGTTTCCGCATGCCCTTCCCGCTGTGCGGTGATACAGAGTGACGATCAGCAGGCTCGGGTCCCCCGGGCTTCCCGTGCCTCCGAAACTAGAGGTTAGCAGAGGTAGCAGCGGCCTGGAGGAACACCCCGAGTGGGCCCTCATGTGCGCCATGCCATGGGCCCACAGTTTGGGAGCCTGCCTTTGCTCAGACATACATGTGTGACTGAGCCTGGAGGTAAGTGCTCAGAGGCGAACAGAATCACCGGTGATAGTATGTGGTGGGAGGGTGTCTATGTGTGTGCCTAGGAGGATGAAAGCTAGGGGGGCTTCCTGGAGGCGGACACTGAGAAGAAACCTCCCCGTATGCTTACCTGGGTTAATCCCCTTTATCCTCCTATCATTTCTGGCAAAGAGCGGGACCGGAGAATTCCAAACACCCAGTCTATTTAACTTGGGGCCTCATTACAGAATTATGTTTTTCCATCAGAAAATTTGCTGAAGCAAAATGGTGTTTGGCTTCAGCAAACATTAAGCCAGTTTGCTTTCCCAGAGCTCACACTGGAGGGAAGGCGTTGGGGAGCCCGGGGCCATGGAAAGAGGAGTGGGGACCCTTAATTGGCAGGGAGAACCCTCTGGAGGCTGCCCAGCGAGCAGCCTCACATCCAAGAGGGTCTCACGGGTCTCTCTGCCACGGCCCGGGCCTGGAGAGTTGTCCCATCCCCTGCATACCCAATGCCCAGCTGTTCCGCCTTCAGGGCTTAGTGCACCTGCCAGAAGCCCGCCGATTCCCTTCCCCTTGTCTCACCCCCTGCACCCACGTCTTGAGCTGAGTTGTCCTAACTCCTCTGAAAGGTTCGTCTGTACCTCTCCCCCACCAAACTGGGGTCTCTTTGCAACAAGGGTTTCGTTCATTCTCTAAGCCTAAGGTCTAAGGTACAGGAGTGACTTTTTTAAAAAGTTAATGCATATTGGCCACCTACTATGTGCCAGGCACTTTATAAGGAATGCCTCTTTTATTCTGCAAATGACCCAGGAGCTCAGTTCCCCATTTAGCATTCTCATTTTATAAAGGCGTTCGAGACTCATCCTGTCCCGGAAAGGCGGTGGGCATCGAAGTGTGACTTTCTGACATCAGAGCCCAAGGTCTTCACTGCTGTGTTATGCCGCCTCCCACAGAGATGGAAGCTCTGGACTTGAGGTCCTGGCGCCTGACGTCCGTGCCGGCCGTGTCACCTGGCTCTTTGTGCCCCGAGGCCTTGACTTTTCCCTCCGTAAAATGCAAAAGCAGGTGCTTCCTGCTTTAAAGGTCAGTGCCAGTAGCAGGAACGGCAATAACCGTGCCTTTGAGTCGACATCTTGTTTTCAAGATTATTCTCCCTGCTTTGTTGGTTTAATTATGGCCTCCTGCCCACGGCCTCTAGAAGCTTGGCGGAGTGAGGCTGGCACGTTTTCTCCTGGCGGTCTGGAATAGGAGACAGTGCCCAAAGCTGGGGTCTCAGACACTGGGGTTCAGCTGTCCCTTTGCCCAGGCAGTCCTGTGTGGTCTGCACTCCCAGCCCCTGGTCTGGTGTCTGAGGCCAACAGGAGCCAGCTGAGCCGGATGGGAGCTGGCCTCTGGGGCTGCGGGCCAGGCGGCGTGGACTGCAGAGAGCTCCCCCTTCTCCCTTGTCGGAGGGGACTCTCATTCTGAGGGTCCCTAAAGCTCAAGCCGAATCCTGCACAGATCCTCCCCAACCCCTCCAGGGGAGCCAGAGCCCCAAGTCCCTAGCTGGGCAGTGGGACCATGGGAGTGGTGCCCAGGGCACTGGCTGCCAGAGCGCCCAGCTGTGCCCACACTACCCCTGGGTGCTGCCAGACCAGCCCGCCCACGCCACCCAGGGCCCTGGACAAAGGAGCCCCGGGAGAAGGAAATCAATGGGCTCCATTGTGATTGCTTCCCACAGGGTGCTCATCTCTCTCCTCCCCCCGCCCTCCCTCTCCTGGCTCCCTCTCCCCTCCCCCTCCCTCACCTTCTCTTTTCTTTTCCTCTCTCTCCCACACAGCTGCCTCTAAGACCTCCAGACAAGACTTCACGGCCTCAAAGCAGAGGAAGGCCACAGGGTCACAGGGTGTTGTTTGTTCTCAATTAGAGAAAATCCTCACTGGAGACAATCAGACCTACTCAGGGTACCTGAGCCCCGATCTGCAGGGACCTTGACCTGCTCACTGGCCTCTAACCTCTGATTCAAGTCTCAAACACAGCTGGGAGTATGTTGAGTTGTTAAGTCACTCAGTACACACACACACACACACACACACACACACACACACACACACACACACACACACACATGCACGTGCATACACGTGTAGCCCCACACCCTGGCTGATTAGACCAGAGACCAAGTGCATGGCTGGTTGGATGTTCCGGAGATGGAAAGGTGAGTGCCAGCACGGGTGGACTAAGGAGGCTGGCTCGGGCAAATGAAGGGATGATGGATGGCAGGCTGGGGAGCGGGGCAAGGTGAACAGTGGGTGAAGAGAAAGACAAAGCAAGTGCTGGGGCTAGGCGGACAACACCCCTGCGTGGTGACGGCATGCCGGCGTATGCACAGGAACCAAGAGATGGCCTGAAAATTCGTCACCGGTCCACTTGGGCAGCTTCCGTGATCCAGATGGTCTCTGAACATCCTCATCAACAGGGCTGGAGGGGGACGAGTAATTCGGTAAAGAGAGAAAGGGCATAGGAGAGCAAGGACTGGCCGAGGACAGCAGTCCACCAACTTTTCTGTAAAGGGCCAGATCGGAGTTAGGCCTTACAGATGCACTTCTCAGCTCTGTGCTTCAGACACGGACCCAGGCCCAGATAACAGGAAGTGAACGATGGGCTATGTGCCATTACAACTTGAGTCGGGGTGCTGAAATTTGAATTTCATGTAACTTTCACATGTCACAAAATATTCTTCTTTTGTTTCTGTCTCAATCTTTTAGAAACGTAAAAACCATTCTTAGCTCACAGGCTGTACCAAACCCCTCAGCGGGCTGCTGTAAGGCCAGTGGGCCATAGTTTGCTGCTCTCTGGGGTAGAGGGGGCCTGAGACAGATCAGATCCCTGGGGCGGGGGAGGGGAGGTGCATCAGGCCCCCACCCTGCCCCACCGCTCTAATTCAGATTCACCGACGGGCCTTCTGATGATGACTTTCTCTTTTCACCTGCTTTTAGTGGGAGAAGACAGATTGGGAGTATGCAGGTACCCAGACCCCTCAGAAGTTCTGGGTCTCATGGTAAATTACTAACCCAGCATTTCTGATGATAATTTGACTTCATGTAGCTTTCCTACTGGGAGAGATTCCGTTCTGCCAAGGCAAACATCCGCTCCACTGAGTACTATTTCTTATTATAAATTAATACATTGGCATCAGGGTGTGTCTATGAATATCAGTCCCTGTGAGCTTGGTAAATGTGACTCTGTCACAGATTGACGAATCTCCTTGTACCCACTTACCAAAGCAGATTCCTGCTCCCACCCCCAGGTTGGCGGCCGGGTCCTTCTTACCTTCACAAGGTAATACCACCAGCTTGCCAGACAGGATGCTGGCGAGGAGCTTCGGTGCTGTGCTCCATCGTCCGCCTTTCTGTTACTCGGGTAGCCGGCTGTGTGGGTGGCTGGGTGCAGAAGGAGGGCTGGCTGGCTGGTGGTAAAGTGTGGGGGTAGATGGATAGTTGGTGGAGTGAAGAGGCGAACAATGGATGGGACACTGGGGGGTGGGAGGACGGGCGGCTGGGTGGATGCCATCCAGATTTGTGCCCACCAGAACAAGCAGCCCTGGTGGCACAGGGAGGGACAAGGCAGCCATATATACCGCAAATGGTTAAGGGAGAGCCAAGAACCAACCTGTGTGGAGTCCCACCACCCTCAGCACTGAGCATAGGGCTGGTTCCCGTCCCCCTGGCCCCTCTGCCTCTTCTCCGTGCTCTGCTCTCATGACTGGTATGCCCGACCTTGCCCTCACCCTTCCTGTTACAGTTACTGATTAAGAGACAACCAATTCCCTTCTCTTGCAGGGGCTTTCTGGAGTTGGGGTCTTCTCCTACACCCTCTTCTCAGCTCTAGTCCTGGTTTACTTGCAATAGTTACAAATGTTTCGGGTTTTTTTCCCCCAAACTTTACTTGGCGGGGCAGAGTTCATCTCAAGAGAGCTTACATAACAATTTAGGCTTCCAAGATGGGTCCCCAGCGCACTCCCTGGCCTTCTCTACCGTTCACAGCAACCCTGCATCCATTTCTACCTTTGGTCTATTATGGGTCAGAGCCAGACTCCCCCACCCCCATTCTGAGAGCCAAAGAGCCTTTCCTCCAGGAAGCCCTCCCTGATTGCTCCCAAGTGAGCCCAATCTCATACAGGGTGTTTCAGCTCTGCACCTAAACTTCATTTCACACCGAGAGATGGAGCAGGCTGTGGTTTCCGAGTGTCTGTGTGTGTGTGCTTTGGGAGGCAAGCTCTTAGGCTTCCCCACCTCCTCTCCCCTTGGAACAGAGCTGGGATGAGCCCCCATAGGTGCTGAGCAGCAACCAGTACAGGCTAATTGCTCCATCTTAAATAAGGAGCCACTTCATTTTCCCAGCGAAGCTTCCCTCAGTGGACTTGCTAAGGGAGCATGGCAGGCCCATGGAGGAGGGAGCCGCCAGAAAATAAACACTGAGCCTGGCTATTATTACTTTTTGTTGTTGTTAATTTGTCCCCTGCTTGGGTTCTGATAGGCTCCAAGATGACGAAATCAACCCAGGAATTGACTCCCCGCTCTCCAAAACTTGATCTGCAGCAAGGGAGAGCTCAGGCTATGGCATAAATTAGCAGAAACTGGAGTGTAAAAATATGATTCTGTGAACAAACAAAAGCATCCAGTCATGAGACCAGCCCCGGCTGAGCTGTTCCCACTGCCGTCAGCTCTGTTTCCAAGCAATTAAAAAGCAGAGGGGAAGAGACAGCACGCCCCGAGCGGGGGGCCAGCAGGGAGGCGGGGAGCAGGCCAGCACCCCCCATTGGTCCTGCTACAGCCCTTGAGACCCCCCGGAGCTGGTGCCCAGCTGACCCCGCGGGGCCCAGGTCCTGGTCTATCTCGCCCCAGGCTGCCGGGGGACCTCCCGGTGTGGTTTTTGTCTCTTGGCCTCCGTGACTTCACCTTTAAAATGAGCATCATAGCTTCTGGTAGCTTTCCCACAAATCTGTCATGAGGATCAGAGAAACTACAAGGTGAGAAAGGGTCTAAGGAAAGGGAGAGGTACCCCCCAGGGGCTGCTGGGAGGGTGTGTCTGGCCTAAGACCTCTCTTCCTAGTCACGATCTCCAACCCACACCCATTCTACAGATGTCAAAAGTGAGGCTCAACAGCATTGGGTCTGGCCCATGGTCACTTTCCAGAAATCATGCTATGTCTGCCCGATGCAGAGCCTAAGGCATCAATTCTCTGGCATCTTGCAGGGAGATTCTGGCTGCTTCAGATCCCAAGAAGGCCCATTATGAACAAGAGCGCTGAGGACCCTGGGATGGCAAGATGTGGTCCCTGTCCCCAAAGGGGTCCCAGACTCAAGGACAAACTTCATGATAGGATGTTCCATGGTGCTAAGTGCTGTAGAGAAAAATAAAGCAGGACAGTTGGAGGATGGGGAATGGTTTTAAATCAGGTGATCTCATTTAATCCTTAAAATACTCCTCATTTGGCAGTTGAAGAAACTGAGACTCTGAAAGGTTAAGGCACTTGCCCAAGGTCAGATGGTGAGGAAGGGAGGAGCTAGGATCTGAACCAGAATGTTCTGATGGGGGAGCTCTGTTCCAAACTACCAGGCAACCATGACTCCAAATGACCCCACAGCACACAGAAAGCCACCTGGACAGAGGTTCTGGCAAGGAAACTAAGTGATCAAAGGGTTCTGTTTATTCTGCGCAATCGGGAAGGCTTCCTGTAGGAGGTAGCAGCTGCTTCTGTGTCTGGCTGACAGGGGAGAGGTCCCCGTGGCCCCCATCAGAAGCTGCACTGGGCCTGGTGGAGGCTGCCTCTGTTTCCCTGCTGGCCAAACTTCCCTCTGCTTGGAGGACTGCCACATTCTGGCAGCCAACCCCTGCCTTCTGGAGCTGACTTGGCCTGGGAGGTGAGCAGGGATGAGAGGTCCCTTCCTGTGCCAGTCTTCGCTCGGCCCACAGCCAGCTTCAGACTGTGGCTCGTCCTGGTTGCTGTACGCAGCCGAGGGACCTCCAGCCCTGAGCTCTGGGCATCAGCCTGTTGGCCCGGCCGAAAGCCTGCCAGGCGGAAGTTTAGCCAAATAAACTATATATAGAGAGAGAATTGATTTTTTTTTTCAGCTAGAGTCATAAACACAAAGTAGAAGATACATCTCTTCCTTCATGGGAGACAATCAAAAACCCAAAAACAAGTTTATGGAGGGAATGTGTCTTTCTTACACCGGATATCTTCTCTCAAACACTTGGCAGGTGAAAGCACTCCATTCCAGAGATAAGTAATCAAGTGGAAGCGGGAGCGCAGGGGGAAGAGAGGGAGAACCCCGGGTTTTGTGAGTCAGAGGTTTTATGAGTCCAAGTCAGCTAGGAAGGGGAGGATCTCCCTTCATTTCTGGCTCCCCTGAAGGCCCAGCGCCCTCTGAGATGAGCCCGGGGCCCCGCAGCCCAGAGGAGAGGCTGGGACGCCGGCACTCTGGGCAGCGCCTCGGGGCCAAGACCCGTGTGGAAACCGAGGACAGGCAGATCAGACGCGGTCCTCGGCCTCAAGAAGCCAGCCAGCCGGCAGGACGGGAGGACCTTTGGGCAGCTCCTGCTGACCACAGCGAAGTGAATTAGGAGTATGTAGATGTCTTTTCTTCCCTCCTGCTGTCTTTTCTTCTCTCTCTGTGCACTCGGGGCACCCGGCTAGGCACCTGCCAGGAGTCACCCAATAAAACTTGTCCTCAGGCCGCTGAGCAGGACCTTGTGAGGTGCCCAGAACCGAGCCCGCATAATGCCCTGCGGCAGAAGCCCCTTCTGGCTCTGCCGCCCTTCGGGGGGACGGTTCTAGGCAAACTCAGCATCTACCTTGAGCACCTGCCACCAGTCTTCCCGCTTTTTTTTCTGATGTCACGGGTGCCCATAGGGCTTATGCTCCAGGAGGGCGGAGGGGTGAACTCGCTGCCAGGACAGCCCCCGACCAAGGGGGGATGGGAGCCAGTGGGTACCTGTTGCAGCCTTCCATCCCACAGGCAAACGGGTCCAGAACCCCCCCCCAGCTTGGCTTCTCTGCATGCTCCTTTATACCCCTCTCTCACCCGCCCCACTC
Source organism: Ailurus styani (assembly GCA_002007465.1). Lineage (NCBI taxonomy): Eukaryota > Metazoa > Chordata > Mammalia > Carnivora > Ailuridae > Ailurus > Ailurus styani. The sequence goes on from LNAC01000583.1 coordinate 101,334, forward strand.
CCTGCCTCCTGCTTCTGCTTCTAGACGCATCCCAAATCCATCACCATTACCCAACTCCTGGTCTCCAGTTTTGCTTTCAAGGGAACCCAAGCTAAGAAAGCCTCCCCAGCTCCCACTTGGCCACAGAGAGCGGCGCTTGGGGCCCAATGGACTTGGGGTCAGGCTCAGCTTCAACAGCACCACCACGGAACCTTGGACAAGCACATCACCTCTGAGAGCCATGCTCTCCCGGCTGCAGAGTGAGGAGAACACCGCCTCGCTAAAGCATGGGGAGAGCTAAATGAGGGTGTGTGTGGAAGCAGAAGCACGATCCAGGCTGAAAACGTGAACCACTGTTTGTATGAATCTTGTCTCCCTAAACAGACTGCCGATTCCTTGAAGGCGAGGGCCTTCTTTATTTTTTCCGTCTCCCCACAGCACCAGGGTGGAGCTCCCACTGAAATTTCCCCGGGGCAGCGTGGGGCTGGACCCGGGGCCCTGGGTTCCCCTCAGGCCAGCAATGCCGAGGGGCTGGATGAGGGGGGCTGACCCTGAGCATGCACGGCCCCGGGGCCCAGCCTGACCCCCTGCCCTGTGCCAGCACCAGGACAGGTGGCCTTCCCCAGTTAGGAGTGGAGGGTGGGTGGGCAGGAACCCCAAAGAAGGGATGCTAGCGGAGGGCAGCCAACCCCACCCTCCCAAAAAATCCAGGATGACACTGTTGGGGGCTTTCATCAGCCCCGCGCTCTCTTTGAGTAAAGGGGAAAAATTGGCTTCCACTCTGAGCCCAACTGCATCCGACATCTGGCAGCTCAAAATGAAGTGACTCATGCAATCCTTAGATACAAGGAAGTGGGGGGAGGAGAGAGAGAAGAAGGAGAAGAAAATCCGCATGAGGGAGGGAGGGAGGGCGGGCGGGCGGCTGAAGCCACCCCAGACAAAAGAGCCAGCAGCCAGAGTGGAGAAAAAAGGCCGGTCCCAGGCCCAGGTGGCTGACGACATGTTCCCCAGCCTTTGTGCTACTCACCCAGCTTCGGGGGTGGTGTGAGGACCTCTGGCACCAGGCACTGTTGACCACAGAAAAAAGACACAAATTCTGATCAGCCCAGGCAGGATATAAAGTGATGCTACAGAGAGTAAGCTGCCTGTCACTGAAGGCATGCCAGAGAGGCTGGATGAGCCCCTGGAGGAGTGTGCCAGAGGCTCGTCTGACCCTGAGATGATCCACTAAGGTCTCCGGAGGGGACTGGCCTTGGGGATGGGGGTGGGGAAGGAAGTCATGGAGACGGCGAGGCACATAAGCTCATACCTAAAGCCTGCTCATCTGACTCCAGGGGCAGAAGCCAATCTCTCTGTCCACATAGGTGACAAGGGCAGGCAGGATAGGGGCAGAGGGGCCCTGCTGTGGCTTCCCCTGTCGACCAGGGCTTGGTGGCCTTCTTTTTCACAGGCTGATTGCTCTGGAATCGGGCCCATTCCCTTGAGGAGCTCGGAGCATGGCAGGGGGAGGAGCAGCGGGCCCACGGAAGGATGGAGGAAGAAACCCCACTTTCACGCAATGCCGTTAATTTCATCAGAACGGACAGGCCAAGAGCCACTCGAGAAAGCGAGAGGTCAGCAGGTGCAGCCGACCTCGAGAGAATTCTTGGAGGAAGTAGAGCCCGGACCTAGTCCCTCCCAGATGCTTGGAAACAGCAGACAAGTTTTCCTGCCCGCCACTGCCCTGGGAGGGCCAGGCACCAGCAGAGGGAGGTGGGGAGGCCAGGAGCTGCCCTCACCCCGCCAGACCGGCCATCTCCCACCTGCACAGGGCAGACTGGGCCACCCGCTCTGCGAAGGCCCTTCTAGCCCAACTATTCCCAGACTCTCAGTCTCAGGGGCCAAAGACAGTCCAAAGCAGAGGTCACCTTTAGGCCGATTTAGCAGCTTAAGAGCCAGCATCTCCGCTTTGCCCTAGCCAGACCAGCTCGGTGAGACAGCCCCTGGGCTGTAGATCCCCAGCACCCCTCCTCCACCCCTCCTCCACCCCTCCTCCTCTCAGGGGAAGAGTAGTCCTCAGTAGTCCTCACTTCTGGGCCTTCACTTGTGCTGCTCCATTTCCTGAGCACGCCCTTGCTCTTCATTTCTGAGCAAACCACAAGGTCCTCCCCACACTCTGCCTTCACTCGGCCTTCTGCAGAAGCCCAGGCCATGCTCACTAGCTGGCCCTGCTCTGTCCTGTTTGCCTCTCTGGGCTCACTGTGGGCCTTGGGAGCGCGGGTTCAGCAATGAGGCCCTGGGTTTATGTGCAAGCTTCGCACCTGTAGTTGGATGGCTATGGGCAAGTTAAGGAAGCTCCCCACACCTCAGTGTCCCCATCTGTAAAATGGGAATATGATAGTATCTACTCCCTAGCATTCTTATGAACAGTCAATGAGTCATCTATGTAAAATGCTAGCCATAGCCCCCCACATGTCATAGGGGTTACTGTGTTATCAGGTTTAATGTTCGGATGGTCCTATTGTGAGGACCCCGGCTCCTCTCTCCCCTTGCCCCCAGGTTCCTCAAGGGCAGGGATTTTGGAGGCACGTGAGGGTACAGAAAGTGTATGGAGGGTCACATCATGAATGTACATTTGCTTGTTTCATGTATCTCTTGAGCCCATGGCCTCCCAGGGATAGCCTGGAGGGAAGGGACCAAGACAGGGAAGTGTTGATGGTACGTGGAGCCCCAGGGCAATCCGGAGAGGTTCCTGGGTAGCTGGGCACCTGGGAAGCCTGGGGTTAGGGCTAGAGCTGAGCAGCTTTGGCCATATCGGGACTCATTCACTGCCAAGGAGATCTGAGGGAATGACATCAAGGGCAGGCAGACCCTGTCTTTCTCCTCAGGTGCCAAAGTCCCTGGGTCCCTTGGCTGGGTTGGCCCCCAGGCCACTGCATCCGCCTTGCTGTGGACCTGGACTGGAGAAGGAGAAGTTGGGGGTGCTCTAGGGAGGAGGCCTGGAGGAGGGGTGTCCGGGAACCATGCTACAAGGGAGACTTTTACTTGGAGAAGCTCTGAAGACAGGTGTTCTGGCTTCCTCAGACCCCCCCAGGGACAAGAACGGGGCCTGCAGGCATGCTGCTCAGGAGGCCTTTGTTGAATGAAAGAGGGAGTGAATGAATGAATGAATGAATGAGGGAGTGAATGGGAGCCAGAACTGGGTTACCAGGCAGAACTTGCCCAAATTTGCCCTCCCCCAAATTCCCAGAAAAACCCATATTCTCAGAATCCTCCCACCCCCCAAGTCCCTGCCCCACTGCAGCCAATCTCTGCCCCCAACCCCGCCCAGCTCCCACCCCTGTGGGCAGCCTCAAGCCTCCCCTGGCAGGCTTGCCTGGCAACCCGGGGAAGGGAAGCCGACGGGCCCGCTCTCTGCTGTCATTAGCTGTCAGGTGTCAGGTTGTGGCTCCTGTGGAGAGCCAGCTGCCTTCCCTGAAGAGCTTGCAAATGCAGCCCAGGAAGGGCAGGCGGACCCCTGCTTGTGCTGCAGCCCCCGCAACAGGCACATGGGTCCCTCCCATGTTCTGAGGTCTCCTGCAAGACGGGCTGCCAGAGGCTCCGTCCATGCCTGGCCCCTCTTAGCCACTACTCCTGGGTGAGGAGGAAGGCAGATGGGGAAACCGAGGCTCAGACCAGGCACATGCCTTCTGCCAGGTCAAATATCCAACTGCCTGATGTCTGTCTTACCTATTAGGTGGGTGACCTGTGGTTGGCAGAAGGCATGAGTGTCTAGCTAAGGATACGAATGGCACCAACAGATCCTGTAGGTCCCAGGATTGGCCCCTAAAGGTCAAGGGGCCAGAGGTGGGAGAAGAGGGAGCCCATCCCTCCTGTAGTTAGGCGATCCCACCACTCACAGGGAGCCTGGGGGCAGCTACTCATTCTCCAAAACTTCTTGTGTCAAAGGGGCTAATTGCTTCCATGCAGGGTGACTAACTCCCCACGACCTCATTGGCCAGAGACTGTCCTGGTTTCAGCACCAAAAGTCCCACATACCAGGAAACCCGTGGGTCTCAGACAAACCAGGAGAGCTGGTCATCCCACTTCCAACTTGCGCTGCCTTCGAACCCCCCAAGTGAGGAGCCCTGGGCTCCCGTCTCAAGGGCTCCTCTGTTACCTATGCTGCCTGGGCAGGGCTGGGGGCTCCCTGGGGACCCCCACAAGGTCTGCTACCACTGGAAGCTGCTTCCGTTTCTGGGCTCCGCTCCAGTAGAGGGCTCTTACAGGCCAAGCAGAGCCTGCTGCACTATCCTGTTGGGACCCTCTGTGGCCATAATGAGACAGTGTCAAATCTCAGGTAGGCCTCCCCAGAGGCCAGGCCAAAGTGCAGGCCTCCTCCCGTGGGGGGCGGAAGCCCCAAGGCCTGAGGTGTAACTGCCTTGCCCTGGCCTTCTGGGGTGACTGGCCAGAGCGTCCCACCAAGCTCAGGCTGTGGCCCCCTCCTGGGCTGGCTCTGCGCCCAGTCCAGCAGGGGCCAGCGTCTCTAACTGGGTCACCCCCACCTCCACCGTCACCCTTCTGCCTGCAAGAACGTTCCAGCTGCAATTAAGAATTTCAAGTTGCAATTAAAAATTAATTGGAAACCGTGGGTTGTTTATGTCTCCCTGACCCCTGTCACCCAGGGGCTGGAGGGGTGGGGGCACAGAGGAAGGAAGGCAGATGAGGGGAGGAGGACTTTTCAGAGCAGTTAGTCATGGGAGGAGGGGCCCTCTGAGCTGGCCTAAGTTGCACTGAAGCAGATTTCTCCTGGAAGCCTAAAGGAATGAAGCAACAAGTTGGCCTTGAACACCAGAGTCCCTGGATTCTGGATTCTTGGAGAGCCCCGGGGCAGGGGGTCTGGGGGTGGGATACACGTGTGTAAAAGGCCCCAGTGGCAGAGCCAGTCCCGGAGGTGAAGGTCAGGGTGGTCTGGGTCATGGTTGCTTCCTCAGGCCCCTGGCTGCCCCCTCCCAGAGGCACTGACAGCCAGCAGTGTGGGCAAAGAATTGGGACCAGGTCGGTCCGTTTTCTTAGAGCCCACAGAGAGGCCCTGGGTACAGGGTGGGAAGTAGGGAGACTTTCAGTATCCATTCTCTAGAATGGTGCACACGCTCTCCAGCCCCAGGTCCCACCAGCCAGGCCCAAGGGCGAGATTCTCCCCCATGCTCAGAGGCAGAGATTGTGAGCTCACACTCCTCAGTCTGCTTCCAGCACTCCGTCTGACCTTGACATCTCTACTTTCAGGTGAGGGCCATCCTGCTCAGTTCCCTGCAGTCCCAGAGGTCAAAGTCCCCTCGGCACTCAGTGTTACCTCGTGTCTGACTTTAAGGGGCTGCTCTCCCCTTTGCATTTCTCCTTCTTGAGGCTGGCTGCCCATTTGGCCTTTCCAGCTCCAGGGTTCCCTCTTCCTCCAAGAAACCACCTCTAATTCCTAGAGGCCACCACCTCCTCTGAGATCCAGAATACCTCCGGGCAATGGCCCTCCATGGACCCAGAGTTTCTCCTGTCTGTATTGGTAATAAACATGCTGCGTAAGTCTAATTTCCCCTAGGTCTCGGCGAAGGTGGGCCCTACCTTCTCTTCTACTCAGTGGTGCAGAAATTTGATCTAACAGCATTAGAAGTGAAAAGGATCTCAATAATGCAAATTCTAGATGCCAGACCATGGGTTTGCACCCCAGGGCCCCGGAAACAGTGAACCACAGTAGAGTCTGAGGTGATAGACCAAGGAGATGGTTGAACTCCTTACTTAGAGAATACCTGCATTTGCTTGTTTCCCACAGAAATTGTGTGCAAAATAGTGCAAAACCACACAGAATAGGTGTATATGCCTATAGAATGGGGTACCATCTTTTGTCACAGTCTCAAAGGGGTCAGTGCATTAGTTAGGATTTGCATTCAGCTGCTGGTAACAGAAACGATGGCTTCACCAAATTAGACATTTATTCTCTCTCAAAAAAGAAGATTGGATTTAAGCAGATCAAGTTAGTGTGGCAACTTCACAATTACCAGAGATCTGGGTTCCTTCTGTATTTTGACCCACCAACCGTAGCATACAGCATTGCTCCTCAAGGAGCCAAAATGGCTGCTTGCTCTCCAACCATCACATCCATATTCCAGGCAAGAAGCAGAAATCAGGGAAACAGGGTAAAAAGGCTATGTGTCCTCTGTCTGCCTTCCTCTTAAGGAATATTCTTGAAAGTCCACCCCACAATTTCTGCTCATATATCACTGGTGACCTCTAGCTGCAAGAGAGGCTGGGAAATCTTTTAGCTGGGTATCTTGCTACCTGGAATAAAACTGAGGTTCTATTACTGAGGGAAAAGGGGGGAGAATGGCTACAGGAAGGCAAGAAGTGAGCCATGTCACAGCCGGCAACAGGACAAGACAAATAAGCCCCCAGACCTTGAGTTTGGCTGGTCTGGGTCAAGAGGTTATCTCTCCCAGGAAGGCCAGGGGCCCCCACAGTCCCAGGCCCACCCCTGAGCCACCGCCTCCCTTCCCACAGAGGGTGGGAGGCCAAAGGTCGCTGGAGCAGGCATCCGCTGAGCTGCCTCTTAGCCTCTTAGTTTACGGCTGTGCTGGAGGGAGCTGGGGGGAGGAGGACTGGCCAGGAGAGGCCTGGGCCCAAGCTGGGAGACAGATCAGGGACTTCATTATGTCATTCTTCCGTCGCTGTTTCATCATGCGTCTAAATTGCGGCCTCCAAATAACTCTCTCAGGAGCTGGTGGGCACCACGACCATCCCCCTTCCCCAGCTCTTTTCTAATGAAACACCTTTGCCTGCCTCTAGCTCCTGCCAGGAGAGGAACAGGAGGCTGCCCAGAGCCTACAATCCACCCTGCTGTTTTAATTAGGAAAGAGGCATCTTCTGAGGATGTCCACAGTGAGGCTGATAATTAGGAGCAAACTAACTGCCTGCTCTTTCAAAATGGATTTGGATACCTTGGAAGGGGCTGCCTTGGCCAGTGCTGTTTGGAGCCTCATTAACAAACATGTTGGGAGCACTTGGGATGTATCAGGCAGGGGCTAGGTGATAGGGAGGACAGACACCCCCCACCGGGCACACACAAGTAATAATCAATGTGATAGGGGTTGCGAAAGCGAACGCAGGGTGGAAGGGAGCCAGCCATTAACTTGATGAGTTGAAGAGTGGGAGAGATGGAGGAGGAGCCCTTAGTCCCTCTCTTGGGGGTCTAGGCCAGAGAGAGACAGGGCTCAGCCTCACAGGACAGTCACAGAGACACATTCATTCAGCTAATGTTTACTAAGCCCCCACTGTGTGTTAGGCTCAGTTCTAGGCCTGCAGATGCCTCGGAGAACGAAGCAAAGTCCTACTCTTCCGGAGCTTATGATCTCACTGGCAGAGATGGACAGTTAATGATGGAGCAATTAAGTACCAGTGCTATGGAAAAATAAAGTAAGCAAATAGGGAGTCATGGGGGATAGGAAGGTGACTACTTTCTCTTGGCCAGTGAGGAAAGATACCATTCAAGATAAGACCGGAAAGCAGTCATGGATCGAGCCTTCAGCATTCTCCAGTCCAAGGGCTGTAACAAGCAGGAAGAAGAACAAGTCCAAAGGCACAGAGGTGGGTGTGTGCCTAGCATTTGTCAAGAAGTGGCTAGCAGGCCAATGTGACTGGGACAGAATGAGGGAAGGGTGGTAGGTTGGTGAGGGGAGAGAGGTCTCTGAGGGCCATAGAGGCCACAGCGAGGACACAGGATGCTGAGCTGGCTATCATGTGGCAAGCAGGCTAGGACAGGCAGGGGTAGAAGCTGGGAGAGTAGCTGGGAGAATATTACAATGATCACAGGTGGTAGTGACGTTTTGGTCAAAACCGTCAGGTACATTTCACTTAAAAAACAAAAACAGGGGTGCCTGGGTGGCTCAGTCGGTGAAGCACCTGCCTTTGGCTCAGGTCATGATCCTGGGGTCCTGGGATTGAGCCCCATGTCAGGCTCTCTGCTCAGCGGGGAGTCTGCTTCTCCCTCTCCCTCTGCCCTCCACCCTGCCTCGTGCTCTCTCTCTCAAATAAATAAATAAAATCATATAAAGATAAATAAAATAAAAAGAAAATGAAAAACCTACAAAGGTCTGAGCATGGAGAAAGACATTTACCAGCTCACATAAAGGAATAAGTTTCAGTGATAGTTGAATCAGGGGCTCACCCAAGGTCATCAGGAGTCCATCTGCTTTTTTCGGTGTCTTCGCCCTTGTGGTGGCAAGTTGTCCTCAGCAATCCCCATTTACTTTCTGTCAGCTTAGCAATCATAGTGGACAACCCCTCTATTTCAACGAATGTTCCAGCAAACATCCCAGGGCAGGATCTCATTGGCCTGGGATAGATCACGTGACCACCACTGTGACTCTGATTGGCTAGGCCAGGGTGATGTGCCTATTCTCAGAACCATGGGAGTGAGAGTGAGGTCAACCCCGCCCAGACCTCATATACTGAAAGAAGGGAAGTTTCAGAAAAGGAAAAGATGGTGTGGTTTCCAGAAGAAGGGGGAGCGAAAACAAGTGAACTTTGCCTGGCATACACAGAACAGAGCCCCGCTGGGTGCACAGCCGTTATCTGATGGCAAAAACCAAAGGAGAGAGGAAAAGAGGAAAGGAGAGAGGCAGAGTCAAACCTAAGAGGACTTGTTCCAAGGGGAGATTTAAGGGGGGAAAGACCAGGAGGGAGGGCTTCCTGGAAGAGGTGGGGCTGGCTCAGGGGCAGAAGAGGACTGTTGCCCTTGGGCAGGGAAGGGGCTCACTGAACCATTGTCTGGGGCAGGCACAGAGCCTGGCGTGTTCGCTGCAGCAGGAAGACACTGAGTAAGTAGCAAGGGTGAGTCTGCACGTGCCTACCCAGTGCCCTTGGACTACGTCCCACCAACTGCCTCCCTGGCCACCTTTCTATTTGTGAAGCAGTCATCAGGCCCCATGTTAGACACGGCTGCTGTTCCAAATGGATTATTGTAAATGATTTAATCACCCACATTAGCACTCTCTGGCTCCCACGTGGGGGCCCCGGAGCCTCTCCTCTCATGTCAGCCTGGCACCAGCTTCTCCAAAGGGGCTGCTGCCCAAATCGGGACAATTTCCTCAGGCTGCCAGTACATGAAGTGGTCTCCAAAGTACTGGGCCTGCCCCCCGTGGGGTGCAAAAGAAGCTATTGGCATGCGGGAAGAAAGTATTAGAGCTTCTACATACATTTGGCTTTCTAACTGATCCTTTAAAAATTACAGTTTTGTATGTTTTATAACATACAGAGTATATTAGCACAGAAACATATGCACATAATTTACAAATGAATTAATATCGCTATACATTAGAGGGGTCCTTACATTTTTTTACTGATAGGAGTGAGCTATCAAAAATGTTTAGGGCTGGGGCACCTGGGTGGCTCAGTCGGTGAAGTGTCTGCCTTCGGCTCAGGTCATGATCTTGGGGTCCTAGGATCAAGTCCCCAAGTCTCAGGCTCTGTGCTCAGTGGGAGTCTGCTTCTCCCTCTCCCTCTGCCCCCCGCCCCCAGCTCATGTGTGGGCTCTCTCTTTCTCAAATAAATAAATAAAATCTTTTAAAAAAAATTAAGGGTTTACTAGTGTGTATAGTAATAGCTTACAGTAATGTAGAATCTGCCAAATTCTAGGTCCCATGCCCAGTGCTCATTTATTCCTGGCAATAGCCCACTTTATAGATAAGGAAACTAGAGCACAGGGAGGTTAAGTAACTTGCTGAAGGCCACTCAGCCTGGAAGGTAGAGCACCAGCTAGGATTGCTCCCCAGGGGTCTGGATTGGAATCCATGATGCCTCCCTGGTAAGACTGGGGTCCTGGGACAGGAAGTGGGGGGATCCCTGGTTCCTGAGTTTGTCCTTTGTTTCTGGCAGGATGGCTCCTTTCCAACCAGAGATAAGTGGCCAGGGTCCCAAAGGAGCGCCCCAGCCCCAGCCCACTCCTGCCTCTCACAGCTCTCCCTTGCCAACCCATCTGTCTCATCCTTACCACCCCATTGCCATTCAGCTCATTTGTCTCCTTTCCCCCTCTTGGAAAATGGAGAACAGATGATCAGCTTTGTTGGATGGGGCAGGGAAGGCTGGCTGGTGATTGGAATTTTGTCCTCTTTGAAAACATCGAAATGGTGGAGAGGAGAGGAAAGAGGAAGCCAAAGGGAATGAAAGACTCCTGGAGCACTGTGTGGAGGGGCTGAGAAGTGGGGCACGAGGCTGCAGGGAGAGAGAGGGCAGCAGGTAGAACAGGGCAGACAAGAGTGAGCTTAGCAAACTGGCATCTGGAGGACTGGGGTGCTTACCTCAACGCTGGGACTGAAGGGCCAGGACTGCGGGGCTGATCTGTCCTCTAGAGAACACAGGCCTCGGCCAAGCAGAGTGCCAGAGACATCTGAGGAAAGTCACGGGTTGTCAAAGGGGTGAGGGTCCTGTCCCCAAACCTTTTCTACTCCAAGCCCTCCCATCTCCAGCTAAATTCCCTGGGGGCTCTGTTGGCCATGAAGGAGCAGGGAGGCTGGTCCCTTCCACTCTCCAAGCCTCCTCTGACTCAGGAGAGCAGGGTGGGGACCAGCTATAAAGCAGAGAGCCCCAGAGCCTGCAGAACCCCGAGGACACACAGGTGCAGGTGTGTGTATAACAGAGGCTAATGTCTTCTGACACTCATTGTGTGTCAGCCTCAAGCTCGCTGCTTGTCATCTCATTCAGCCTTCCCTGCCCATGAGGCACAGGGCCCAAACTGCCTGAAAGAGTCACCACAGGTTTAGGGGCTCAGGACGTTCCCCAGGGTGAGAAGTTGGCTGGTGGTGAGCCAGGATCCGCACCCAGCCTGGGACTGGGCTGTTTCCAGGATCTGGACTCTGCAGTCCCTTCCCTTAAGGATGACCTTCCATTGCTCCCAGCAGGCCATCCCTGAGCCCCTGGAACCTTGCTTCAAGGAAAATCCCTGGAAACATGCACTTCTGACAGCAGCCCCAGGCCAAACTCTGAACATGGTCACGCAGTGAGCCCTGACCCTGGTCACAGATTCCCCGCAGACCATGTCACGCGCGAGGGCCCTGATGGAGGTCTCATTCACTGCCATTTGTCGAGTGGATCATCAATTCTGGACTCCTGGGACCTACACTCAGATCATGGCCTCCTCAGTAAGGATTTGGGACACTTCGGTCATGTGAGATGCTGGTGAGGGGATGCTGGGGGTTTGGTTGGAGGCTTGTGATCCAGAAGGGGCTCTTCCAGTGGTCAAGCTCAGGACCTTGGAAGATAGGCCCTGGCGGGGCCACTATACAGGCATCCAGCCGATGGGATGGCCGGGTTGGGGCAGAGCTGCCCAGAGACTGAGGTTTCAGTGAGGGCAGTGGCTGGTCTGCCATAGGGGATGGTGGGGAAGGCCATGTCTGTCCAACGGATTCACCAGCCCCACCAACTAGGAGCCTTGCCCACTTGACTTCTGGTCCCAAGAGCTCCTCCCCAGGAGTACTGGGCAGGTCGAGCAGGGAGATGCACCCTCCTGTGTTCCCCTAGACAGTGACCTTTCCCTCTCTGGCTTCCTGGTAGCCTAAGCCCTTCCCAGAGAGAATCTTCCTCACCCTCCAGCACACCCTCAGAGGTCCCCACCTGACAGCACAGAGCCCCCAGATCCTCCCAAGAACTGTTAGAAGGAGGGAACAGAAGGATACCCCACAACCCGTTTTCCAGATTAGACATCCTGGGTTCAGAGAGGGAAAGTAGCCCCTCACGGTCCCTCCTCGCTTCTCCCAGGAAGCTCCCATGGGGCCTCAGATCCCCTTCGAGCTCTCCGGCCTCTGCCCCTTGGCATCAAGGACCCAGGGCTTCTCCAAAACATCTTCTCTGTCTCTCACCACGGGTCTGGCCTCCATTCCCCTCCCCTTCACCATAGAGATCGGGCTCTGCCCCCAGCTGGAGGGGATGGGGTTGTATGACCTTGGGCAAGTTGCTTGCCTCTCTGTGCGGTTGTCTCGTGGGAAATTAGAACAGCAGTAGCGCTCTCACCTCACAGGCTTGCTGCACGAGGTACAGCTGGTGGAGCATAGAAAGCAGCTTATAAGGGAGGGGCAACTGGCAAGGCCCCTGGTACAGTGCCTGGCATTACTAGGTCAATTCAGCACAGTTCCAGCCCCTACCCTCTGCCTACTACCTTCTCTACACTCCAAATGGTAAGAGGTGGGGTGGGGTGTCCTTGCCTGGCCAAGGGATCCCTAAACCCCAATCCCTTATGCCCCCTGAATCCTCCCCCTCCCCCTGCCAGCTCATTCCAGCCATTTTTCCATTCTGCCTCCTCCCACCCCACCCCCCGCCTTTGCTTCTGTAGTTGTTGGTTTAATGTGCACAATACAATTAAGGCAAAATGGCTTTCCCATCAAACCCCCAACAACTTCCCACCCCACCCCAGCATCCCTGGGCCCCATTCCCTCCTTCCCCCAGGGACCGTGGAGTTTAATTTCAGGAAATAATTCCCTGAATAACTCTCCTCTACGGAGCTTCGCACATACCCCAGAGATCCTTTGGAAGCTAAGATGGGGTTTTGTTGGACAGGAAGCCCCAGGAAGCAGGGTCAGAGTCAGAGAGAAGGAGTCTTCCGTCAAGAAATTTCTTCTGTGTAGCTCACTGTCTTGATAAAGGTTTTCTCCAAAATGGAACCTAAGCTGAGGACTTGAGAACAGAAAGCTTGATGGTAGGGGACAGCAAGCAGGGAAAGGGGGCCAGCCCACATATGGGGTAGCCTCAAGGTCCCTATGCCTTGACCTCCGAGAAGCACACAGATCATCTCCAGAACTGTCCGGTTACTTGCATGCTCCTGTCCCCCATTGGCTGAAGGGTGTTATGAGGTGTTAGCCTCCCTTGTGCTTTGAGCCTGCATTTGTTTGTGGGCCAAGCAGGTTTCCCTCAGGACAAGGCCCTGAGCCAGAAAGTAAACTCTCTCAGGGGTGTGCCTGAGGAAGGACGCTTCTGGGACACAGTGAACCCAAGCTTACCCAGAACTGTGCACAGCAGCTCTGGCGGAAACCAGAAACGAGCAGAGAAGAGGTTGTCCTGGGCGTGCAGAGATTCCCTGATTCTGGGTTTTGCCTGCCTGCTTAGGTTTAAGAGGCTTCATTTTGTTAGAGACGCTCCAAGGGTGGAGATCAGCAGCTTTCTCAATTGGTGAGATGGTTTCTCAACCATCCCGAGCAATCACTCATTCATTCTGTAAACATTTCTGAAGACATACTGAGCGCCAGGCCCTGTGCTGGGTGCTGGAGTCATGGAGGCGAATCAGGCACAGATCCTTCCTGCAGAGGCTTCCCGGGCTAGGGGAGGAGGTGGACCTACATCTAAGCGATGCCAAGGCTTGGGAAGTGGGAGCAAAAGGGAGGGAGTTAGCTTGGGGGAGTCAGGGAGGGCTTCACAGGGGAGGTGGTGTTTGAATTGGGCCTTGAAGGATGAGTAGTTTAGCAAGCTGAGAAGTAGGCAAAGGTTGTCTAGGTCTGGGGCCTGCCCACAGTCAGGTGATCAGTCAGCTGATCACCCGACGAAAGTCCACGTCAGCTCCTTTAAGAGCTCCTACCTGATTCTGTCTGTTCCTCTACCCCAGTGTGGCCTGGGCTGGGAACTCAGATTCTGCCCTGGAGGAGGTCTCTTGGACCCAAGCCACCATCTCTGGGTCCCTCTCAGACACCTGGGTCCCACCTATGCCCGGACCTCCCAGGACTTCCATCTCCGCCTATATCAAACCCCACCTCCCTCACCAGGCCTCCCTAGTGCCACCCTACATCTCACCAGGTCTCTAATGTCACCAGTTCCATGAACCTAGGACAGAGCCAAAAGGCCTAGGAGCTGGAGTCCTGGGGTGCACACACGTAGACGTGGATCCTCATGGCAAAGGGGCAACGTCTGGGGCAAAATGCCCCCCTCTGCAAGCCCCATTTCCACGGGCGGCATGGTGAGGGTTACAGGAGCACCTTTGGCCCAGGAGGGGTGAGGCAGGTGTTACCGTCAAGGGGATTGTTACTTGCAGGGGGAGACTGGGAAGGAGCAACTGTCCAGACCCTTGGACTCTGGACCGACTCAGCCTGCCAGGGAACTTACCAGGACTCCTGAGTGTGGGGCTAGAACCCAGTACTGGGTCCTAGAAGGCCAGGCTGGAAAGGTCCCCAGAGACCTAACCCATTCTGGGGGCGGATTTCCTACCGTGGCAAATTCTTCTCCCAAACTCCCCGCATTAGCAAGAAAACAGACCTTAGCTGAGATCAGGAGGGTCCAAAGGTATTTGTATTCTAAAGAACTCTCTCTGTACCCTCAAAGTCATTGGTGTAGGAGCTGGGAGGTTGGGCTGGGATCCAGAGGCCACCAAGGGGAAGGGGAGAGAGGTGCCTGTCCTCCATCCCCAGGCCCCTGCCAGGCTGGCCTTTCTCCACTTGGCCGGAGGGGCCCACAAAATCCAGCCCAAACTAGTCTTATCTCCAGCCCCTCACAGTGAGCCTCAGTTGCGTGTGCGCGGCAGGGGGGGCGGTGGTGAGGGGGGGTTCTCTTTCGTTTGAAAAAGCACATTCCACACAATAAGCACTTTGATTTGTTTTTGGCCTCGACTTTGATTTCTTTGACATTTTAATCCTTACCATTGAAGGAAGGAGTTTGAGGTCTGTATGTTTATCACAAGGGAGGCTGGAATTCTTTAAAGCTGAGAAACACCGCCCAAGGGGATTAATAATAATCATCATAATAACGGCTGACAGTTGGGAGCGTTTTGCCAGGCGTTATGCTAAGCCGCTTATGTACATTATTTTTTATTTTTTTTAAATCTCATAACAACCCTTTACTGTTACAATCCCCATTTCACAGATGAGACAACTAAAGGCTCAGAAGAGGAAGGTGACCTGCTGAGGATCATAAGACTAGTCAGTGGCAGAAGGGACCACAGAACCCAAGCAGTACCCCCCTCCTTTGGAAAGGAGTAGCACTAAGTGGGCGCCCAGTGGTCAGGCACCACAGGGGGTTGGGCGCTATGTCAGGGGACCCCTCTGGCCCCTCTCCAATGATCCCGCCCCGGACATGCCCACTGCCAGAGAGGACTGTCTGGCATCAGACTAATAGCGCCCTCTGAGCCTCGTGTGCGGTGCTGGGGCTCAGAGCCCGTGGTTCAGGTCTCCACGCTGGGCTGAGCTTGATCCCATTCCAGGTGGAGGGCAGAGGAGTGCCCCCAACTCAAGGTACAAGCAGGAAGAATCCTGGGTGCCGGTCGCCCCGGGAGGATGTTCTCTGTCCGTCTGCCCGGCTTCCTCTTGCTCTCCCGGGTGTTCTTGCTCAGACATCCTCGGTGCCTCCTCCTCTTCATCCTCCCCTTGCTCTCCTCCCTGCCCGCTGAGAGCCAAGAGCACATGGGGCCAACGGATGGACAGGGGAAAGTGGCAGGCCCCTGCCAGGCACCCTGGGAAGCAGGGCCAGGACCCCCAGCTGACTCTGCTCTGCGAGAGCTGTGCTTTGCTTCCCTTCCACCAGGGTTCCATCATCCAAACCGGAAGCCCGCATGTCTGGCTTCGTCACTCCCTCATCCAAGGGGTCCCAGGATCCCAGTGTGGTCTAAGAGATGCTGACTACTCCTTGCATATCAGACAGGAGCACTGGGGCAATCCCAACAGGAAGTGTGGATGGGGTCTCTGCACCCCATGAGGGCCATGGCTGCCGGGGTCCCACTGGAGTACAAAGTCTTCACCTGAGCCCAGAAAGGCTGAGCTGGGAGTGAGGGCAGCCTGGGTGCTGGCAGAGAGGGGGCCTGGGCAGGAGCAGCCTTGCCAGGCTTTTCTTCTGCTCCTCATTATCCTCTCTCTCTGCTGAAGAAGGTAATTAAGTCTTCCTCCCTTCAAAGGCTAAGGGCTGGCTTCACCCCAAGGTGAAGGTCACATGGAAGGGTGATAATGAGTGCTCTCTGAAGCCTGGGGAGGGAGTAGGCTCCTGGCCCAGGCTGTGCCTCCACCCCCATTACACACATTTAGGAGGCCGGTTTGAAGGTCCCCCAATTAGTGCTCAGGGAGCTGCCAGGGAAAGCCCAGCTCTCCTGATGGCCAAAAGTGGGAGCTGCTTGTCCTAGGCCCTGGGGAAGGTGGACAAAGGGGAGGTGACAGCAGGTCCTAGGGGTGATGGGGAGCCACTGAACGCTGAGGAGCAGAAAGTGATGGGAACCATGTTGTGGGGTGGTGGGGGACAGTGTATGGCAATGCCAGGAACCTGGTTTGGTCTTGAGACTCCAAAGCCCACATTCCTGGCAAGTCCTGGAGCCCAGTCTTTGGGCACCTCACGAGGGATGAGGCCTGTGGGCCACACCTTTGGCTGTGCCACTGTCTACACCACTTGACCTCCACCAGTAAGCTGTCCTGATGCTCGACATGGTACCATAGGAATCAGCCACACTTCTCCAAGCTTGGTCTCCCCATCTGTGAAATGGAGTAAAGATGATGCCCACCTCAGGGTGCCTGGGTGGCTCAGTGGGTTAAGCCTCTGCCTTCGGCTCAGGTCATGATCTCAGGGTCCTGGGATGGAGGCCCACATCCAGCTGCCTGCTCAGCGCGGAGCCGGCTTCCTTCTCTCTCTCTGCCTGCCTCTCTGCCTACTTGTGATCTCTCTCTCTATGTCAAATAAATAAATAAAATCTGGGGGAAAAAAAGGAAATCTATTTTTAAAAAAATGATGCCCAACTCACAGACTGCAGACGGGTAAGGGACATCATGTGGGCATCAGCACAGACCTGTTTAAGGGTGCCACAGGCTTCCGCCAGCCACAGGGAAGCCTGGAGGGGCTCCCTGGCTTTTGAGGGGCTCTCAAATCCTGGGGATGAACACACTGAATGGGAAGGTGTTGGGCCCACCTCCAGCTTCCAAGTAGTAAGCGCCTTGCCCAGAGCAGTCACTTGATTACCCTCAATCTTCTTAATGATATGGAGCTGGACCAGACATCGCAGAGCCCTGGACCAAGTCCCCTGAGCCCCATCTCCTGGCTCCCCAACCCCAGGCCCCCTTCCTACACTCCCCAGTGACCAGGGGGGACATGGCTAGCACAGGACAGCTTTCCCCTCTTACCCCATACTGCCTCCTTGAGCCAGTGGGTCAGCCTGGCAGGCTGCAAGAGAAAATCTTTTGGGCCACGGAGACCTGGTTTGAAATTCTACCATTAGCGCTTGGCTCTGGGCCTGGAAGGCCCTTCTCAACATGTCAGTGTCCTCTGGGCTCCCTTATTAGTCAGGAACAGCTGCCTCTAGGAGCGGTTTTATTTGATCCCTTCTAACCAGCACATCTCTGGATCGGAGGTTTGGAGAGCGAGGATCGAAGCAGAGGGGGTTGGTCTCATGGGGCAGGAAGAGAAGCCGAGAACGTGGAGCCCCGCCACACCTAGGATGGGCCTCATCTCAAAAGCCAGACACCAGGGCCTTGCCTCACAGGGATCTGGGTTGAATCTGTGCCATTGCAAGGGCTCCAAGAGGAAGTTCCTCAGGTGCATGGCAATACACACACACACACACACACACATGCACACACGCACACATGCACACACACACACACACAAGCAGGGACCTGGTTACTTCTGGGTAAGATCCTATGCCCATCAGGAAGGGACAGAGAGTGGGAGGTGAGGCTGGTCACCCAGACGGTAACCTCACTTGGCTATGGACTCACTCGCTCTTTCTGGAAAATGGGGAGATGTGCTGACTTCCTGTGACCAGCACATGGCCCCCACATCCTCCTCCCAGAGCTGATGGAAGCAGCACATAGGGCGGAGCCCTGAGACCTGCAACTTCAGACATAGAGGACCGAGCTGGGACCACTGTCCTAGGGAAGTCAGCTCACTTTAGTGGGGCTAAATCACATGATTGGCAGGACAGGAGACTGGGAAGGGCTGGGTCAGAGGCGTTAGAAGCCTGCCCTCTGTTCTGAGGTGAGACAGGCCTGGAGGTGTCAGAAGGGACACAGGGGCAGGAAATATAGGGTTTTGGGGTGTTTATATTTTTTCATCCAGGCACCATGGTTTCAAGAAGATGCTGCCACAAGGTGTCACTAAAGACCCAGAGAGGTTGACTGACTTGCCCAAGGTCACACAGGCCTTGTGATATGCTCAGTCCTGGGCACTTCTCAGCAGCCCCAAAATGGATCTGCTCTCCATCTGAAGGTTGGGTGGGGAGGCCAAGAGGACCTGAAGGACCTTTCTCTGCTATAATGTCAGAAGGTAGCTTCTTGGGCTCAGTGCTATGAGGGGCAAGGAGTTGTCAGATAACATCAAGCAGAAGAGGAGATCCTAGTGGGGGTGGTGGGGACAGGCCTGGGCTCTCTGGCGCTGTGGGGGGCCGACATGGCTGGGAGAGCCATGACCTCCCTCATGTCACACCCCATTTGTGGGTAACTCTGCAACCCCCATTTGTCTGCCTGCTTTCTCCCACCTCCAACAGAAACCTCTTCATAAGTGGCCAGATGAAGAGGCCCGATACTCTCTACTGGGATTTGGAGGCTAGCCTCACATAAACGCCTTTCAATCAAAGGCAAGAAAGGGTTTTTACAGGCTCAGGACCCCCTGATGTCCAAGGAGCAGGACCCCCTGCTTCTCCTCCAACACTGCCTTCCCTCCAGGAGGGGCTCTCTTCCATCACTTGCGCTCCTTTCTGCCTGGCCTTGGATTGAAGCATATTCCCCCCTGGGTTCCAGGGGTCAGCTGGGCACAGCTGGAGAAATCATTAATGTCAGTTGAATGACTGCTCAGAGGAGCCCACTTCTGGCTTGGCTGTGCCCATGTCTGGGGGCTGAGGGCTACGTGTTCTGTCATGAGTGCCCACCTGTAGCAGACACTGCTGGCTGGTTGACCCAAGCCTCTTCATCACTGCTTTCTCCCCAGACACCTTAGGTGACTGTGGTGGGGATGGCCACACGACCCACCTCTGGTCAAGGAGAGCAAGCGAAGTACTGGGCAGGGCTTCAGGGTGCTCTTTCTAAAAGGGGCAGAACTGGCATTCCTTTCCATCTTCTTTCTGCCTAGAATGTAGACAGACATCAGGAGTTGCTGCAGCCTTCTTGCTTTCATGAGGCAAGAAGCATGAAGACATAGGGCTTCACACTAAGATGCCAGAAGGGAGCCTGGGGCCTGGAGCTTTCACACCAGCCACGGACTGCCCACTCCTGAACTGCCTGCTGTATGAAACAGATACTCGCCCTCCCCCTTTATGAGTTAGGACACTGTTTTTTAGGTTGTCTCTTATAACCATATGCATCCTTAATTGTTATGCTACCTGCCCCCAGTTAGAAATGCTGAGCCTAGGTAGAAAAGGATATCCTTCCCCTGACCTTGGTATTTGCAGGGCAGGTCTGGACACTGAACTTCCTATGTGCTGTGAGTCAGGGACCCTCTTGGAGGGAGCAGGATATGCCCTGGAAATAAGGCTGAGTATTGAACATCGGTAACTTCACTAATAGACTGAGATCAGAATGCTCACTCTCCTGTGTGAGGCAGGTGTGTTTCTTATTCCCTGCCATCACTCCCGGCTCTACCGGCCTCCCAGCAGACTCCTAGTTATCCTTCAAGACTCAGCCCATGCCACGTCTTTCAAGAAATCATTGCTGCCCCCTTCCCTGCAATCCTCCAGTGTGGATTAGACCTTCCTCTTCTGTGCCCCCACTTTGAGCACTAGGTTTATCACCCAAAGGTACAACGCTGTGTGTGCATGTCAGCCTCCCTCACCAGACTAGGCATTTTACCTTACAGTGCTGGTACATGTGCTATGCATGCAGTGAGCCATCGATCATTTGCTCATTCATTTGTTCCAAGAATATCGAGCTCTCTGAAAGATCCCAATGCCATGTGGAGCAGCTCTGCTGTGTCCAGGTGTCATGGGGCCTAGAACATCCTTGCATAAGGGATCCCTGGGAGCAAACCCCAAAGGCTGGACTCAGGGATTGGTACTCTCTGCCCAGGCCTAGCTCCTTTTAGCTTCACAGGGCAGGGAGGGGATATAAGCATGGAGCCAACATGGTAAAGTAGATTCTCATTCTGGCCATTCCGCCCCCACTGCCATTCTGCTCTGCTATTCAGGGAGGAAGGAGAGTCAAGGCCAAGTGTTGATGCGAGTAGGATGCAGACCCCACATTGCCTAGGTGCTGGAGCTGGAGGACTGGTCGTGGGGGTACCTTGGAAGGCTGTGATTATAATCACCCCCTCCAGGACTCAGATTTGGAAGCTGGGGATCCTCGAGGAGGCAAGGGCAGAGGACATCCCCTCTGGTTGCACCATCTAGTCCTGAAGGCTTACTGGAGAGGGAAGCCCTTCAGGACCCATTGAGGGGTTCCCCCCCATCAGTAGGGATTTACCCCACTTCCTCCTCTCAATCAAGAAACCTTTCATCTGCGCTGCCCCTGCTCCCGTTCCCTGGTTCCCTTTCTCTCTCCATAAGCATGACCCAAGTTCCAGCTGGGCACTCAGCATTTCAAAACCAGAGCTGCTGGACCAGTCGATGTGGATCTCCCAAGTACCCTGCTTCTGCTGACCCTCTAGGTTGTCTTGACCGTGGACAGTCCCTCTGGTCTCATGTGCCAACCTTTCATGGCCTTCCTGCCCTGACACAAGTCTTTCTAGCATCTGAGAAAAGCTAAGGTCCCATACCCAAAGGTGGAGACTTGGCTCCCATCCTGGCCCTCCTGCTCTGATGGAGGGAAGGGGGGTACATTGGGATGCCCATATGCAATATTGGGAGACCCAGTGTGGTCCAGGTCTAGAATGAGTCTGCTGCTCTGTTACATACACACGTAGGTAAGCTCTGTCACTCTGCCAAATAACTCTGCCTGGCAGGAATTCCTTTACCCTCTTACAGTTATAGCTGCTAAGTTGCCAAAACTGACACAAGAAGAAGTAGAAACTCTCAAAGGACTTGAATGTGTAATCAAAACTCTTCTCATAAAACTCCAGGCCCAAATGATTTTCCTGGTGAATTCTACCTAATATTTAAGAAAAATAAATATGCCTTATTACATGAAGCCTTTCCAATAATAGGAAAAAGTGAATTTCTGTCATTTTTACCAGGTCATTTTACCATGTCAATTCCCACATCAGTCAAGTGGGGACAAATAACAGGTAGCACCTATCTCGGACATAGGGAGCAGAATTAGGATTCAGTGACTTGTACATATAGCCCTTAGCATAGTCACTGGTACCTAGCACATGCTGAATGTATGGTAATTATTTCTATAAGGCCAAGCCAAGACCAAAGCCACGACCTATGTCTTAGTTGCCCCATGGTGAGTCCAGAACAACATCCCTTAGACAAAGAAAGGAGAAGATGACTCTGCAATGACCATGAACAGGGCTACTGTCAAACTCGATCTCATTCAACCCTTGCAAAAACACTTCAAAGTAAGTATTTCAATCACATTTTACAGGCAGGAAAGCTGAGGCTCAGAGAATCTATGGCACTGTGTGAAGTCAAAGCCAGGCCTATCTGAAGGTAAAGCTCAAGATTCTCTGAGCCTCACAAGTTAGGCGGGCATACTAACCAACCAAACCACAGCACTGGGGCTCTCTGACCTTGGGCTAAGCTGTCCATGGACTTAAGGATCCTCATCCAGAAAATGGGTAGATGAGCAGCTCTCTTGGCTGTTTGAAAGAAAGACAAATCGCATGGATTCTCCTGGCAAACTCCTGCCAATTCCGACTAAAAAGTTCCCTTGAATCAACCCACCGGGGCCATCAGACTTACCCTTGGCAAACCAGGGCCTTCCCCCGCCCCAAGTCTCTGCCTGCCCCAGCCCTCACATGGCACCACTCATGGCAGGGGGCATGGATCACTGTCCGGGATATAATGTTTTTATTGCACAAGTAAGACATGAGTACTTTAACCTCGTGATAAAGTTAACCAATTCAGAGATTTTTCACATCATAAGGGAACACACCCCCTGCACCCCACCTCCACTCTACTCTTCTACTCAGGGATGAACACTATCCCAACAACAGGGCAGATCCCCTTCCAGATGTACTTCCAGAGTGCATTTAGGCTCGGATACATTTCCATACGCACATGTATCAGTTCCGGGTTGGTTTCTGTGTGACTGCAATCATCCTGTCTATATTGTTCAGCAACTTGCTTTCCTCACTTCATAATCCCACATGCTATTTATATCTCTTCTGCTTCCCAAAGGATTTGAGGAGGTTTATCAGAGTTCCAGAGGGTGGGCTGCAGAGCAGTGGAGGGAATGTGGGCGGGAGGGTGATGCTGACCTGGATTGATGCCCCGGCTCTGCCACCTGTGTCTGGGTGACCTGGGCCAGTCCTTAAACTCTCTAATTACAGTAATTACCCAACAGGGTTAGCACGACTTCGCTATGAGCCCAACAAAGAGGGTGTTCGATCATTTCTGCTGTCCAGCCTCCCTGGCTCTTTGAGAACAAGGATCTGGAGGCCAGAGGCGGGCCAGATGGTCCTTAGAGCCCAGATTCCAGGGCCATGAGCCCTCCCTGCCCCTCCAGACATCACAAATGTTCTGGAGGTGGGGGAGAGGGGCAGGCCTCCTGCTCTTCTGTATCTCGAATGCTCGTGTGCATGCAGAGCTGTGACATCAGCCTGGCCCTGTTTTCCCTAAGAAGGAAGAGAAGTGAGCTGAGCTTAATAAATAAGTGCTCATGTTCTTTGAATAATTCCATGATCCATTCCTTCACTTCAGAAACCTATTGGAAACTTCTTCCTACTTGAAAAATGGGGAAACTGAGGACAGGGAAAGTCAGGGCATCTGAGCCTCTACATATCATCTGACCCAGCCTCCTCATTGGATGTAGGGAAACAGGCCCCAAAGGAAGAAAGTAACTGCCACGTGGACGGTTCTGGTATATGGTTAGCACAATAAACGTCTGTAGGGTTGGAGCCAGATACATGTGTAAATTCTCACTGAGCCCCGTGAGGTAGATACTGCGGCTTCCCAGTTCATGGGACAGAAAGCTCAGGTCACCTTCTCAAGGGAACACTGTGAATAGGAGCCAGAGTTAGAGCTCTGTGTGTGTCTCACCTGCCGGCTCCCTGGGGCTGC
Organism: Ailurus styani; assembly: GCA_002007465.1. Classification (NCBI taxonomy): domain Eukaryota; kingdom Metazoa; phylum Chordata; class Mammalia; order Carnivora; family Ailuridae; genus Ailurus; species Ailurus styani. The sequence goes on from LNAC01000583.1 coordinate 124,351, forward strand.
CATTCTACAGGGAATGCCCACTCTGCCTCCTAGCCCACCTCCCGCAGCCTGCCTCATCCTCCTGGCATGTTCCATGACCCCCAGCTCCCCGAGGCAGCGCTCCCAGCCCTGCAGCTGGCCCTGCCTCCCTGATGTGGCCCGCCGCTCCAGCCTGACCCAATGTTGAGTCTGTCTTCTCCTCCTAGACTGCAGCCCTCAAGAAGGGTCTGAGTGCCATTCATCTCTGTACTCCCATGCCCCACACAGGTCCTGCCCTGAGTCAGCGAATGTGAATGTCCGTGAAAGAAAAGGGTGGAGGGAGGACTTCCAGAGCTCATGCTCCTTCACCCATCCCATAGGTGCTTTCGGTAGAGTCAACGTCAAGAGACAGGGTTTTATACCCAATATGATCCCCGCCCCCATAGCAACTGACCCTTCCCCTACTCCCCAGTCTCCCTCTCCTGCTGGCTAGTGTCCCCCACTGCTGAAGGCAGCAGGCCCTCCCCACCTCCCCTATCCCCACCATATGGCCCACAGCTCTCAGCAACTGCCCTGCCAACCTCACTCCTATGAGGGCCCTCAGAAAGGGCTCCCTCACTGGGCCACTTGCCTTGAACAGGTGACAAAGCCTTAACCACAGATCAGGGTTGGGGGGGAAGGGGGGAAGAGGGGGAAGGGATGAGGGAAGAGGTTGGAGGCTGGCCTTGCCTAGACCTTCAAAGCAACTGAGAAAGTGACACATCCTCCATCATGCCATCTTCCTGATCACTGGGAGCCCTCCTGGTCCACGCTCCCTCTCCAAAGTGGGCAGGGGGCTGGGGAGACTCCCAGTGTTTGCGAGCAAGAGTACTGTAGTTGGGGAGGATTGTGTTTCCATGGATACAAGTCATGGGAGCTGCTGGGAGATGGGGCCATGGTGTACACAGACACAGATCCACACAGATCTGTAAGAAAAATAGCAACAGATTTGCTGAGTCATTGGCCCCACATATTTATAGTCTCTGGCAAAGGCAGGCCTGCCTATCAGAGGCTAATAATATTGCAGTGGTGTGTTAATTGCAAAGAGGGAGTCTTCAAGCATCCATTCAGACACCCGAGACCGCTCCTTGAATAAAGAGTGGGGCCCTCACAGTGAAAGCCAGCATGTGTGTAACTGTGTGTGTTTAGGAGTGTGAGTGTGTGTGTGTGTGTGTGTGTGTGCAGGTGTGTGGAACTCGGCTCTGGCAGACTACAAAAGCTCAGGTATCACATCGACCATTCTGAATCCACCCCATGGCAGTGTTGCAAAGCAATCTTCAATCACCCAAAGATGTCTAGGACTCAGCCCACGTGGAGAGGTGGACAGGAGAGGAGGCTGGTGGCTATCTCCCAAGGAAGGGGGACAGAAGGCCGGTTGCTGCCTGGGACCTTTGCCCCACAGCCCAAGAGGTCAACCATGATCTTCTAGCTCTGGGTAGTAGGGTAGTTAGAAAAAAGGGAATACATGACCTCTGCCTTCTGGGAGGTAAGCCCAGTGAGCCACTTAACTCACCTGAGATCACACAGAGGCCCTAATATGGGAAGCAGAGTCAAGGACAATAGCTGCCCGGGAACCTGGGTGCCATCTTGAATAAGCATCAAAGGACCAGGATGGCTCAGTCTTGATCACCAGGTCATGATCTCAGGGTCCTGAGATCGAGCCATGAATCTGGCTCTGTGCTGAGCCTGGAGCCTGCTTGAGATTCTCTCTCTCCCTCTGCCCCTCTCCCTGCTCTCACACTTGCTCGCACTCTCTCTCTCTCTTTCACAAAATGTTAAACAAACAAGCAAGCAAACACCAAAGGGCCAAACTCAGCTCCAGAGGAGAATCTTTGCACTCTTGCTTCTGGGAGCCAGGAAACCCACCTCGCTCCCAATCAGGCAAATCAATCGTCTCCTAGAATCCCCACTGGGACCATGCGGCTCTACCCCTGAGTGCTCTCTGCCCAGCATTAGTTACCTTCCTGCCCACCATCTCTGTCACTCTGGGAGCCCCACAGAGCCTGGGGCCACACACTCCCAGCACCTGGCAGAGGAGCCCTCGGTGAAGACGGATGGTTGGGACAACAAATCCCTCTAGTTCCTTGAAGGCAGTTCTCAGGTCCCTCTGGGTCTTCTGAAGTCCCCTGGCATGGGTTCCAGGCTCTTCCCTGGCTCTGCTCCTCTCTGGACGTGCTCCTTCTGACACTGCACCCCCACTGGACACAGAAGGCGGAGGGTGGGGCCCTGGAAGGGACCCTGGCACACTGATCCCTCATTCCTACTACAGCCCCCATCAGCGCTGAGACTCAATCCACAAGGAATGCTGGGTCCACAATTCCCTTTGCTTCTGCTGGAACATGGCCCCCTGGCTTCTGCCCTAGGCTCAGCCTAAGAGGACGGAAGTCATACTCACCCTCCAGGAGTCTGACCGCAGAGGTGGTGGCCTCCGTGGACCCACAAGGAATAGCTGAGCGAGGCTGTACAGGGAGGAAGGGTAACGGGTTCACTGCTGGGCCTCAATTCTTCCCACTCCAACCCCCCCCAACAACACAATCATTTGCCACTGAGTTCCCAGTATTCTAAGAAGAGGTGAGGGGGGGTGCAGGGGAGAGAAAAGAAGGACATCCTTCCAGTTCCCACTTCTGTTCAAGGGAAGGTTGACTCAAGAGCTATTATTAATAGTAAATTAAATAGTGTGGTTATTCTGAATAATAAAGAGCTGTCTTGTTCCAAGTTTTCACTGTCCTCTCCCCAGGGAAATACCTGCTGTGGCCTGAGATGTGGCATCCAGTGATGGACATTTGTAGGGCGAAGCTGAGGTTCCCATTTTGCTCAGCCCCAGGCTCAAGTCCTGCAAGGATGTCTCCCCCACTCCCACTGCAAGGGTCAGGCAGGACAGGCTCCAGATGCCCCAGGTACCCTTGGAGATCCTCCCTGCTCCTCCCAGCCTGGTCTGTGCTCACCCGAGGTGGGGAACCCGGTTGAGTGTGTGTCCCTCCCACCTGCTAGCTGGACCATCTCGGGCAAGTGCGAACTGGTCAGTTTCCTCCTCCATAAAATGGGGATAATAATAGTAAAAAGTGAATATACATAAAGGGCTTCCAACTCTACGGGGCACATAGTGAGCCCAATGCAAAGGTTTGTCAAATTAGTGAGACCACCAAGATGTTGGCAGTGCCGAGCCCAGGATCCCAGACTGCAGACATCAAGGCCTTTGTGATGGAAACTATTGCTCTTTGTGGAGATCTCAAGCCCAGGCTGAGGGGTTTAACCAGCTTGCTGTCCTGCTCCTCTCTGGGCCTCAGTTTTTCCCCCCACACCTGACTATGGGGGGCAAGTCTGTGTGAGGCGACAGCTGACCTGCAAGGTCTAACATCAGCTGACATGAGCTGAGCTCCTACTCTGTGTCAGACGTGGTGCTGAGCACTTTGCTGTCAGTCAGTCGCTTCATTTCGTCCTCAGCACAGCTCTGTAGGTGGGGACCGTTCCACGGATAAAGAAATAGAGGCTCAGAGAGGTTAAGCAGTGTGCCCAAGATTACCAGCAAGCCAGGTGTGAAGCCGGAATTTGAACCCAGGTCTGCCTGACTCCACGACCTGACCCCAATGCCCTTTAGGCCATGTCACCTGTCCAGAAATGTGTTGTGTAGCTCAGGCGGGGGGAAGGGGGGCAAAAGACGGGGGCAGTCGTGAGCTATTCCTACCCCGTCCCAGGCTTAGCAGCCCTCCCTTTGACATCACCTTGTTGTTACCAGAATCGAGAACTCTAACTGGCCACCTGGTGGCCCAGGGAGTTGAAACTGGAGCCTTTCCAGAGGGGCTGAGGACACCCCAGGGGGGAACCAGGGGTGAGACTGATGCCCCCTGTGAAGAGGAAGAGGCAGAGCTCTTGCCGAGACCCAGATCAGGGGCCAGGGTCCGGGCGGTGCAGGGAACCCAGGAGGGTGCAGCCCATCTGAGCCTCTCCCGCCTGCTCCCTCCCATCTATGCCCAGTCATCCGGTCCCTCCTGGGCCCACTTGGCCTCCCATCCTGCGTCTCCAATGGCAGCAGCTTTGAAGGGGAACGCCATCCCGTGGGGCCCTCCACGGTGCTAAGTCGTTGTTTATGAGGAGGAAACAAGCCTGGCTGCATTTTTAAAAGAGGCTCCGGGGAACTGGAGCTGCCTGTGAGCCTCTCCCCACACACAGCGGTTGGAGTGGGGACCATGAGCCCCGGGGGGCTCGGGCGGGATGGGGCGCTCCAGCAGGGTGCCTTCCTGGGTATGGACACCGGACGGTGTTCATGGTTGTATCCAGAGTGTGTCTGACCCAGGCCTGGCAGAGCAACACCTGTCATAGGGTGGGCCCTGGGCTGGGACAGGGACCCTTGCTTGGCCCCCTGGAGCTCCTGGGGGCAAACGTGCACATAGAACTCCCTTCTGCCTGGAAAGCACCGAACAGGTGGTGAACACATTGACCATGGCACCTGGGGAGGGGGTCCTGACCCAGCAGGCAGGCTCAGGAAGGCTCCCTGGAGGGACCAATGAGCCCTCCCAGGGGAAGAACATTCCGCGCAAGGGAACAGCATGTGAAAAGGGCCCAGAGGCTCAGAAGTTGACCCAGGTTTGCCCCCTGTCAGGGTTTCCATGCGGTTAGAGGGGAGAAGGTGGGGAGACGGCAAGCAGCAGGGGTGGTGTTGGACAAAGGCCAGTTGTAAGAGGCCTGGACAATGTGCCTAGAAGCTGGGGATTTCTGCTGAAGGCAATGGGGAGCCAGCGAAGAGAGTCATCTGAACACACCGGCCTTTAAAAGATCACTCTGGGACCAGCTGATACCTCATCCGGATCTCCAGAGCCCCAGCTCAGACCCCCTGGATATCACAGGATCCTGCCTAAGATTACATCTGGATTAGGGGTTGGGGGCGGGGACAAAACACGCTCGCAGCATGGGACTCAGAGCACGATACAGAGCTGCTATTCCACCAGACTTCTCTTGGGCAACAGATCTCCCCATTTCACAGACGGCTATGTTGGAAATGCAGCGGGGTGAGGATGATTACATATCAGAAAATCAGTCCATATAATTAATCGTGTCAATTACCAGAAAGGGAAAAGTTACGTGACAATCTTAACAAAAACCAAAAATGCATTGGATGGAACTGAACATCCATTCAAATGAAAACGCTGAGTGAAATAAAAATCAAAGAACATTCCTTTGACATAATAAAAAATATCTATCTGTGACCAACAGTCAACAACATTCTTAGCAATAAAACACCAATGAGAGGTGTTCATATTTTAGTCAGAGTGAGACAAGAATGCCTGCTATTACCACAATTAGTTTGCATTGTTCAGAAAGTTGTAGCTAATGCAATAGTGCATTAAAAATGCAAATAAAAAGAAGCATAACATTCAGGAAGGAGGAGAAATTGCTATCATTATTTGTTCACGATATGATTGTCTATCCAGAACACTCCAGAGAATAAACTGAAAAACTAGGAAGAGACTATGAAGGAGATCAGTAAGATGGCCAGGATCAATAAATTCACTAGCAAAGTCCAGTTAGAAAAAGTAAAAGAGAAAAGGAAAAAAAAAAATCCCCAACATGGGTTTTTTTTTTTTATTCGAGTGTAGGTTACATACAGTGTTATATTCGTTTCAATATAGCGATTCAAGATATCGATTCAACAGTTTCGTATATTACTTAGTGCTCATCAAGTCAAGTGTACTCTTAATCCCCTTCACCTGTTTCACCCTCACCCCTCCCACCCAGCATGACCTCTTTAGTGAATCCCTGTGCCCTGAGCAAATGGAGTGAGAAAACAGCCCACGGGCACTCCAAGTTCAAGAACAAGCTCCAAGCACCAGGGCCCTTGTGGGGGAGTAAAGGAAGATGGGACACGGACGGAGCTGGAGAGAGCAGACAAAGGAGAAGGAAGAGGGTGTCCTAGAGCACCCAGGGCTGGCAACTGTTGGGTTTGGGCTCAAAGCTGCCCTGTTAGCAGACGACCCAGGACTTTGGGCCCTATTCCTGAAAGCCCTGGGCAGACAGCAACTCGGAACAATGAAACCCAGGTACTTCCCAATGCTGCAGTGAGTGGGGACTCACCGAGGGACAGGACTTGCCCACTGGGAGATCCAGGCTGCCCTCGATACAGAGGTTCGGGGGGAGTGGGGAGGTATTGCAGATACTGATGGAGAATCTACAGTCCCTACAGGCCCCAGACTCCCAACAAGTGTGATTCTAGCTAAAAGAGTGTTTCTGAACATTTGATGAACTGATTACAAATTGTTCTTCAGGATTCATTAAAGCTGACTTCCCAAGAGAACCTGCCGAGGCAAAGAGACATCCCAGCCAAACTCCCAGCTCCACTCTCAGGCCAGGGGCTCATTCCCCAGCTCTCTGCCTCCAGACTCCTAGCAGCTGGGCCGTGTCTTGCTTGAGGTGGCATGATTCCCCTGGAGACACCCAGCAGAGCTGCAGATGCGCGGGCCCAGGGCACCTCGCCTCCAGGACCTATTCTCAGAAGGCAAACTTGTACATTTCTCTCCCATTTCCCACGGTGTGAGTGTGGGATATCCATGTATGGCTCCTCTCAGATGCTGGGTAATCTCAGGATTTTCTACCACTCGCCCTCAGAGAAATCCCACAGCCAAAGGCATGACTGCTGGCCAACATTTCAGGGTAGCAAACTCTTGTTTGGTTTCTCTTTTTCTTTTGCCCTCATTCACAGGCTCCATCTGCACTTAAAAAAAAAAAAAAGCCTTCATCCTGCACTACCTTCATACCCCTGCACTACTGCCCATGTCCAGGGACCAAGAATAAGACAATCGCCTCCCAGGTGAGACGTTGCCATTTACAGGGAGGTTTGGTGCAAAGCGGTGGAGCTTCCATGGTGGAATTTTTGGCACTAGGACAATGGATAGGGGCGTTTTAGTCACTGCACTATGTAGAGATTGAATTATTCAGTGCCTGAAATCAGGAAATTAATGAGGGGCAATGTGGTGCTTTAAACCCTTCAGGAATCTGCGGTGGTCCCGTGGTTGGGAGAAGGGAAAGGGCAGGAGAGAGAAAACAGGTATATATCAAGCACCTGCTAGGTCCTTTAACTATGATGGCCCGTGAAATCCACAACTATAGGGCATGGCTGTTATTTACATCCGGATCACTTGGACTCCACATCTGCAGCCTGCGTTCTTAGGCACTGGCCCCTGCTCCTTAGAAAACTGAGCTTTAGATGGCAAGCCCCCAGTTCCTCACCAGGTGCTCCCCTCCTCCTCCTTGCACCCCCCGCTCTGCTCTCTTTCCCACCTCCCTCAAGTCACCTCACCTGCCTTGGTGCCTAGAATTACCTCGTAAATTCTTCCTACACCTGGGATCAGAACTGCCCTCCTATGGGAGCCCTGTGACCATCCAGGGCTCACTGTGAGGGGCCATACTCAGCACCACGCTCTCCAGGAAGTGAGCTTTTCAGACACGGGACCAGGCGAGGGGCACAGAAAGGGAAGGAGGACCCAGATTTCTTCTGCAAGTTCTGTCTTTGTGTCCCACTCCCCACCCTTCCCTCTTCTACAATCTCATTGATTATCTGGAGTCCACTCCTGAAGCCCAGCATCAGGAAGAAGACTCTGGGGTGGGGGAGGGGTTGTTTGGCCTAATTTACCAAGTCCCCCTGGCTCCTTGGTCTTGTCACCATGGAAACCTTGCGAGGTCACTGGTATCATTAAAATGGGAGGCAAAAAACGTTTCTCCCTCTCCCAAAGAGAGCACCCATTTGGCTTCAGGGATTTCTGTGTAGGAGTGAGGAGGACAGCAGGCACTGCGAGGGGAGAGACCATGCCCCATCCTCCAGATGGATTAACCCCTTGATACCCAGGATGCTGGCTGCTCAGACACAAGCTTCCTGCCTCCCTGAGATTTTTAGGTGCCCTTCCCCAGAAAGAAAGAATCCTGCTGCTTGGTGCACAGGTCAAAGCGGGCTTCATGCTGCAAACGGAGAACCGGGAAAGGTCTCTTCCCAGGCAACACTACTGAGGAAATGCTCCGCTGTCAATCAGGGTGGGTGTTGGGAGCTGCTGCAGGAGAAGAGAGGAGAAGCCAAAAACTCTCTTCTAGACATTTCTCCCCCTCCACCGCAGGTGAGAGTGGGGATTGCTGGTTGGGGCTGGCACAGGAGTGGCAGGGGTCGGGGGCCCTTCCTGCCTGTGAGTTGGATCCGGTGCCACGGACCCTTCACCCTTTTCTCCTGCATGCTGACAGCAGACCTGGATCCTCACTGGCACTCCCGGGGGGCTTGGTCCACCTGCTGCTCCCCTTAGTGGTCAGGAGTGGGGCCAACGGCTCAGCTCCTCAGATTCTCCTCCTCTGTCCTGCAGGCAACTCAGCTCTGGCCCATCTTCCTCCCAGGATCCAAAAAGTTTCTCTGCTACCCTCCTGGAGTCCAAATTTTTCTTGCCACTTTCAGGACCCTCCCCGGCACCCACAACCACGGTATTTCTCCCTGACCATCCTGCTGGCCAGCGGATCTCCTTGCTTTCCTTTGCACTAGGCTCATGCTACTTTTTTTTTTTTTTTAGGATTTTATTTATTTGAGATAGAGCGAGAGGGAGCACGTGTGAGAGAGCACGAGCAGCAGGGGGAGGGGTGAAGCGGGAGAGGGAGAAGAAGGCTCCCCGCTGAGCAGGGAGCCCAACTCGGGGCTTGATCCCAGGACCCTGGGATCAGGACCTGAGCCAAAGGCAGACACTTAACCCAGTGAGCCACCCAGGGGCCCCATCACGCTGCTTCTTTTGTTCACATTGTTCCCCATGCCTGAAATAGCCCCTCCTCCTGTGGTATCTGTGTGACTCTCCTCCGTTATATTCTCAATGTCACGTGTGTCACCTCCAGCTGCCCATTTCTGCAGCAGCCCTGCACTACCGTGGGGATGCCGCCAACCCTGCACTACTGCCGCCTTCACCGGCACCGTCACCATCGGGCTCGCCTCCCCCACTGCCAGCACCCCATGACAATGCTGCATTCCCCATCACCTGCCGCCACCACGGTCCTCACTGCATGACCACCTAGCATCACCATCACTACCCTGCACTGGGGACCACTGGAAGGGACATGATGTCTTCCTTCATAAAATCAATGGTTTGATGAGTCAGTCAATTTCAAATGCCTCCACAGAGGCCATGGAAGAATCCATATCCAGAAGGGCAGCTGGGTCGCATGGCCTCCATTCTTGCTCCCTGGGTCTCTTCATCCTTCAGGGAATCACTCACTCGTTGCCATGTTGTCACCAAAGTGTCCCCGGGGGCTCTTTCGGCGGCACGTCGGGGCATAACTGAGACAAAGCTAGAACACCAGTAGGAGGCAGTAAGACGAGCTGCTCCTGGGACTGCAGATCGGCACAAACTTTCTGAAGAGTAGTTCAATGATATGACAAAAGTCTTTGGAAAGTGCATTCTCAGGAATTTTTCTCCTAAGAACCTAACCTAAGGAAATAATTAGATAAATGTGCAAGGATGATGTGGGTGTTATAATAGCAAAAACTGGAAATAGACTAAATGTATAGCAAAAAAAGGGGGAGTGGTTTAAAAAAATCACATGGACTAATACGTAGCCATTAAAACAACAAATATAGATTTGTCGATGGGTATAAAAATACATGGACCCCACATTGTTAATGAACAAAAACAGATCTGATAGCAGCATTTGTAAAATAATCCCCTATTTCTAAAAAAACATAAATGTGTTCATGAAGCAAGGTGAAGATCTTTTATCTTCACAGTTGGCACCAGAAATTATTCTTAGGATACTGTCTTTGTTCAGGAAAAAAAAATTACCTTGGTCAAGTGTTTAGTCAGGTGATGTTTGTCTCAACTCGGGTTGAGACAAGGAGAGGAAGTCTTTCGGCTCTTGAGCAGGAGGCTGAGAGAGGCACCATGATCAAGGAAGAGAGGAAGACATGGAAGTCAGTATGGAGAAGAGGCCGAGACAGCACAGGGAGGCTAGGAAAACTCTGTGGCAGTGTGGGGGTTGGAGGAAGACCTTCAGGAGCTGGGGTCCCCAGCCTTTGCTTGCACACCGACAGTCTGGGCCGTTTCCCCTTGTCTCCCACATCCAATACGGAGTCCAGTCTTCCAAGTGATGAGAGATTTCTGAATGAATCCAGAAAGAACAGCTTTCCATTCATTCAAAATGAAACAACCCAAAGTGATTGTTTCTGCTGGGGTATACTATGGGGAGTATATGTATCTTTTAGTTTTGTTTATTTGGCTTTTCCGACTTTCTAAAATAAATGTTAAAGGGGAAAGGTAAGTTTCAGGACCGCACCTGGGGAATACACCATAGAGTCGGGAATTAGATCATTTGAGTTAAAAAGTATGGCCCACCCCCTCCCGCCACAGAATCCAAAGTGCCTGCATGTTGTGGGCATGGTCTTGACGTGCCCTCACCTGGGATCACCCATCCCAGTGCTCAGCGCCTTGGAACGGGGTCTTGAGAGAACATTCTGGGAAGACACAAGGAATTCCCCCTCCCATGCCAAAGCTGAGGCCTATCTACTCAGCCTGGTGTCTGCTCAGAGGACCCACATCTTCCTGTGTAGTTAACCATCGGCATGATCCCCTTTGACAGGGGAGGTCCTGCAACTCGCAAGGACTTTGGCATTCCCAAGTAGTATCTTTTTTTTTAAAGAATTTTTTTATTTATTTGACAGAGAAAGAACACAAGCAGGGGGAACAGAAGTGGGAAGGGAAGAAACAGGCTCCCTGCTGAGCAGGAGCCCAAGGCAGGACTCGATCTCAGGACCCTGGGATCATGACCTGAGCCAAAGGCAGACGCTTCACCGACTGAGCCACCCAGGAGCCCCCACACAGGATAGCATCTTAAGATAACACTGCAATCATTTTAATAATCACGTAAAGATGCAGATCCACGGCCAAGTGTGGTTATGTTTCTATGTGTCATCACCAGCATCCTACCTTCACCATCACCTCCAGCCTCCTTTTTATACAAGCAGTGTGCCTCCATCCAGTTCTGCCAGCATCTGGGGGTAGCTTGAGGTGGGTCTGAAGGGGACAAAGAAGAGGACTTGGGGACAGGGCTGTCTTGCCCCCATCTCCTGACACATTCCTAATCCGTACAAACCCCTGTGTGGTTCATTCACTTGGTATTCAATGGAATTATGTAGCTGGTAATGAATTTGTTTTGCATGCAGTTGGATAACACTGTTAGTTATGAATTTATAATTTGCAGAGGGATAAGGTTTTTTTTCTTTCGAGGCGTCAGAGAAGCTGTTGCTTACAAACTTGTAATTCGCCGCTGCAAATCCATCTGTAAATGACACTATTGCAAGCTGAAAATCTCTCAGGCACGAGGGATGCAGCCTCAGAATTAAATTGTGTGTTTGACAAGAACCTGCTGCCCTGTCCCGCCCCGGCTCCGTCAGCCCACCCTTCCCCCCGCACCCCGCCCCGTCCCCCCGGGTTCCAGCTCAGCCCTGCCAGCTTGCCTCCAACACTCATCACTCGGGCCCCTACCACTCTTACCCCTGGCAGTCCAGCACCACCCCCTGCTGGGGGGCCGGGGTGCATAGACCCGCTCAGCCAGTGCAGGTGTCATCTGGTCTGGGGCATGAACCCCGAAGCCCGCTCTCCTCTCCCCCTGACTCCATCTGTTTTTGTTTCCCCATCCCTGGAGACCCCAATCCCCTTAGAAGTGTTGCCGCGGATCCATCAGCCAGTGTGTGGAGAGGCGGTGAGCGTGCCCGGGAACTGAACCCAGACTGTGGGACAAGGGTGGGAGGACCGGCCCAAGGACCAAGAGGGCAATGATCCATAAAAGCTCAGCCCACGCAGACTACACGGAGCCAAACCTCTTCGCCTCAGCTGCCTCTAGGCAATTGTGTTTTATATTTTGGGTCTTATTTCCTTTTCCCCTTCTCTCAATGATTACTCGCCCATTCATGCATATTTTTTTTTTTGTACAAGTTTCTCTTGAAGGGCTAACTTAGGATGGAAAGGAAAAGAAGGCTCAACCCATAGCCCCGCAGGAGAATGAAGCTGGCACTGGGGTAGGAAGGCAGCATCCTAAAGCACTCTGAAGGCTCATTAATAGGGAGTCAGCCATCGTCGGCATGGCACACCCAGGGAGAGGACCTGGACACAGGACTTGCGCACAGGACAGTGCAGCCTCTGCCCCGGCACTCCCGGCTCCACCACTGAACAGGCGGCTCAGACAAGGCAAGGCCACTGTCGGGGTACAAGGAAATTGTGCATGCTGTGGGATCCCCCTGGCAGAGGCACCAAAACTAGTGTAAAAGGGGCTAAGAGGAGACCTGCTACTCATAAACTGTGTGACCTTAAGCAAGTTGCTTAACCGCCCTGAACTTCCTCAATTGTCTGTCAGGATTTGCTGAGCCCTTGCATTGCAGTCAGCCAAAGGGATGTCCAGTCTAGCGGGAAATGCAGATGTCCCATTATCACAAATAACCAGGAGCGTAGGCCGCTCTGGGAAGGGTTCTGGGAAGGCTTACCAAGCCCGGATCTCAGGGGTGAATGGAAGTTAACTGGAAGAAGATGGGGGAGGAGTGGCTGCAGGGCAGAGGGAACAGCAAGTGCCACAGTCTAGACGCAAGACACACGTGCATCCCAGGCACTGAAAGAAGGTCAGTGTGGCTGAGGGACAGCGGTCACCAATGGGAAGTGAGGAGAGAGGGCGGCGGAGAGAGCTGCAGGGGACAGATCCCCTGGGGTCTCCTGTGAATTTGGGATTTCAGGAAAACTCGAAACACGTGATCATTGTAAGCAGGGGGATGATATGTCCAACTCAGAGTATTTTGAGATCCCTGTGGCCGCTGTGGGGCTAATGGCTGGAAAGGACTGGTGCGCACGTGGTAGGGGGCGGATTTCATTGTCTGGTGGAGAGATGATGGTGTCTCAGACACGGGGGGGTGGCAGCGGAGAATGGAGACAGGGGAAATATGCAGGAGGCAGAATGAGCAGAGGTGGATTTGATGTGGGGCGGGGGGTGGGCGAGGAGAAGAAGGTATAAAAGAAGATTCCCAGAGTTTCTGTGAGAGCTGCTGAGATAGAGGGTGGGGGTGGGGAGGGCTTGTTTCAGAAATATCCAGAGTTCGGTTTTGAAACTGAGCTCCCCAGGAGGCACAGGAGTCTGGAACTTGGAGAGAATCTGGGCTGGAGATGTGGCATGGGGATGGGGATGAGGAGCCATGTAGGAAGCATCGGCAACCACGAGACGGGTGGGAGTGGGGGAGGGGGAGGGGGAAGAGAGGGGTGAGGATGAACAGGACCTGGAGCCGAGCCTGGAGCAACTCCAGGGTTCCGACAGTGGAAAGCAGGCAGAGGAAGCTGGGAGCCAGTGGTGAATTCTCAGCCCGCAGGAATCCAGGAAGGCTCAGTGCCCCCCCCTGAAGCTGAGGAAAAGGGGTAGCTGACAAAAGACGTGGTTGAGTCCCAAATGCAGTGGGAAGACAAGTCAGGCCAGGACTTGTGGGGTAGAGCGCCTTGGAGGCCAGCGGTGACTTCAGCATTTAACGGTTTGCTAGAGGATTGGCCCAGGCAGGTGCCAGATTGCCAAGGGAAGAGGAATGAGTGGGAGCTGGGGAAGAAGAGGCGGGGCGTGGGGACAACTCTTGGGGTGAGTCTGGCTGTGGAGAGAGGAAAGATGATCCAGTACTTGGAGAGGGAAGTGGGATCTTACTTTTAAGACGGGAGAGTTTAGAAAGTAGGTTTAAACGCTGATGGAAAGGGACCAGGAGAAACAGGTGGTGGGGGGGCGGGGGGGGTTGGAGGAGGAGAGGAGGGCAGAGAGTGAGGGGTAATGGACAGCATAAGATTCTCCACAAGGCAGGAGGGGATGATAACACCATTTGCCCACACTGTTGGCAGACTAATGCTGTCGGTAAGGTCTGAGGATCAGAGGTTCACGGGAGGGGTCTGATGTTGGGGGGACCCCTGAGCTATGTGCCCTGCTACTTCCCTCCAGCTTTTTCCACCTTAAAGGTATTTTAATAAAGATGTGAGGCAAGTAGGTATCCTAGAGATTCAAATTCCAAAAATATAGCTTGAGAAATGACTATAGCAGACTCAGCGAGACATCGAGAACATGGAGGTATCTGCTGGCCAGCAGCTCATTGTGAGGGTCAGACTCATAATGACTGTGTAATGTGGCCAGTGGTGTACTTGCAGAGGACGTGGGAGCTACGGTGATGCAGAGGAAGGACCTTACACATGGGGAGATTATTTCAGGAAGTCCTGGCAGTGAGTCAAGGAGAAGGGTGAGCAGGGGAGCATTCCAGGCAAAGACGAGAGCAGGTGTAAAGGGAGTCATGTGTGAGGGGCTCCAACTAGCTCCCCCTGGCAGAAGGGAAGGAAGCAAGAGCCTACAGACAGGAGGTTGGCAGAGACAGAAAAGGGCAAGCTCCTGAAAAGAGGTGAATGCCAAACTAAGGAGCCTGGATTTGCTTTGTAGGGATGGGGAGCCATGGAGGGTCATAAACACGTAGATCAGAAAACCGATACCAGCAACAGTGGACTCCACAGAATAAGTCTAAAGGTTGGCAGATCCATTAGTTGGCCATCAGCTAACGCAGGGGCCAGTGGGTCCGATACAGGGCCTGGTCATGAGTAGAGAGAAGATACTTGGCTACACAGTGTGAAAAGGGTAGAATGGACAGGACCTAGTGCCCAAATGGATGTGGGAAAGCCTGAGTCTAGGGTGATCACAAGGTTCCGGCTTACATGGAGGGCTGGAGGGTGGCGCCATCTTCTGAGATGGGGATGAGAAAAGGGGCTACATTGGAAGGGGGGAAGACAATGAGTTCTGACTTCGGCACACTGAATCCGAGGTGCCTACGTGACATCCTCGTGGAAATGTCCAGCAGAAGTCTTCCTTTGGAAGAGCTGTATGGAGTGAGAAGAGAGTCCAAGTGAGAATCCCCAGGGATCACCAACATCCTGGGGACCAGAAGAAGAATCTTTGAGAAGCAGTACTCAGGTAGGAGGAGAACCAGGAGAAAATGAGCTATACTGTCATAGAGCAGTGGGCGCACCAGCATCTCAGGGTCGGGACCATAAAGCGATCGCCTTGGACAGGGGAGAAAAAGTGTCTGCTGGTCTTAACAAGAACACGGTCTTGCTCGATGAGGGTGATTTCAACAAAGCAATGACAGCTGAAACCAGGTTATAAGGTTTGCGGAGTGATCAGAAGTGAGGAAGAAGAGGCAGCCAGTGGAGAAAAATCTTTTGAAAACCTTGCTTGAGCTGGGGAGATGACAGCGAGCAGGAAGATGACAGAAATGTTCCCGGACATGGCTTCTCCAGTATGAGCCCCACCACTGTCCAGCTACAGAAAAACACATGCCATCTCCTCCCCATTCCGAAATGGCCTTTCCTGGGAGATTCAGATACAGATGGTCATTTGCTTGGGGATTTTCTCATGGAAAGTTTGCCTGTAACATTATCCACTGATCCCATGTTTGTGTTCAGAAATTTCCCTAAGCTGCAAACATCGATAACAATAGCTAATATTAAAAAAAAAACAATAGCTAATATTTATGGAACATCTACTAAGCCCTGTGCTGAACATCTTACATGGCTTGAGTCCTCAAGATATCTATCAAGAAAGTATCGACAAAGAGGGGAAACTGAGGCTTGGGGAGATTTGGAGAGTCATGTGGTTAGCGGAAAAACCGGCATTTGGGCCTTCCAACTCCACTGCTTCAGAGCTAGCTTTTCTACTGCCTCTCTCCTTTCTCCAGACATGCTCTCTCTGGCCCTGGTGCTGCTTCCCTGATGTCAGGGTCCACTCCTTCTGGGAATTCAGCTTGCAGATTGAATCCTGGTTCCCTTCTGATCTGCATGCCAATCTCAGTCCTACACTATCAGTCACACTGGATTGCGAGCTAAGAAAAATGGCTCCATTTTTTTAGCTCTTGTCTCCCATGCCCCCACCTAGGGTATAGGGCTTGGTGCTTCATGTTCTTATCTCATTCCATCCTCAAGGCCTATGCAGTCTCCTACGCAAGACCCTATGCTGTCTCCAGTACTTTGCAGATAAGGAACCTCAAGTTCAGAGAGGGTAGGCAATTTGCCCGAGATCACACACCTTGTAAATGTCAGAGTCGGAATTGAAACCCAAGGCTGCCAGATGTAATAACCTCCCAAATACTCACTCTCCCTTCCATGGCCACAGGGCAGCAGCTCCCAACCCTCCGGTTTCAGGACCTTTGACACCGCACCCTATCCAGTATCCAATCATTTAGTCAGTCATCTGCTTCTTAATAATCCCTGAGTGTATTTGTCAGGCTCCTATTGGTTGTATGAGACAGAAACCGAGCCAAAAAAGTTGGAGCAAGAAAGGAATATATTGACTCGTCAAGACGGGTAGGATGTTGTTGCTGTTCCCAGGCCTGAACAAAAGACTGCCAGGCCACAAGAGCCAAGATTGGGACTCAGTGCCGCTAGCGTGCTCTCTAAACTCCTCTCCCTTCTGTCGCCCTGATTGGCTTCCCCAGTTAGTGGGAGAGCTGGCTGTCAGCAGCTTCTGCAGCCCAGTAAGAAGGCTTCCCTCCCCCCAGTATCCACATATCAATTCCAGGGCAAGATTCCGATTGGTTTTGCTTGGGTAGTGTGCCCACCCCTTGGTCAGTCCCTGGTGTTAGAGGATGAGGTTCGATGATATGTGCATTTCAGGTCACTTGGTGGCAACGCGGTAGGATAAGTCAGCACTGCAATGGACAGCCCACTAGGTCTCTGTGACAACAGGGGGAATTTCCCAAAGGAAAGGGATGCCAGAAGTGGGATGATGAAAAACAGGCTAAAGAGATAAAAGTCACTAAATGTCAGAGTCCACTACATTGGTCCATGCAAAAGACAGGGGCAGACACAACACAGACACCATCATGGGGAGGTCAGAGCCTCACAAAGATATAAAGCTTACAGACCAAAGCCGTTAATAAGAGCTGATAGCAGCTATCATCCATGGAGCACCTACCAGGTACCAGGCGTTGGGCCAAGTACTTCCAGATGCATTATTTTATTCCAAGCTCACAATGACCCTGGAAAGTAGGTACTATTATCATCCGTATTTTTCTGAGTCAAAGAGACATTACAAAACAACTCCCCTCCCCTTTTGGCAAGGAAGGCAATATAGGGAAAAATAAAAATGTTTATGGGCTCCTTATCCCCGCTCAGAGAGGTTAAGTGACTTGCCCAAGGTCACACAGCTAGCACATTAAATGAACATCCTGGAAAACATTTGGTTAAGGGTCAAAAGAGTGCTTCTGTTTCTCTCTGCCAACTAAGGACTAGGGAAGTCTGTCTGGAGGTGGTGGGGGGTGGGAGTGTGGATCTAAGCAGAGATGTGAAGGGTGGGACATCTGGACAAGTAGCCAGAGGTTGAAGGGAAGAGAAAATGCATCAATCTCCAAGCACTAAGGCAGGCCTGAGTACCACCCAGAACCTAGGTATTCCCTCTCACCTGTGGTAGCCCTTTGGAGATTTATAATCAGAGACATCTTCTAACAAGCCTCTTCTCTAGTCTGCTCTGACCAGCCTACCCCTTCTTCAGAAGACATAGATACCAGTCCCTCTGCTTCTCCATTCTGGCTGCTCTCTTGGAGGTCCACCCAGTGGATGGGGGTCCTAGACATTTGATCCACACAAGTAGCAGAAGAAATGTCACCTGCCTTTTCCTAAGTGAGTTATCACTTCTACTAATGAGACCCCAAATCAAGTAGGTATTCTGCAATCCCATCTTAGCCTCTGAAAGCAAGCTCACTGTCTCCTAACAACTCTCAGTTCAAACACATCTCCCCCACCCTGGGCGTGCACAGATGGTCCTGTGGACCTAAGGCTTGAAACTCCTTCGATTTTCTCAGGCTCAGCCCATTTTTGATGTTGACTATCCTTAGCATCAGAGCTTCTATGAAAATGGTTGGTGGGACTGTAGGATTCCACTTCCATGAGATGCCTAGGGTAGTCACCTTCACGGACACAGAAAATAGAATGATGCTTGCCAGGGGCTGGGGGGATGAAGAATGGGCAGCTATCATTGACTGTATTCAGAGTTTCAGTTTCTCAAGATGAAAAGATTTCTGGGGATGGATGGTGTCCATGGTTGCCTAACAGTGGGAATATACTTAGTGCCACAGAACTGCACACTTAAAAATGGTGACGAAGGTAAATTTTATGTGTATTTTACCACAATTTTTAAAAAAGTGGTGATGGGTGGGGCCTCTGGTTTCTCCACATCCCCAGGAGAATACCCCCCCCACCCCAGGTAACTGGATCCCCACTCTCATGGCTTCTGGAGGACCCAGGGCCTCCAGAAGACCCCTGTGCACACCCCTCTGAGAGAGCTTGGAAAACAAAAGAAAACATTAGTACCCTCAGCACACTGCTGGCCCCGGAATTTGGTCCCCCCGTGGGCCAGGCTCAAAACCGCCATCCAGCCGCATCTCCCTTGACCCTTCCTCTGCCTCTAGTTCAAGATCTCTACCTCCCTGTCAACTGAACTTTTTGACAGTGTCACTTAGTCTCACTTCTATAGCTCCCTAACCATTCAGCACCCAATGCCCCGTGATATGGCTCCTGCCACCTTCTTTCTCCTCCTTCCCCCTCAAAAGCCTGCCCTGGCCACATCACCCATGGGCTCCCAAGTCCCAAGGCCCATGGGCACTTTGCATTACTTCTCGCCCAGCAGCTCTTCGAGCCTTTGACGTGGCTCAGCGTGCCTTCCTCCAAACCCTGTCCTCCCGGGTCCGCAAGATGCCCCGGTCTCTTGGTTTTTCTCCTACCCCCCTGACCGGTCCTGCTCCATCTCACTCAGGGACTCTTTTCCAAAGTTCCAGCCTAGACTTTCTGCTTTTGGTACTAGTCTACACAATCATCCTACTTAATCTTACCCTCTCGAATGATGATTCAATTTAAAACAAAACACAACACAACACACCTGTCAAGGCCAGCCATAGAACCATATAATCAGTTGTCTTCAGGGTACCTCCCCCTGTTCTAAACTGGTCCCCTCATCTTCACCCCAGACCCATTCTTCTTCACTGTTTTTTAACAAAACTGCGCACATGACCATCTGCCCAGTCTCCCAAGCTATAAGTCATAAGCCGTAAGAGGCATCCTGGACTATCCCTCCCTCTCAAATTTCAGCCCTAAGTCCTGTCCTATTCTCCTAAATTCTTTCTCAAAGGTTCCCCTCCTTTCCATCTCTCCTCCCACTCCAACCTCCCCCTCTCTCCTTTGGATTCTTGCAACAGACTCCTAACTGGTCCCCACCCTGGGCCTAGCCCTCAGCTCCCTCATCCACAAGGCCACAGAGGAATCTCCCGAGAAGGCAAGAAAGACCAGGTTCCTCTCTGACATCATCGCTCCCCTCTGCCCCAGGAGAAAATCCTAGCGCCTCCAAGTCTCTCCAGGATCTAGTCTCCCTCTAATCCACTTTCCACAGAGCTGTCAAATAGGTATCTTTAAAAGGCACAGTTGGCTCAGACTCCCTCTCCCCTCACTTCTGCCTCTGAGCCGCTGCTCTAACCCTTTCCACCCCCCACCCCCCAGGAGTGCTCATCCTCACCTCCCCCACACTGACAGTCACCTGGGTAACTCCTACTTCTCCTTCCAGAAGCAGCTCAGGGGTTGCCTCCTGGGAGAGCCTGCCAGCCCCTGACCTGGGTTGCTCCCCGCCCTCCCCAGTCCCTTAGCGTTTCTTCTAAAACTTGCCTTTGTCCTGCAATTTACCACCGCAACTTCTCCAGCAGCTTTGAGCTTCCTGAAATGCTGCCATTCCTTCCTAGGACCCCAGAGTCTAGCATGGGATCTGGTACACGGAAGGTGCTGAATAAATGTTAAATAAATGGACGAGTAACTGAAGAAATGATCTATGTCTAATGCATACCTGTCACCAGAGCCTCCAACTCGCAGCTCTACCTACCGCAGAGCTTGGCACACAGTAGGTGCTCAGTAAAGATCGTCTGTATCCTATTTTCTGAATTAATCTGCTTCAAAGCAAGGTCTGGGGGAGGTTGCGATATGATGAGGGGAAAGGGGAAGGTCTAGACCAGGAAAACTTAGCCAGAAGAGAGGCTTGGGGGTGCACCGCAGTGGGGGAAGGGGCAATTGGGGTGCCCGGAAAGGCGGGAAGAACTGAGCGCCCAGACCGCCGTCCCTCCGCGCCCGGAGGTCGGGCGGAGTCCCCGCGGGGCTAGCGCGCCTCCGGCCCCGCAGGCGCAGGACCCTCGCCGTCCCGCGGCAGCCAAGCCCCCCAGCCCGGGCGCTCGGCGCCCGGCGCTGGGCGGCGTGTGTGTCGCTTTAAAAGCTCCCTCCCGGCGCGCGGGGCCGGCCCCTTCTCTGACAGCGCCGAGCGAGCGGAGCCCAGCGAGCCGGGCGGCCTTGGAGGGAGCC
>LNAC01000583.1:145390-178196 GCA_002007465.1 Ailurus styani
GGTGCCCGCTCACTCCGGGCAGGGCGGGCAGACCCCGGCGGAGCCGGGAGCCGGCCGATCTGGACTGGACAGAGCGAATTCCGGACTGTGCCGAGCCCGGGGGATGCCGGGCGTGGGCTGAGGGGATCCCGGCGCCCTCCGAACCCTCCGACTTCGGCTCAAGCGCTGGGACCGGCCCGGCGTCGCCTCGGTCGCCCTGCGCCCGGGTCACCTGTGGCCTCGGGGCCCCGAGCCCGCCGGACCCTCTCTGGTTCCCGACCCGGAGCCCGGCGGGGGTTGGGGGAGATTTTTCCTGCCCCCTTCCTTGGAGCGCGGAGGCCCCGCCCCCTCCCACCGCCCAGATGTCTCCCGTGGCGGCTCTGAGGACCTCCCTGAGGCCAGGGGCCGAAGGGTCCAGAGAGAGAAGCCCGCCCTAGGGAGCCTTGGGGGCCCCCCAACCTCCTCTTGGGGCTTGGCCCCCGACGCTGCTGGGAAGGAAGGCCGGTGCCCCCACCACTGGTGAGTCCGGGAGCAGAGCGGGGCTTCAGAGGGAAGGCGGGGCTCGGGAAGGGAGGGTCTGCTGGGAGTGAGGGCACCCTGGGGGCCCCGGGAGGGAGGACCGATGGCTGGAGAGGCCCTCTGGGAAACCAGCGGGGCCAGGCCTGGCTGGGGGGTGGAGGCACGGGTGCCGAGAGAGCTGGGGCAGGGTGCCCCGGAGCGGGCTGAGGACTTCTGCCTTTAAGGCAGGGGCTCCTTCATTTCCTTCTAGAGGAAGGGCTATGCTGTAGATAATCTGCCTCCACCACCCCTCCCCACGAAGGAAAAAAAAATCCCCAGCGAGGAAGGGTGCAGGCTGGCGAGAGGAGGGAGGCAGCGGCATTGCCGGCTGGTGGTGCAGCCTGGGAGGGCTGACGCCAGGCTTGCTCTCTCTGCAGGGGGCTGCCCTTCTCCATCCAGCTCCCTTTTCAGAGCTTCCCACATCTGGAGCCCCCTCCACAACCACGTCTGGAAGACCCCAGCCACCGTCCCTCTGCAGGTGTCACTTGCACCAGGAGACCTCTGCCTTTGCAACCGCCTAGGAGTTGTGAGGGATTCCTGCTGCCTTCCCCCATCCCAAGGGCATCTCTTACCCTTAGTCCCTGCAGAGTCATCCCCCTGCCTCTGTGTCCAGGCTCAGCCAGAGATCAGCTCAGCAAAGGCACGGGCACTCCAAGTCCTGGAGGCCACTCCTGAGACCCAAGGCCCCTCCCCCTGTCCTCCTGTGTCCTCACCTTGACCCCCTCTGTCAGACTGTCTTCCTCTGGGTGTCCCATTCCCCACCCAGAGGCAGAGGAGGCGGGGTGGCAGGGGGCAGGGGCTGGGTGAGGGCCACCCAGGGCCAGGGTGGGCTGGGGGGCCGTTAAGATGTGGAGCTCTGCCTGGCCGAGGGGGGCTCCGTGGAGGCAGACGCAGCGTGTGCCCGGCTGGAGGGAATATGGGCAGGCCTGCAGCGACGTGGTAAAGAATGAACATTCGGGGCGCCCCGGACCTCGGGCAGCCCAGTGACGACCCCAGCAGTGGTGGCCAGCGGGAGCGGATCCGACAGCGCATGAAGATGGTCATCGGGCAGCTCGAGGGCATCCTGCAGGAACTCAAGGAGGTGGCCAAGGAGCTAAGGGAGGTGAGTCAGGGGCCAGACAGCCCCCAGACCAGTTTTCCTGGGCCTGGCGCAAAGACACAGTCACATATGTGTTTCAGAGTGTGTATGTACTCGAAGCCACGTGCACACATGTCACTTTGCTGGGGACTTCCTTTTCCTTGTTCTCCTTTCCCCCAAATCTGCTTTGCTAGGAATCTCAGCATAGTCCAGGACTAGCGGGGCCCTGGGGTGGCAGAGCCAGTTTGGGCACTGTGTCGTGGGCCCACGGTTCTGCGGTTAGCGCTCGGGGCTGCCAAGGTGACAAATATAGACTAAATCCCACCGTAGCCTCTTAGTGGGAGACACTCTCCTGGGGCCCAAGCTGGCTTCTGACCCCGCCATCTGCCTGCCGGACTCTGACCCGCTCAGAAGCGGCTCTGGGAGGGCCTGCTGAGAAGGCCCAGCTCATTCTCCAGAAGTCACACAGCTACTCAGAACCCTTGATCCTGGAAAAATTGAAACCAGCTACGTGCTCCCTGCCCTGAGGTGGGAATGCGTCCAGGGGGCTGCTAGTGGGTACCAGGGTTCCTGTGTGTCTTGGCAGGGGATGGGGGGCAGGGGCTGGAATCTCTTCTAAAGGCGTGCATCCCTGTCCAGAGTTCTGAATGTTTCTGCCAAGGCTGAAAAGTCACTGAGAGATCCTGGGATGTGTGTCCCTCTCTGTCTCTCTAAGTGGAGCCCGGTTTAATTACTGCTTCCCACATCGCTGGGGTAATGAGGTACACATGTCCTCAGCCCTGCCCCCTGGGCTGTGTTCAAGCCCAAAATGCATGACCAGCGTTCTGAGCCGCTGGCCTGAATTTGCCCACTGGGTGCCATTATGGCAGCCAGGTGGGCTTTAGGCAAATTTCACCTCCCTGTAACCAGGGCCCCTGCAGAGATGGCAGAGAGGGTGATTTAATGGGAGTTATGGGTTCCTGCTTTCCCCAGCCAGCTGTGCGGGAGGATGGGGGCTCCAGGAGGATTGAGGAGGGTGGGGTGATGGCGGGTGCCAACTCCAGCCTGGCCTGAGAGCCAAGGAGCAGGAGATGTTTGAAGGGAGCTGTATCCAGAGCAGAGGGGTTGTGGAGAGGCTGGGACATGACGTGAGGTGGGGCGAGGCAGCCAGTCTGCCCAGAATCAGCCTTGTGGTCAGAGCCAGATGCCCCCAGCAGCTCGTCCTCTCCCAACTTCATTGGTCCAAAGAACACAACCCCTCTTTGTCCCTCCCTTCCCCATCTTTTCCTAGATCCTCTATGGGTCCATCAGGGCCATGGGAACCATCCAGAGTCCCAGTCTTGGGCAGGGGCGTGGGACCTATGCCAGGAAAGAGCCCACCCAGAAAAAAGTCAGGATTGACTCTAAGCCTGGAAATCAGACAGCACAGAACCCACTCTCAGCTGATCATCTTCCCAGATCCGCCTCCCCCATCCTCCCAGGCATAGTCCTCCAGAACTTAAAGACATCTCACAGGTCATCCATACCAGCCCTGTCCATTTTCTGTTTGAAGCAATGGAGACCCAGAGAGGGCTAGGGGCTTATTCAAGCTCACACAGCCAACCAGGGACAGAGCTAACCAGAACTCAGGTTCCTGTTGCCTCTTCTGAGGCTAGGGCAGGTGGGCTAGCAGGCGACCTTTTTGCATTTTGACAGGGGTCTTCTAGAGATGCTGTCTTACGCTCATGCCGCGATGCCCTGCGGGGGGCGCCCTTCTGAGGATGAGGCAGGGAGATCAGAAGCACTAGGATTTATTTGCAGATCTTTTAGATGGTCCCTCTCTTCCTTCTCAGCATGTACATTCACCCACCCCCACGTCTCTAACAGCAGAGCCTCAGGTCCACAGGCTGTGCAGCCCAAAGTCCTGAGCCAGGACAGAGAGAGATGAGTCCCCTCCCCCTATACACCCTGGAGGCCATGTGCCTCCACCCAAGACTTTGACAGGTTGCTATGGCAACCAGCATCTACCCCGTATGCCACCGCCTGCCCGCTGCCAATGACACCCAGCTGGGAGGGGGGCAGGCCTCAGTACTCCCCCACCCCCCCGGCAGGGTCTGGACATGGGGTGATGGGCAGAAGTGAGTGTTGGGGAAGGCAGGTGAGGCTCCCGGAGGCCCAGGCGGAAGAGGAGACACCCGAGCTGACTTCCTGTGGGATGGGATTTGTCAGGAATGGGGTTACCCAGTGGGAGTGCTAGGCCTTGGTTTGGGGTACGGGACCTGTGATCTTGGCTCTTGATCCTCTGAGGGGGCTTCTAAAGCTGGATCTACCTGGCTTTTCTCAGTCGTTTTGTGTGGCATTTTTCCATCCAGGGCATGGGTAGTCCTAAGGTCGAGCGGGTGGAGGCAGGTGCTTGTTTGCTCATTATACCCCCTTCCCCAGACACCACCAGCTCAGGGCTCACTGAGCTGGGCGTTCATCTCAGGAGAGCAAAACACTTAGATGTGAAGACAAGATTCACATGCAAGACTGCTGGGGGGAGGGAAGCACAGGATGCTTGACCGAAGGAGCAGGTCCATCTTCTTCGTCCTGCTGTTCCACTTCCCTTGGCCCCCGATACCACTGATCAGGGCAAACTCTCCTTATCCTCTTGAGCATACAGCCTGAAATTCACAGAAAGATGAGAGACACTAAAGTGCTTCCTCCCCAGGCCGCTGAGCCTCAGTCTCCTCATCTCTGAGATGGGGATGCTGATCTTTCCCTTCTCTGGGTGCTCTTACAAGGATTTCTCTGGGGCTTGGCACGTGGTGAGGGGGGCTAGCACTCACAGCCCTAAATGTTTTGGAGTTCCTGCTCCCATGCCTCCCCAGCCCTCCCAGACCCCTGCTGCAGCTTTCACTGGGGAGGGCTCCCCCATGTGATAGGAAGTGAGTTCCCAACGGGTGGGGAAAGTACCTGAATGGACTAAGAGAGGTGAGGAATGCAGAAGTGCTTTGAAAGCTAAAATTGCTGCAGAGGGATGTGACAGTCGATCATTAATTAGCCCTCATTTTCCTAGGTTCCCCAATACTCCAGGATGCCAGGCCAATCCCAGCAGGCTCTCGAAGCTACACAAAATTCCATGTATCTTAACTCAGAAATGCAGTGCAGCCCAGAGGCCAAAAGCATGGGCTCTTGCAGCCAGAGATCTCTGGTTCAAATCCAGGCTTCTCCCTCTTCCTAGCTGTGTGGACTTGGTCAAGTTACTTCATTTTTCTGGGCTTCTGTTTTCTGGCAAATGAGGATACTGAATTTTATGCCTTTGTGACCAGCCCCAGGCTTGATGTAAGAATTAAATGTGATACCATGTATAAAGTACTTAGCACAGAGATGGACACAAAACTAGCTCCACATCTTTTAGATGTTATTAATGAGACATTCTGGCACTGGCCTGCTCCTTACTCCATGTGTGGCCTTGTTCTTTCGGAGTCCTATGAGCTTCTTAGCCATGATCGGAGTGGTCCGAGCCAGGGCCCTGGTCTCTCGGATGGTACCCTTCAGCCTCTCCTGCGGTAGACAGGGCCACCCTCTTCCAGCATGGAAAGGGGTAGCGAGTGACAGTGATGGGGGCATGGGGTCTCCAGTGAGATGCCTTTTGAAGAGAGACCCAAAGGCAAAGAGAGTACAAGATGAACAGATATCCTAAAGAAACTTCCGGGCAGTGGGAGCAGCTAGTACAAAGGTCTTGAGGAGGAAGTGTGGAAGTGTACTTGGCATGTTCGGGATCAGTAAGAAGGAAGCTAGGGCAGCTGGAGTGGAGGGAACTAGGAGGAGAAAAGCAGGAAGAAAGGTCAAAGAGAGAGCAGGGAGTCTGATTACGCACAGCCTGGCAGACCATGGCATGAAATTCAGATATGCCCTCTGCGAGAACCCCACATACTCTCCAGCAACCTCTTGCTTGTGGTTCTGGGTGGGATTCTGGCTCCCCACTGCCCTCCTGGTTCCCTACCAGCTGTGGGGCCCCAAGGTCAGGGGCAAGGGCCCTCATCCTTGCCCTCCAGATGCTGAGCTCCTCCCCCTCCTCCTCCCCAAGATGTCGCTCAGCCGGGGGACTCATAAATGAAGCTCAGGTTCACCATGTGGGGACATAACTTGGCACCCCTGCCCACCTGGGGTGGCCATGGAGGATCCCCCCCACCTGATTTTCACGGGGAACAGGCTAGCAGCTGTGCAGTCCCCTGAGCAAGGGGCTGCCTCTGGGTTGGCGTGGAGAGCCAGGGACCATGCAGGCACAAGATGAATGTGGCCCAGCCAGGAAGCAGCTGGGGCAGGAGAGGCTGGGGACCACGGAGCTGGGCCAAAGTGGGTCAGCTCCATCACCCGCAGCTCAGCAAGAATTGTGCGGAGTTTTTCTTCTTATTTATTTTTTTCTTTCCTCACCTTCCTTTCCTTCCTTTTCCCTTCGCATTCCCCTCCTTTGGACAGATTCACAAAGCACCCTGGCCAATTAGGCCAAATTGCAGGATGAGAGTCATGAATCACAGTCAACTCTCTCCCCCCTCCCCAGCTCCCCAGCCCCCCCAGGAAGACAATAAATAACATAATCACAGAATTAAAAAATAATCAGTGGTCATAAATAATGCAGATCCCCAGTTATGTAACCAGCTGCCTGGGGAGCTGGGAGGGAGGGGAGGAGGTAGCAGCTTGCCAAGGGAGGTGAAGGGGCCAGAGGTGAGGGAGATACCGGTGCTGGGACTCCTGGGTCTTCAGTTCTGGTTCTGGGGCCTAAGAGAACACAGATATGTCTTCCTTGGCATGGGGGCTCAGCCAGGGCTGGAGGGAGGGCTGGGGCAGACGAGATAGGACTGTGGAACTCCTTCTCAGAGGAGCAGCCCCCAGCAATTTTTTTAAGGTTTTTATTTATTTGACACAGAGAGATCACAAGTAGGCAGAGCAGCAGGCAGAGGGAGAGGGAGATGCAGGCTCTCCACTGACCAGAGAGCCCGATGCGGGGCTCCATCCCAGGACCCTGAGATCATGACCTGAGCTGAAGGCAGTGGCTTAACCGACTGAGCCACCCAGGTGTCCCGCCCCCAGCAATTTTTTTAAGCTGTCTGTCTCAGCTCATCCACTCATCCAATGGTGTATTTGCAAAGAGTGTGCCAATCCCTGTGCCAAACTGGGGGTTCCATGGTGAGCAAGACGTTCCCAGTCCCACCCCTCCGGGGACTCACTGTCTAGTGGGGAGAGACATCAGTCATATATACGCACATAATAGTGTAGCAGTAATAAATATTGAAAATATTCTTAAGAAAGGCACAGAGTGTCTTGAGAGCCTGTCATAGGGAACCTGTCCTCGATGGAGCATCAAAGAAGACTTCCTTCTGAAAGTGAGATGGATGAGTAGCAAAGGAAGGAGCCCTCCAGGTGAGGCCCAGAAGCAGAAGCAGGCTTGGTGGACTGTGTAGAGCGGTGAGGAGGCAGGCCTGGCAGGGTGGTGGTGCCTGCTGGAGGATAAAGGCCCCCACAGGCCAGGGTTGGTAGGGGTTTATGTTTGAGAGGTTCAGGAGTTTGGGGAGCAGGGCAGTGCTGGAAGCAGAGGGGTGACGTGGTCCTGTTGGCTGATTACCAAGTGCCTTGAATGTAGCAGGAACGGGACAGGAAGCTGCCACCAGACAGGGACAGTCGTTCAGTGAGGGAGATGAGGCTATGAGCAGGACAGTGGTTGGGGACGCCCTCGGGATGGGGCCTGGAACCCCCAGGAGCCCCGAGCAGGTCTGTCACGGCCCTCAGCCCTGCTCGTCCCCTCCAGGTCAGGGAAGTCTCGTTCTTAAGGTGCCAGGACTCCTGATGTGTGGTCTCAGCTCTGGTCCTTCCAGTGTCTGGGCCTTACCTTAGTTTCCGCATCAGCAAGCCCAGTGTGGGGGTGAAGTCAGCAGCGTCTCCAGTCCCCCTGGCTTTGAAGTTCTATGATTCCGGGATTTTTATGTTGTCATTTCTCTCTCCACTCTCTCTTCTCCCCCTCTCCATCCTTCTGTATATATAATTACTTCCCTGCACTCCAAGACAATCCCAAATTACATGCAGGCAAAATGATCATTAAATCTCAGAGAGAAATCACAGATTTTGAGGCATCCAAAGCAGACAGGCAGGTAAGGTGGGGCTTGCCCGCCCTCTGCCATCCCCACGAGCCCATGAAATGAGGTATAGGGGCCCTGCCTACAGTCTGGGTATGCTTGGCACATCGCTCCCCTTTCTCCCCTCACTCATGTCATTCATCAAGTGGCTGTGGGTGTCCCTCACACTCGGGGGCAGATTTGCCTTTGAGCTTCATTACCGCCTGGCCATAAGACCCTCTTCTTCCTTCTGCTCTTTCTGGAGACAGACTTACTTTAGGGAACATAGGTGCCCACCATGTGCTAGGATTTGAAATGCCCAATATGTCCCATTCCACCACAGGCACTGGAAACTCCCATCTGCTCTTGGGCCTGGTGCCGGGGGCCTGGTCACATTGGAGTACCCACGGGCGCACGGTGGGTACGGTCTAGTCTGCGTTGTTCTACCTCCTTCCCTTGCGTCACGTCATTAAATCCTCCCAACAGCCCTGTCAAGTAGGTACAACTCAACTTCCCCTTCGTGAAGACGCTTAGGCTCAGAGATGCTGGGTAACTTGGCTAAGGTCACACAGCCAGTCATTAGTGAGGCCAGGGTTGGACCCTAAGCTTGACCCCAGAGCCTGGGTTCTTAAGTGCTTGGTGGTGCCAATCCTGCAGTTTAAACCACATCCATATATAGTGAGGCCCCCCCATCACCTTGATGAGGAAAGGACTGTCATTCCATTTTCCGGGGAGGACACGGAGACTTGGAGAGGGAAAATCACCTGCCTCAAGTTCCTTAGCTGAGATGTGGCCCATGTGGGATTTGGCCTCCCTCTGTCCCATCCCTCCACACCCTCAGGATGAAAACAGAGAAGGGCATTCTGATGGAGAAGGGGAAGGGGCTGAGTGGGAAGGCTGCCTGGGCAGGTGGCCAGCAGGAACTGCTTAGGTGGGAAGGGGAGTGTCCAGGCCTGACAGCTTTAGGGATCCTGCTCTGTGCACCCTGGTCTTCGTCACAGGGCATTAGGAGCTCCACTTCTGGGCCCAGCCAGGCCTCAGCCAACCCCATGTGGTCACAACCCGTCACTCATCCAGATTCCTATTAACTGTGTCCTCACTCTTCTGCAACAGGGGATTCAGGCTCAACTTGATCAGGGGAGTCTCGTTTGAGGGTGTTCTTATGTTCTATGTCTTTACCATCCCAGGCCCCAGGCCAGTGGTTCTCAAAGTATGCCCCTGGATTAGCACCCCTGGAAGCACATTGGATATGCGCCTTCTCAACCCCTCTCCCACCCCGGGACCTACTGAATCAGAAACTCTGGGGGATGGACTGGGATGCACACCCCAGTGTGAGAGCCCCCTGCTCTGGGCTGAGGTTCCCACCCCTCAAGTGGGGCTCGGGCTGAGCAAGGGCTTCTAGGGGGTGCGAGCTTCTCTGAGGGAAAGGGAGTCACTCGGGGGTGGGGGGCATAAGACAGGGTGTCCAGATTGGAGAGTGGGGCCCTGTCCCCATTGCTCAAGTCCAGAAATCACAGCAGCACCTCAGTGGTGTGCAGCCTTGCTGGAGAGCAGCGGGAGAGGGTGGGAACTGCAGCTTCCCCCAGCTACTGGTGCCTATGGTGTATCTTCTAGAAGCTCAGGAGAGGATGATCTCATGGGTGGAAAGCCTGACACTTAGTAGGTGCTCAGAGGTGGGAGATGATGTCACTGTTCTCATCAGGGAGACTTTTCACTGCCCTCCTCGTCGCTTGTCATGAGGCAGTGGTGAGGATGGTAGGGCTGGGGTCATCACACTGGAATGGTTGAGGTCCAGAGAGATTATGTAACTTACCCAAAGACACACAGAACAATATCTAAGCTGAATCTGGAACCCAAGTGTCCTGACTCCCCCAGTTCTGTAGGCTTCAGTCAAGTGTCCCCACCAGCCCTGGGGCCTTGGGGAGTAGGCATCCCTAGGCATGGATATCCCAAAACAGCTTCTCGAGTCATAAATAAACCATTCGCCCAAACTCCCCATTTGCAGATTGAGAAACTGAGCCTCAGAAGGAAAATGACAAACCAGGTCACCATCAGAAACTTCCCCCCAACTCCTGACCAAGTAAACTTCCCGCTGACCCAAATGCCCACTGGCCCACCATCTTTGGCCTTGCTTTCTTCTTGCCCTTTGGGGGACTCCCCACCCCATCCCTCACCAAACACCTAGCACATCCCTGGACAGCAGTCATCCTCGTAAAAGTCCATTAGACTAGGGACTTCCTTAGTTAATTCATTACCAGACTGCTCTGATCCCAGGAAAAGGCCCCAGAGAGGCACCTGGAGCTGAATCCTGGGCTTGGTGACTCACTGTATATGTCCTGTCCTTGGGTCATTTGGGTCTCTTGGTCCCACTGCTTGGCTATTGTTGTTGTTTGGCTATTTTCAGTTTTGGTCAGAATCATTTCTCCTTCTCTTACTCAGTCCTCTCCTGAGATCTCTGATGGGGTCTCCCTTTTCCCCTCACTGTCTTCATCCCGATTTCTGTGCTACAGGGCCTAGGCGAGGGGGCATCCTGAGGCAAGCCACCTGGATAGAGGCAGGGTGTCCCTTCACTGGGGTGGGTGGGGTGCCCTGAGCTCGGCAACTGAGCTGCCCCCTGAGTGCTTGTAACGAGCCGCTCTAGGCCTGGGACGGGAGCGTTTCTTATTGCTTACCAGATGATGCTTGTGTTATTCCCTCTCCAAGGAGCCAGGGTCAATCTCTACTCATCAGGCGGCAGGGCAGGGAAGGAGGGAGGAGGCTCCAGGGTCTGTGGGGGTGTGGCAGTGGAGACCCATGGGGGCTGTCACTGACCAGCGGCACAGGCTGATCCAGGAGGCTTTGGAAAACAGGGGCAAAGTCTTCCTCGTGGTCACCCTGTATCAGTTCCTCTCCAGAGGTGCATGATCTGCTCATCTCTCCATCGAGTGGCCTTGCTGGAGTGTCAGCCCTCTGTAAACGGCTGCCTCTCAAGCCAAGGAAAATGGAGCTCTGAGGCCCAGGGCTGCGCCCAGAGCAGCGACTGGCCTTGGGGGAGAGGGATGTGGGTACAGATGGGGTGCAGAGCCGGAAGGAAGGACTGAGGAGTAGGAAATGGGGAAACGGCCCAAACCTGCTCACCCTGGTCCAACATGGGCCCTCGATAGGCACACAAACCCGTGATCATCGTCTGGGCTCATCAGCCAGGCATCTAGCAGGGTGGCACGGGGGCACACTTGCACCCACGTGATGCTAGACCCCCTCACCCTCTCTCGTTCCCCGGCCAGGTGGTGAGCCAGATCGATAAGCTAACCTCAGACTTCGACTTTGAGCTGGAGCCAGACGACTGGACCACGGCCACCGTGAGCAGCACCTCCAGCAGCGACAAGGCGGGTGTGGGCGGCCCTTTCGACCTGGGGCACCTGGACTTCACGACAGCGGACATCCTTTCAGACAGCTGGGAGTTCTGCTCCTTCCTGGACGCGTCCACGCCCTCGGACTCCGTGGACGGCCCCGAGCTGACCCGGCCCGGGGCTGGCCCTGACTACCGGCTCATGAACGGCGGCACGCCCATCCCCAATGGGCCACGGGTGGAGACCCCGGACTCCTCCAGTGAGGAGGCCTTTGGTGCTGGCCCTGTGAAGGGCCAGCTGCCCCAGCGGACCCCAGGCACGCGCGAGAGGGTGCGGTTCAGCGACAAAGTGCTCTACCACGCTCTGTGCTGTGACGACGAGGAAGGGGATGGCGAGGAGGCGGTGGCAGAGGAGGAGGTGGGCCTGTCCCCGGAGCCGGCCCGTCCAGAGGCCCATGTGGGCCCCCTCAAGCCCTCCCCTGCTCCCTATAAGCCAAGGCGCTCCCCATTGACTGGCCGCCGTTCAGGCCCCACCTTGGCCCCCGAGCAGACCCGAAGGGTCACAAGGAACAGCAGCACCCAGACGGTGTCAGACAAGAGCACTCAGACGTTGCTGCCCTACACGGCTGCCAAACAGAAAGCCAAGGGGAAAAACTAGGGGCTGGGGAAGGGTCCGGGGGGGGCGGTGGGTACATAAAGCTATAAATATATATATATATACATATATATATATTTAAACAAACATGGTCATAATAAAATTTTAAAATGTTAAGGATCTACCCCCAAAGGCCCCGGAGCTTTCACGGAGCTCATCGAAGACACAGAGATGCCTCCTCACCACCTAAGTCCCAGAAGGTGTGACCAGAAGCAGCCCTCCCTTCCTTCTCTTTGCAGGGCTCCTGGAAGGGGTGTTCAAAAGTATGTAAATTAGGTGGGATTCCTCTTGCAGGCCCCTGAGGGTTGGTGGTGGAGTCTGGTTGCAGGCATGGGCCCTGTCCCAGATGGGATTTATCAGCAGGTGGCAAATTTGCAAGGAAAGGTGTCCAAGGTCAGGGTTAACCATTGGTCTTACTGTAAGACTGATGGCCTAGGAGTGGTGTCACCCCAGCTGGGCCCAGGATCATTTACCTCTACCCCCACCCCACCCCCCCACCCCCCCCACCCCGGGCCCATGCTTTCTGCTCCAAGGCAGACTTTTGCCTCTTCTTCCCAAAGGCAAACTTACCTGGAGATCCACAACCCCACCCCGCCCCCTTCCATCTCAGGTTTACCCAGGACACAGCCAGCAGGAGCAAGCTGTTCCCATGGGGCAGGCCTCCATGCTGTGGAGCTGGGCTTCCCTGGACCCTGGAGGACCAGGTTAGGTTGGGTGGAGGCTTGCTTGGAGAGACTCAACCACCCCCAATCCTTCTAGCCCCCATCCTCAGCTTTGTCCTCTAGACTCAGGGCAGAGCCCCAGCCAGTGCCTGACTTGACCCAGTGTAGACCTCAGGCCCATGAAAGAAAGCAGGCAGCAACTGCCACTGGGGGGCTGTGAACCAGGGTTCAAGGCAAGCTCCTGTACTCCTTCTCCAAGGAGCCAGACCCAGAGAGGAATCCAATGGCCTTTAAGCGGCCCCTGCTTCTTCACATAAGGACCTGAAACCACTTAGGTCTCAAAGGCCACCAACAGAGACAAGATGAGGGCCCACAGGTAACAAGGCTTCATCTGGGGTGCCGCCTCCACAGAGATAGCACCCGCATATCCTTGCAATAATAATTGTAACCATTGCTCACAGTTATTGGGCCGGTCTCTATGCCGCTTCGGTACCCAGTGTGTTTTAGAGCATTATCTCGTTTGATCTTCCCAATAACCTGATAAGAGAGGAACTATTACTATTCCCAGTTTTCAGATGAAAAGGCTGAGGTACCGAGATGTTAAGTAAGTGACCCAAAGTCACAGAGCCTGTGCCACCCTGCCTCCCGTGAGTGTGTGGTTTCCAGGCTGAAACTGGCTTTGTTTTCTAGCAGCTTTGTGACCTCAAGCAAGTCCATTTGCCACTCTGAGCCTATCTACCTGGTCTAGAAAATGGGACTGATAGTCTTCACCTACCTCACCGACTGCCATGGGCCTTTGACAAGATAGGAAATGGGACTGGACACGCACTGTGGTCAATGTGACCCCAACCTGGATTCCAGTGTTTTCCAGGGTGAGGAACATTGAGGCAGGTGGGGAAAGAAGTCACCCCCCCCCCGACTGGGAGCCATCCCTGGGTCACTGCTTTGCTTCACCCACCCCCTTGCCCTCCAAGGCAGCTTGAGGCCTGGAGATGGCTACAGCTCAATGCACCGCCCCACGCTCAGGGCAGGGAGATGGTGGTCGTGGCATGGCAAGGGTGTCCTCCTTGGGGGCTCCCTGCTGCACATTTCAATTAAGGCAGAGTTACAAACCATCAGCACCCGTTGGGAGGGGTCTCTGCTCCTGGCAGCACCACTGCCCCTGTCCGAGCCCCAGCAGTGGGAAGACAGATGGTGTGGGCCGGTCTGGAACCAGGGATGCATGATACAGGCTAGGCCTAGGATGTGTGGACTGCAGGGTGGGGCTCTCCTTCAGGCCTGGGCTGAGATCAGAGGTCAGAGCCCTGAAGATCTTGCCACGGTGCAGCCTCCAGGGTGGAAATCCATGGGGGAAGGGTGGGGGTGGGGCGCGGCACGTGCTAACTCTGCCAGGTCCTGGCCTGAGAGCCAGGGGTCTGAGCCCCTCTGTCAGCCCCTGGCCACTCTCAGGCAGTTCAGTGACAGGACATGGCTCTGAGGATAGATGCTAGGGCTTCCCTGAGGAAGGGGCCAGCTGGGGCCTGCCCTCTCTGAACACGGGGTGGGGTCAGGCCAGGCAGTCCCTGCCCAGGTCTGGGCTCACCTAGCTCTGAGGGAAGATATCCACTTCTACCTCCCAGACTTGTTTTTCCTCTCCGATGGCAAGATTGTTTCTGGTCTTAATAACAGGGGAAAGAAACCTATAGAATGGCCCCTGTTTCACTGAGGAAGAAATGGAGGCCCAGAGCCAGAGATCTCCGAGAGAGCCCTGGGCAAGGCATGGTCCTCTCCCAGAAGCCCCCCATGCACCCAGCCACCCGCTCTGGCTCTGGAATTCCATGTGGGCATGTCTGACATCTGTCAGCTGTTCCCTGCCCCACAGCCTGGCTACTTGCCTCAAATGTGCCAAAAGTGCAAGGGGGGCCTGGAAGAGGAAAATGGGTAGAGGTTCTGGAAAGCCAAAGAAGTCATTGACTCCTCTTGGAATTACGCTATACCCGTGCGGGCCTCCGTCAGAGTGGTGTGGGATGTTTGTGGCTTGCTTGTGACTTGAAATTGCAGAACCCAGGGAAAGAATTGTGGCCACCCAGGGAAAGAATTGTGGCCATCAGAGCCGTTGAGCCGTGGAATGCACAGATTCTGAGTCACGAGCTCCCTGTCCTTCAGACAGACACGGCCATCTCTGAGACCCCCTCCAGACCTGCCTGCTCCTCCATGGGCAGGTTCTTCCCCCGCTTCGAAACTCTGGCAGTTTCTGGCTCTCCTCACCCAGCATGTCCATCAGATCTCCCCATTTCCGGGAAATCTTATTTCACCGAGCACCTACTGTGTGCTCAGGCTTGTGGCAGAGGGGGAAGGAGGCGTGCCTGTGAGCGAGAGGGGTCCTAACCATCATAAACAGCTGACGTTCACTGAGCGTGTACTTTGCGCCCAGCCAATGTGCTAAGCACATACCTTATCTCATTCCTCAGAGCAAACATGAGATAAGCAATTTGATTCATGCCTATTTTCCAGAGGAGAGTGATGCAGCTCTGAGAAGTTAAATAACTTGTCTAAGGGCACAGGGTGAGTGACAGCACCAGGATTTGACCCCAAATTCAGTGACTTGTCATCCAACATCTGCTGCAACCACAATCTGTGGCGGAGGAGCTCTGGGGGTGAAGGAGGGAGCTGGAGGTCTGAGAGTCAGGTGGCCTGATGGGGCTGAGGAGGTGTTGAGAGCAGGAAACTGGTGAATGGCGTTCAGTCTTTGGAGAGCTTGGTGATTGGTGATGTCGATGCCGTGGCCCTTGACGCAGAACTTGGCACCAAATGAGTTGGATAAATGTTGGTTGGTTGAATGAATGAGCCCCATTTGCAGAGGGGGCCTCCATTGTGGATTCGTTCAATCCAATTTTATTGTAGATCTCATATGTGTCAGGTCTCACGCTGCTTACGCACACGCATACACATAAGCCCCCTTGAGGATCTGGTCTGGTGTGGCTGGGGGCTGGGTGAAGGCAAAAGGGAAGGGTGTGGGGCCTCAGTGTGAAGGAGCCAGAGGTGACGTTGGATCCAGACTGTGGTCCCTGGGAGAGAAGCCAGGAGCAAGAGGCTGCAGAACAGCTTGGTGAAGAGACCACTCTGAATGCGGTGGGCACTGTGGCAGTGTCCCCAATGTCTGAGAATGTCCCCACTACCTCCATTTTATAGGCAATGGACAGATGATCTAGTCTACATGCATGGTCTGATGGGACCAAGGGGCAGAAAGGACAGGAAAACATTCAGACACCCCAGCACCATCCACCCCCCTTAGAGGCAAAGTGAGGCTATATTGACAGAAGGGGGAAAGGGTGGGAAGGAAGCTGAGAACGTGAGGCAGGCCCACCGTCCCGCCCTCCCCCTCCTGAGTCCCCTTCCTCTGTGCCAACCCCTCTATCTCCCACTGTCCAGCTGTGACTTATAGAAGAAAACTGACAGTTATTGACTACCTAGTATGAACTACCAGTAAATGACAGGTTTAGTAATGCCCAGCACATCGTAAGTTGCTCCATAGTTATTTATTGAAGCCATGGATGAAACACAATCTTCACTTTATAGATGAGGGTGCAAATGAAGGCATGAGGAACTTGTTCAAAGGTCCACAGTCAGAAATCGAGGGGGCCGGGAACTTGACATTGCTAGTATTACTTACACTTATATGTTTATGGAATACCTCCTCTTTGGTATTGTGTTAGACACCATGTGTCAATGATCTCACTTATTCTACAATACCCCTCCAAGTAACTGAGACTGTTACCATTTTACAGATGAGAAAACTGAGACCCAGACAGGTAGAGTATCCTGTCCCAAATAACCAGCTCCTAAGTACAGAAACAGGATCTGGATCAAGACTCCCACATGCTCCAGGGGACCCGGAACCCTTGCAAGTAGAGACATTGCCAGAGGACAGGTTTCCCTTGGTACAACTGATCTGTGCTCCCCAGAACCCAGCCCCTGCCTCCTCCAGCTCAGCCTCTCAGACTTCTGGGAGTAGTAGGCGGGACTCCAAGAACCCTCCCCTGGCCCCCGTTCCCTGTGGGTCTGGGGCACTGACAGAATGACCAGCAGAAAATTGCTCCAGGTACAAAGTAAGCTTTCCCCTTCTCATATCTCCAGCAGAGCCTGGAAGACGAGGGCTTCAGCTACACCCATGCCCACCCCTTTCTGGTCTGGGCTGCACTGCCATTTGTTAGGGGCTACAGGGTGCGGGAAAGCCTTCTGGGAGGAGGAGGGACTTGGAATGGAATGCATTTGCAATGGAGTAGAACTTGGGCAGCTGGAAGAGGGGGCCAAGGGCATTTGGGGCTGGCAGAACCTTACAAAGATGGCCAGGGTGGCCATTCGGCAGATAGCAGAGAGACCTCGCTACAGTAGAGGGTTAGCAACATTTGGAAAAGATGGGAGCACCAGCAGCAAGGGATTTAAGAGTCTCATCGCCCTCTTCAGAGTGGCTGCATCCCCCTGACTGTGGGGGAAGGAATCCAGCTTTGTTGTCTAGTCCAGGACTGGGAGAACGGATTAAGAGAGCTCAGTAAAGCATTAGCCAGGAGAGGCTGTCATGACAGGGACCAACTTTAATGAATGGATAAGAACAGCATGTGATTAGTACATTGGTAAGTAGAATAGATATGCTAAAGCCCTCCAAAGACATTATATCTTAACAGGTTAAGCAGCCCTCCTGCAATGCATTCTCACCGAACCTTCCTTTCCCATCAGGGTGGGTGTTGGGACGCCAGGGCCACACTGCCGCCTTCCAGGCGGACAAGTCAAGATCCTGATGAGACCTGACTCTGCCCACCCGTCGTTCCTGAAAGCCAGCTGCATGGAGGAGCACAGCCACTGTCAACACCCACTTCTCCCACTTTACCTGGCCCGGGCTTGCCAGCCAAGGAGACCGAGGTGGGTGACCTCAGGCCAACGCTGTCCACGCCCAGGCACCATGCCTGATCAGATCTGACTCCCTGCCAGGAACACTCAAGCTCACGCACCTGCCTGAGGCTCTCAGTTCCCTGTGCAGACTGCTCCCTCTCTCTCCTATCCCTTCTGGAACACTCAGAGGCCAGGAGCTCCTCGCTGAGGGCAACCACACAGGGCTGCCGACTCTGCAGGTGTCCTCCTCGCCACCCGCCACGTTACAAGTGCCACAGAACCACAGTCTTCAGGACCAGCTCACCTGCCATTTGCTCTACCCCACCCATCCTCCACCCTCAAGAAGGCAACACAGGACAGGGGTCACTATAGGTCATAGCCTGTAGAGGAACAGTGGAAAAAGGCCCAGGGACCCTGACTTTTGTGGTGTTCTCTAGGGTCAGTGGTAGGGCCTCCCTAGGAGACCTTATAGGGATGCAGCCAAGCCTTATACTCATTATGGGAAGAGTCCCAAAGAAGCTTGTGATGCTAAGTCCACTTTGGAGAGGTGGGGAAGAGAAGAAGGAGTGCAGGGGGCAGGAGAGAACTCTGGCACCATCTGTCCCCTTTGGCCCCACGACTGGCCACTCCCTCCAGGGACAGTGTTCAGAGGAGGTGTATCTCACCCAGAGTGAGAGTGGAGAGTTAAACCCATTAAACTAACAAACAAGAAAGGATGAGTCCCAGAGGTGATGAGTCCAGCGTTTGGCCCGTGTAGGGTGAAGATGTCGGGTGTAGCCTGTGATGCCAGAGGCACAGGCTAGGGAGCAACAGGAGGTCGCTGGGTGAGGAGCCAGGAGCACGAAGCCAGAGACCAGCCTGGTGAGGAGACAGCTCTAGGACAGGGCCCAGGGGTGCTCAGCCTAACACTCCTTTCATGGGTGGCACACTGCTATGTCCCTGGTACCTGAATGAGGGGCTGCACCTCTCAGGATTGGCTTTACCGCAGATCTGACGTAGGCAAGAGGAGGGATCTTTCAGGGTGGGCTCCAGACATGGAATACAGTCTTGCCCACTCAGCGTATGGGTCTCCCTTGGGTTCCTGCCTCCCTCAAAGGAAAGCCTGCTCTGGCTGGAGGCTGGGTGCAAATCAGGGAAGCTGCAGGAGGACCTCCTGCCCTGGAGGGGGCGCTCTGAGAACTTCTCTGACTCAGAGACGCCCCCCGCCCCCACCTCAGGCCCCGCTGACCCTACTCACTCTCCCAATTTCCCTGGGCATTTCTCTTCCTTTCCTGCAGAGGTTGCAAATGGGGGGGCCTAAACTTTTTTTTGCTCCCCACACAGAGTTTGAAGAGGATTTTACATAAAAATACAGATTTCAGGTTTCTTGAGGGGAAAAAATCCCCTCACTTTTGCTCTTAAAAAAATCATCTTAAAAAAAATATCTGACACTACTGGGCTGGCATTCCCCCAGGTGGGGCGGGTACTCGCCAGTCCCCACACTCCCCCACCTCTCCACGGAGGACCCTCCCCCCAGGCCTTCAATCATCTACAGTGACTCCTTCGGGTATGCAAGTCTGATTCCTCTGTGGCTCCCACCTGCCCTCAGCTCATCTTTTATCAGGCCCCCTCCAGAACATACCTTCGATCCACCCTCACTACCGCACTGGGGTTAATTTTGCCCACGCAGCTGTCCGCTCCCGCAGATTGCAAGGCGCTCGAGGGCAGGAACAATTCACGCGCTCCCGGGAGATGGCACAGGTTCTCCGTGAATACGCATTGAATGAATAGGTCTCTCACCCCTGCTCGGGTCCCCAGTTGCCCTCCTTTGCCCACATGGTTCAAACCTCTTTCTAGATCCAGAGTGGGGGACATGACACCTAAAATGTTTCCAAGAGGAGGGGGCGTCATGCAAGGTCTTCCGGGGGTGGGGGTGGGGGGGACAAAGGGACAAGAAGGGCGCTTTGCCTGATGCTCCTGCTCTTTGAGGTGGCCGACCTCTGCTGGAAGTGCCAAAGCACTCACCCAAAACAGTTTTGTTTTGATTTGTTTTCTAATTCAGAGCATCATTACAGGGCTGAAGGAAGGTTTCCTACTTCTTAATAAAGGAATCTTCAAGTCAAATAGGACTTGTATTTATTCCACCAATCCACTAGTTCTGGAAGGTGTTTCCTCCGACTTCCAGCCTCCCTCCTCCTCCAGCCACAGTGTTGCCTGCGCCCCGCCCGTGGGTACCAGTGAAGCCTGGGCTGGGCCCGCCCTGCTTACCTGGTCTCTTCAGACCTCTTCTCACTGAGGAAGAGCCTGCCTGGCTGTGGCTCTGGGAGGGCTGAGGGTCTGAGCCTTCTCTGAGAGGCCCCACAGAGCACACCGAGCTCCCAGTTGTCACTCTGCTCTGCTCCTCCCCCCACCTGGTTATCAGGGAGCTCCAGATTTGTAATGAGAGCTCCCTTCATTATGGAAAAAGCAGCTTAATGTTCTAGAAACTCACTTTCCTCTCTTCCCCCACCTCTTCCTGCCCCTGTTTCTCCTCAGTTCATCAGGTGCAAAGCAAGCATTGTCCAGTCATCCTTCACCAGGAAGATGACACTTCTCTGCTTTTTAAAGATGTGAGCTCCAGGCCACGGACACAGCAGTAGAGAACGGCTGTACTGAGTGAACCGTTCTTTCATCAGAGTGCCCCAGTGATCAGGGGCATTCCTCGGATAATTGGATGAGATAAGGACTCGGCAGCCGGACAGGCTCCGTCTACATTCAGAGTTAGGGCTCAGGAAGAGGTCAGGGATAGGACTGAGTCTATTCTAAAGGTAGGGCTCAGTGTGTGATAGGGTCGGGGTTCAGTGTGTGACCAGATCAGGATTCAGTGCGTGACCAGGGTCAGGGTCCTTTTGTGACCAGAATCGGGGCTCAGTGAATTCTCTGAGTCAGCTCCCCAATCTCTAGTGTAAGCCATTCTTTACAAACAAAATGTAAAACAACTTATCACCTTCCTGCTTTATAAGCTCTTATGAAAGAATGGAGAAGGAAGAGGAGGAGGAAACTTCAGTGGCTCCTGGTGGCCTTTAGGGGTTACACAGCAGGGCCCTGAGTCCTTCCGTGGCCTGATCCTTGCGGGCCTCAGCTCTCCATGCCCCTCCCACTCATCAGCTTTCATGGAGGGCAGACGAGCGGCATGCCTTCCCTCCAGTACCCGATTCCCTCGTGCCTCTGTGTTCTTTGGGGCCATTTCCCCTTGTGAACTGACCCTGCTTCTCCTCTGTCCTGTGCAGTGGTTAAAATTTGGGCTCTAAAGTAGAGCACAGCTGGGTTCAGAACCTGCCTTTAGTGAATGCTTGCTGTGGGCCTTTGGGCAAAGAGCTTAGCTTCATCAGATTACAGGGGACTGTTCATTGACACCCATGCATGGGCCAGGGGGAGGCTTTCAGAGTGCACCCACAGACAGATTTGGAGGCATATTACTCATTGTCATCATTCATTATTCCCTACTGGCTGGCATGTTTGAGCAACAC
The DNA here is from genome assembly GCA_002007465.1 of Ailurus styani. Taxonomy (NCBI): domain Eukaryota; kingdom Metazoa; phylum Chordata; class Mammalia; order Carnivora; family Ailuridae; genus Ailurus; species Ailurus styani. The sequence continues at coordinate 166,061 of LNAC01000583.1, forward strand.
TCGGCATCCCATTCCTACCCCCTCCTAGTGGCCTTGATGGACGTCTGTGGCTGGAAAGCTAAAAATGACACTTTCGGGCCCCCTTGCAGCTGAGGCTCTGTGTGTGAGCTAGGTTCCAGCAATTAGAGGCACTTTGGCAAAACTCAGAAGGCAGATTAGGAGACTGTCTATGGCTGCTCTGGGCTGTTTCCAGCCAGCAGCCCAGTTGTGTAAATGCAGTAGCATTTCAGCATCAAGTCTTCAGACTCAGGGGTGTGGGGAGGCGGCAGCATGGTCCTTGATCCATGGACCTGGCTACAGCATCATTGAACCCACCGGTTCCAAGGATTCCTCCCCCATGCCCCACATTCTTCTGTTGCTATAACTGATTACCGCAGTTCAGAGCCTTAATGTACACAAATTTACTCTCTTACAGCTTTGGAGGTCAGGAGTCCAGAATCAATCTCAGGGGGCCAAAATCAAGGTCAGCAGGCCTGCATTCCTTCCGGAGCCGTGGATGAGAATCCATTTCTAGGCTGTTTGCATTCCTTAGCTGAAGGCCCCTTCTTCCATCTTCAAGACAGCTTCTTCTGCCATTCCTCTTCTGACTCTCATTCCTGCCTCCCTCTTCTATAAGGACCCCTGTGATTATATTGGCCCCCCTTGGATAATCCAGGATAATCTTTCCATCTCAAGATTCTGGAAATCTGGTGGGATATTCAGCCCACCACAGTGCCTTTCTGAAAAGTTACCAAGATGGCAGCGTGCTGGCTGATGGCTTCTGCGATAATCTTTTTTTTTTTTTCAAAGATTTTATTTATTTATTTGACACAGAGAGATCAGATCACAAGTAGGCTGAGAGGCAGGCAGAGAGAGAGGAGGAAGCAGGCTCCCTGCTGACCAGAGAGCCCGATGTGGGCCTCGATCCCAGGACCCTGAGATCGTGACCTGAGCCAAAGGCAGAGGCTTTTTAACCCACTGAGCCACCCAGGCGCCCACTTCTGCAATATTCTTAGAGTCATTCCTGGAGGCCCAGCCTCAAGCCTGCTCCTTCACCCCTTCCAGTGATTTTGTAAACACCAGTACCCTGTATTAATTCAACCTCTTTCTGCCTAAAATACAGTAGCTTCTGTTTCCTGCACCCAGCCATGACTCAAATACCAAGTATCCTCCAAGACTCAGTTCACACACCACCCTCTTTGGGAAGCCTTCTCCAATTCGTCTGGGGCTTCTTCCTCCTTCCTCTGGGCCCCACAGTTCCTTCTACTTCAAGCTTGTATAAATGTTGTCTCCCCTAGTGGATCATGACCTCTCCATCCCATCCTGGGATCTAACAGAAAGGAAGGCTGCATAAAGAAATGAACCAGAGGCCACTGGTTGAGAGCAACTTCCTGAGTGGCAGCCTTGGCGATGCGGGCAGAGGCGGGCAGAGGCGGGCTGAGGGGGGCATGGCCTGGGGAGGATGGGGATCAGCCGGGGCGGGGCCAGGCTTCCCAGGCCGCCAGCAATCCAAGGGATGGGAACACGGTCTCGACCTCACAAGCCCCCTGGGCTCAGAGGAGCTACAGACGGTAATTTCAGATACAGAAGCAAGTCAGCAGGTAAACACAGGTGAAGTAGTGCATTTGTCAGCTCCAGGCCTGCTGCCTGGTCTAGAACTTTGGGGCTCTGAATCCAGGAATGCAGAAATGACGATGTGTGATAGGAGAATCAGGCCTTGATACACAGCTTTGGAGGGCATGGAGGGTCAGATCTAGAAGATAACTGGTGAGCAGAGGCCCAGGCTCTCTTCACTGGGGGCAGAGGAGGAAACAGGCCGGATGACGTCCCCAGTCCACAGCAGGCTCTGTCTCTACCTTCCTGGGAACAGGACCAGCAGTCCAGCCCCAGACCCCAGAAGGTGATGCCCATGCCTGGATGTAAATGGAGCAAGCAAATGGTCGTTGAACGTGGCAGATGCAGGCAACAAATCAAAGGGAAGTTGGTGTGCTGCCATAGATAAGGTTAAGTAGGAAGATAAGCCACCAGAGGAAGAACAGCCTGGCAGCACTCCACTGAGGCAGGAGCTAAAGAACTCCAATGGGAAAACCCAAAGTTTCTGCACTGCCTGGGGCCGTTGGGAGCTGTGACCTGGGGCAGCGCCTCTCCCCCGCCCTCCCTCACCTCCTCTGTCTATAGAGTGGGAACTCTGGACTCCATGCTGAAGGACTCTGTCTGTCATCGAGGAAATCCGGAAAAGGCTGCGCCAAACAGGGTCAGGAAGGGCAGAGGAGTGGGAGAGGCAGGCTCTGGGCCATGGCAGGAAAGAGGCTCCGGCCGGGCAGAGAGACCCGGAAGGCCTGAGGTGTCCCTAATGAGGTCCCAACAGACAGAGCCGGGCATGCGTGAGCTGAAGGAAACAGGCCTCCTCCATCCCCACACTCAGCACACTTCAAATTAATAATTAAATTGCTTCCTGTCAGATTCCAGCCTGACACGTAATTAGAGCAGCTCCAGGCTTTAGGCGCTAGTGATGAAAACAGTTCTTGTTAGAAAGAGACTTTTCTGGGCGTGAACAGGGTGACAGCAGAACCCTTTTCTCCACATTTCTCTGTCAGGGCCTCCTCTCCACTCCAGGTAGATATGAACTGAGATTTTCCTTTTAGTTTGGGGAAGGGCGTAGGGAGGGGGCTCCATGTCCTCATCTGTACTGGGGGAGGTTGGACAAGGTGACATCCTAGCTGACATGAGAAGGCAGCACAGGGCTTTGTGCAGGAAGGTCGGTAGGCAGGGGGCCCCTTGGAGTTTCGAAGGCCAGATAGAAATATCCGGAGGCCAGCTGCTGAATCCCATCTCCAACAAGTCCACACAAGGTGTTGATGTCATATCTTTTTCCCCCTGGGGCTGCTGGGGAGTCACTGAGCTCAGCCGCCAACTATTCGGGGCCCAAAGCGCCCCTGGCCCCACCCCGCCAACCCATGGCATCCATCACTTCCTTCTAGAGCACAGCCCTTCCCCATTCCTATCAACAAAGTGGGGCACAGATCCAGGAGGGCTAGCTGTCAGCTTTGGGGTTTCTCAGACCCCCAGGAGCGGCACCCAGGAGCAGAGCCCAGGGGTGCTATCCGTGGTTCCAGAGAAACTGAGATTTCAGGCTCCTCCCTTGTCAGTCCTCCCTGGAGCCTCTGCCGGTCTCCTCCGTCCCTTGACTCATTCCTTCACACTCCACATTCCGGTCCCTGAGCCCTGTCAAACTGTCACCTGCCACCAAACTGGCCTGCCACCAGGTCAGGCCCCCAAGAGAGGGAAGGGATCCCCACTGCTTAGCTTATTAAAGGAGAGCCCTTTACCCTGACGGGTCTCCCCTCAGGAGCTTGGGACTTGGAGCTCATACCGAAGCTACCTATTAGAAGAAGAAAATCATTTTAAAGCAATGTTGTGTTACTTCATTGAAGTCGCCTTCATAAATATTTTAAAGGTGTTTATTAGGAAAACTACAGGAGCGGAAAGGAGGCCGGGAGGAGAGATGCCCCCAAAGGTCTCAACTGTGACCACCGTCACCGCCGATGAAACATGTACGCCTCTGGAAGGGCTGGGCTGTGGGAGCTGCAAAAAAAGAAGTCCGTTCTTTTGGGCAGCCCTACCCCTTGCAGGAGGTGGCTGCTCAGATACCATGTTCCTAGCCTCAGGTCAAACCTCGTAGGGCTATATAACCGTGTCCTGTGGACACAGCCTTGAGCCGGGGGCAGGGGCTTCCTGGGTTCTCCTCTGAGTTTGCTCCCAGTGGCTGGCCAATTGCTCCCCTCCTCTGAGCTCAACAGTACAGTGGAGAAGAGGTTGAGGCTCCCTTCCTGAGCAGACTGATGTACCCAGATTGTGGATTCTGTCCTTTGCTCTCCTTCCTCATCTCCTTCTCCCCCCACCCCTCCCACCCCACCCCCACCATTCCGGGGTCAAATCAGAGCAGGAGAGACAGAGCCCAAGCAGGTGCACAGGGTCAGACTATCCTCAGGAGCGACTTGGCTTGCCTCACCCCACTCCAGCAGGCAGGGAGAGCCCTGGTGGGGACCTGGGGAGGGGGTAAGAGTGGTATCTGCCTACCGCCCCATCATCCTGCGGGTGGGGGGGTTGCCAGGGATGGAGGCATCATGGCTGCCTCTGATGCAGCTCCTCTCCTTGGGAAAAAGCTTCTCTCTCTCCCCCAAGCCAACGCCAACAAGACAATTACACCCCAAAAAGCAGGATCGATCCGCAGGACAAGGGATTACACTGATCTGCAATGCTGGTACCCAGGGGACTGTGGCCGCTTCTCTCTTACACCTGGGGCTCCTTCAACTGCAATCTTCAGCTGAGCAATGAGCAGTCCTCCCCGCCGCCATCACCATCCTCCCCCACCCTGTCGGACTGTCCCCTCTCCTTTGTCTGCACTGAGCCCCGCACCATCTGCTCAGACTTATCTTTCCGCACTGTGTAAGCGAAGGTGCGGCGGCCCCATGAAGCCTCAGTCCTGTGGGTGACGTCTCCGTCTCAGCCAACCTGCGAAAGAGGGTGCTACTCTTGGTCCCATTTTACAGACACAGGCTGCAAGGACACAGAGCACTTGGTCCCCAGCTCTCCAAGAGCTAGCAGGTAGTGTTTTCTATCGCAAACCCGGGGGGATAGGCAAAGGGAGCTTAGGGAAACTTCTCCGGTAAATAACAAAAAGAGAGAGAGAGAGAGAATGACTTGAAATTACCATATCAATTGTTTCTGGGTAAATAGGTACTTCTAAGAGATTTTTAAAATAGATTATTTCTTTAAATAGGTTAAGCACCCTTTGGCAGCCTCATTTACATTACTCATTCGCTGGGAAATTCTTTTTTCAGCGATAGTGCAGAAGCAGACTTGAGCCTCAGTCCTTGCCCTTCAGAGACTGGGTTAATGTGGTCTGGGTGCCTCCCTGCTGCCCAGAGGGTCTGCTGGGTGCCCAGGGCTGGGTGTGGGGGATCCAGACCTGCCGGACGGAGAAGGAGGTGAACTCCCAGAGAACAGTGGAGGAGCTCGTGCCTTCCCCTGGCAGTGAAGCACCGGGGTGCAGGCAGAGGTGTGGAGGGAGGCACGGGAGGAGCGTGTAGGATCTGCATGGGCGGAAGGGACAGAGGGCAGACCCGGTGGGAGTCAGGGCGAGCTTGAACGAAGGCTTTAAATAGGACTGAATGTGGTGTGTGCAACTTCCGCCACCCTGCCAGTTGTCTCTGTCCCCTTCTCCCTCGTCACACATCCTCCAGACAGGGCAGAATGCCCTCCTCTCTCAGCACTGCACAGCCCATTCTACAAATGCCCTAGGTCTGGAATCCCTGGCTGCCAGCATTCTCCGCTTGCGCTGACCCAGATCCTGCCAGCTGCAGTGAGCAGGTGGACACCCGGAAGGGCAGTATGGGGAGACACGCCGAGGAAACCAGCACCCCAGCCATGTCACGCAGGCCCTTAGCAGGGTCACCCATGGAGGCTGAGCTCCATCTGCAGCCTGGTCCCTTCGGGTTCCTGGAAGGTTCTCTGAAGGTGCCATCAGTGAGCACATGGACTTCAAAGCAATTATGAAAGGTCTAAGAAGAAAAAATAGTGTGTTCATTCATTAGCAGCAAACTCTACATTATCTTAGCAAATAAGGCAAAATGTCAGGTCAGTGACTGGCAGAGACACATGTTGCCTTCCTCCAACACCCCAAGAGTGGGAGTCACATTCTTCAGGAAACATTTTGGAGAGGATACTGAGACATGAGAGCAGGAAGGGAGCAGAATAGGGTGCAAACAACAGCCCCTGCCCCCAGCCCCAAAAGCCTGATGGCCCAGAGAATTATGGGACCAAGTAGACAGACTCAGGAAGGACTCAAGGTCAGAGACCCCACAAGAGGACGGCGAGGAGCAGTGGATAGGAAGGAGGCTACCCTCTCTCCAGTCACTGCCTGGTCTGCAGGACAGTAGCGGCTCAGGATACCCTGGGACAGAAGCAAGTCTGAGACACGAAGGGAAAAAGCAGGAGGAGCGTGAGCCTGCTTCGTTGAGCCTGGCTCATGCATGCACGCTGACGGCTGCAGGGAGTGGGACAGATGGTCTTTGCCTCCGTGCAGAACACAGTGCTGGAGGGAGGGAGCCAGAACCAGCCACGTGGCTGTGCACATCTGGATGCCTGGGGGCGACCGACCCGGAAAGAGACAGAGGGAGAAAGGGAGGCAGTGGGAGGAGGGGGGAGGGGCCCCATTTCCTACACTGAGCTGAAGGGTCTGAGCCATCATCCATGGCACCCCAACCTTCCTCACTCCCCCAGACCCTGGGTGCCTGGTCTGACTGAGGGCAGAATTTGGGGTTCCTGCTCACCCCTGGGCCACACAACACAGGGCCCCCCTTCTTCATGCACATAGGATCACAGATCCCCTCAACCTTGCTTGCACCTGTTTTTTTCTGTGCTCCCTTTAGTGAGAAAATAAACACCCCTCGGTGTGATTCAGTGATCACTGAGAACAGCTGGCTTGTCTCCGGTGCCTGGTCTCAAAGGTCTCTGCTCAGGATTGTCCCTCTGAGCCCTATTTTGCATTAAATTTGTAAGCCAGGCAAGAGCCTCTGGGTCACACACATCAAATATTTAGCAATGATCTCAACCAATTGCATCAGAACTCAAGCACCAGTGTTTTTAAAAATCTCCTAAGTGATTCTAATGTGCAACCAGGGTTAAGAACTATTGGACTAATGGAATCTGGAGTTGTATCACTAGGAGCATGGTGTTCAGGATCAAGGAGGTGAGAGAATGATCTATTATGAGCTGAAACATTATCAGGCCAGGGCCTCAACCTGAAAGGACATTGATGAAACATGTCCAGAGGAGGACAATGGGGGTGGAGAAATCATATTCGCTGAGGGAGGATGAAGAAAGGAGGATGTGTCTACTGTTCAGACACTGGGGAAAGGCTGGGAACGAAGGTCAGAGCCCCTCTGTCTCTGAGGGCTGGGATGGATCTGCCCCATGAAATCCTAGATGTCCTGTGTTCTAACAAGCACTGCCTCATTAGTGGTGAAATAGTCACCACTATGAACAGAGGCAGGGGACTACCAGAAGGCAGAGACTAAAGGGAGGGTGGCTCAGAGCAGGTAGAAGAGAAAGAGATGACCACAGGCCCCACCTGCTCCTGAGTAGGACCCCACCCCCAAGGTCCCTTTAAGCCCAGCTGGGTGCTGGAATTCCCAGCACCCTTCCTGCCCTATCTAGGATCCCCTCTGCTAGCAGCCCTAAGTGTTTGCTTGCTCATGCTTGCTGCCATGGAGACTGGCTAAACAGGCTGTCCAAAACAGTCGGCAACTCTACCAACATTGAACATATATAGCCCTGTGACCCTGAGATCCCAATTCTGGGGCTCCATGCTGTAGAAACTTAAGCACAAATCTGCATTATTCGTATCCAAATTATAGGAACTGACAAAATATATTCTAGAATAGCAGTACTGTGAGATACTATGTAGCCATTTAAAAAGAATGAGGGATGAGGTGCTTGGATGGCTCAGTTGGTTGAGTGACTGCCTTCAGCTCGGGTCATGATCCCAGGGTCCTGGGATCGGGCCCCGCACTGGGCTCCCTGCTCTGTGGGGGAGACTGCTTCTCTGTCTCCCTCTGCCTGCTGCTCCCCCTACTTGTGCTCTCTCTCTGTGTCAAATAAATAAAATCTTAAGAAAAAAAAAAGAGTCAGGGATATCTTTGAAAGAAGCTAGACACAAAATAGTATGTACTGTAGGGTTCCATTTATATGAAATTCAAGAACAATCGAGGGGTGCCTGGGTGGCTCAGTTGGTTAAGCTCAGGTCATGATCCCAGAGTCCCAGGATCAAGTCCCACAACAGGCTCCCTACTCAGTGGGGAGTCTGCTTCTCCCTCTGACCCTGCCCCTCTCGTGCTCTCACTCTCTCTCAAATAAATAAAGAAAATCTTAAAAAAAAGAAAAGAAAGAAAGAAAGAAAAAAACCCAATACACATGGTTTTGGTTTTATAAAAGTGTTAGCCCAGGGAAAATTCTAGAAGGATAGCAAACCCTTCCTTAATAGTGTTTCCCTTTGCATGGGGGAACGAGAGGTGAAGACAACCGCTCTGTAGGTTTCTGTTGTTAAACAACAAAATTCAACCAAGTAAATCTGAAGATCTAATTGGCTTTATTAAATGATTCAGGCCACCAAGCCAGGAGAGGGAAGCTCCCAGGAATTGTACAAAAGGGAAGGTTCTTATAGGAGGATGGGGCAAGAAAGTTTTTGGCAAAAGGATTGTTCCAGGCAAGGCCGCTTTCCCTGGCAGGGAAAAGCAACAGGAAAAGTCAGGGATCTCATCATGCAGATGACCTCATCTTTCTTTAGGGGACAGAGAAGGCTCACATGACAGGTTCATTGGCGACCTAAGAAAATCACTACTAAGGCGATACTTCTGGGGGAGATCAAAAGTGTAATTAGATGATATATTAAACCCCGGTGTAGGACTTGGCCTAAGCGATGCCATTTTGGGCCTGTGGTGTTTTGTTTGTGTTTGCTTGTTCGTTTAACACAATATTGTTCGCATTTGCAGTGTGCCCACGCGTTACTGCACACCTTCCACCGCTCCTGCTCCTCTGGGAGCACCTATACTTGAAGGCCATGGATTTTGCTACTTGGGGCAAATCGTGGCTTCACATTTCAGTTTAAGACGTGGGCTTTGCAGAAGGACCTTTGGACACTGGCCGGCTCAGAAGCTGTGGAGGTCGCTCTGCTCATTGGCCCACACACTCAGCAACTGCCCCCTGGGATGGGCAAGGTTAGGTGCCTCCCTCTGAATGGACCTGGGGAAAGCACAGTTCCTACCCATGCGTGAGCAGAGGCACAGGGCTCTGTTAGAGGACAGTCAGGATGGCTTAGGGCCCCCAGCCCTGCTGTCTTCACCCCTCATCCAGGATCCTCCATCTGAGCGATCAGATCCACTAATTGGCCTTCACAGCCCTGCTTACAAGTGCTCCTGGAGGTGAATTCTGGTCACACCTCGAGCCAGGCAAATGAACCCTTGCTCTGTCCCCTCTTTAATATGGATGTGACACCTGCAGGCTACAGCTTGTCGCACTGTGAGAATTATTTCTCCATTAAAATGCAGGAGTTGGAGCTTTGCCCAGGAAAGGCAGCTAAAAATACTGCTCTCTGGGGCACTTATGACAGGGGACTTAGTGGCCACCTGCCTCACCTCTCAGCCTCAGGAAAGTCCCCCCACCTACCGCCTCCTGCGAGCATTCGATCCGGAGTCTGAGGCTTATCCTGGGCCCATCAGGAAGAAGCACTAGTTCCCCGTCTCTTCTATAGATAGGCAAACTGAGGTCACTGTGCTCCATCTACAAAGTCACCTAGGGAGTAAGAAAGTACAGCCCCAGCAGCAGGGAAGAAAAATAAGCCCCCAAAGGCACCCAGCCCTTTACAGTTTGCAGCATCTTCTTACCCACTGTCTTGCCCAACCTTTGGAGAGATCTATGGAACATGAACCAGTGTCGTCTGCACCTGGCGGGCAGAGTTTAGCCCAGTGGCGTGAGCAACAAGCTCGAGGGTGCAGGGGGGAGTACAGGACAAAGGCAGAACCCCGGTACAAGTCTTTTGATTCTAAAATCCACCAAGAGCACCCGTGGTGGGACTTCAAGCAGGGTGACTGGTCTCCCTGCGAGGGCCACGGGCTTTTATAATAGGTGCTCTGGTTTGTAAAGAATGCTGTGTACATTTCAGCAGAGGACTCGACGCCCTACTTAATGGATAAGGAAATCAGGGGTCAGAGGTATGAAGGGCTCTGTCACAAGTTAGTAGCGGAGCTGGGAACCAAAGCCAACTGTCCTGACCCCCAGCGCAGGCTCCTCCTACTGCCCCAGGGGCCTTGTCACCCAGGGGCAAATGGTATGGTGTGTTCAGCAGGATTCCACACCCCTGAACTCAGCCCCCTGGAAACCTGTTTATCTACCACATTCCCCGCTTCTTCTTAGTCTTTGGAGGTGGAGGACGGTGAAAACCTCAGGTCTGTTTCTTATATAATAAAAGTAAGGTCCAGAGAAGCTAGATGCCCTGCTCAGGGTCACAGGGCAGAATGAGGTCCCAGACCTGGACCTCTGATTCAAGTCTGGTGTCCATTCCACGGGGCCAGCTACCAACAGCATGCAGACCTCCTTCCCTGGTATCAGCTTCCTACTAGGACTCAGCTTCCCCATCTGTAAAATGGGGTGCTGGAAGTGGTCCTAAACGAGCCCAGGACCTGAGCCTCCCAAGATAAGGAAATTAGGTGCTGCTTCCAGGAATGGGAGGAGCCAAGGCTTTCTGGACAGCCAACCTCACTGTCCCAGGAGGGAAACTATGGCCAGGGAGGGGCTGCATGGCTACAGAGACCCAGCCACTGAAGGATGGTGAGAGGGAGGAGACGCAGGCATCCCTGCTCTGGCCTCAAATGTCCAGGAGGGGATCTTTCCTGCCAAGTCCTACTGCCCAACGGGCTTCCACACACATCTCAGAGAAGAAGCTTTCTACAAAGCCATTTATTTTCCCCAAAATACACCCCCAGTTAACAAAATTCCTCAGAGTCCCACATTTAAATTAGACATGCCACCTCTTCCATTCCCGGGGGAAGGAAGAAATGTCAGCGGGAGGACATCAGAAGCGTTCCAGAGGCTGGGGGCCAGCGAGAGACAAGCCAGGAGGTGTCCTCCCGGCTCCAGAATAGCACCATGGCCGGGGGTGGGGGGTGAGGGGCTGTGTTCCTGCTCCCTCCTGGCCCTGTCTGGCCCCCAGACTTCCCCTACGCTTCTGCTCTCCGGGGCCTGGAGCACCATGACCACCTGGCCACCTGCTCCCACCTGGAAAAACTTTGGAAACCATCAGATTTTCTAACTGTAGCAAGAGGCTCTGCCCCTGTCTCCAGGTTTCTGCCCCCACCCCCTCCTCTGGGGAGGGACTGAGGATGCGGTGGGCATGAGGTATCCAGCAGGCTGTGGGCACAGAAGAGGGGTACTGTAGGGAGCAGGGCAGGAACCCCTCGCGAGCCACAGGCTGGTCTGGGCAGGTGTCTGTCTCCTCGAAGTTCCCCAGTTGAAGGACGAGCTCCTTAAAGGAGGGACCTGTCTTCTTACACTGGGTCCCAGGTACCTAAAGCAGTGCTGACACCCCACAGAATGGATGAACAAAAGGACAGGAGGGCAAAGCAGGGGGCTAGGGGCTGACCCCCAGGGGGCCCACGCAGACACCCAACACCCAGTGTGACCAGCACATGCTTCCCGTGGGGAGGCAGCTCCCAGGGCACAGCCCAGGGCACCACGGGAGAGACTGGGCCAAGGGAGGTCCCTACCTGTCCCGGCACGTGTTCCAGCACACGCACCTGTGTGCTTCTGCGTGCCTGGGGGAAGAGCCCTGTCTTCACTTGGCGAGGGAGGGAAAAGGCCAACGCTGAGGCCAGAGGAGGGGGTGACGGGGGGGGGAGGGGTAAGGCCTGTGGACTGGAGGGGATGCTGCAGTGTCCCTGTCTGAGGAGACGGGCTTCCAGGGAGCCGGGGTGGGATGGGGGGGATGAAAGGCTGAGAAATGAAAACTAGTGTATCAGGGCCACTGGAGAAAGAAGGCCAGGGGTGACTGTGTATCCTGTCTTTGGAGAAATAAGGCAGAGGATCAGTCTGAATATTGTGTCCTTTGGAGAAAAAAAGGCAGCCAGATGGTCCAATGCAGCATATCCATGGAGAAATAAGGCGCTGGGGTAGTGTCGGTAAGAAACAAGACAGCAGGATGGTTTATGCATCGTGTCACCGGAGAAATAAGGCAGCAGGATGACTTGGGAATCACGTCCATTGGAGAGAGAAGGCTGCGGGGTGGTCTCTCTGTCCTTTGGAGAATGAGCAGACCTGCCGGGGTGGGAGCCGTCTGTCGGGGGCAGGGCTCACACGGAGACCCCAGCGCAGCCGGGAGGCGGGAGCCCCCAGGCCGGAGCAGCGGCTCCCTGGCCCGCGTGGTCAGGCTATTTCTTGTCCATCATCTGCATTTCGTGATGGAAAGAAAACATGGGGGGACAGGCATTAAAGGCAGGAGTTCTGCTCTAGGGCGCGCTCCAGAACCCCAGGCGCATGCTCACGCACTTCCGGGTGGGGAGTGGGGGGTGGGGGGAGGGGCCGCCGCAGTCTGACTAGCAGC
>LNAC01000583.1:178430-202415 GCA_002007465.1 Ailurus styani
CCCCCTCCTTTCTATCCCCCTCCGTCTTGTCTTCCCTGGCTTGGCTCGCTCCCTCCACTACCAAGAAATCCTGTCCAGCTCCCCTTCCCACACTGAGTGCCTCCGGCTCTTGTCTCCACATGGGGGCACCAGTGGACTGGCCCCCAGCGCAACTCCCTGACCTGCGGCGGAGTTTCGAAGGAGGACCCAGGCATGTGTGATCCCGCTGCTCCCCCTCTCATTCTTTGGGCTCTGTCTGTCCCAGGGGAAGGAGTCCCCCCTTCCGGGCACTGCCTCTGTGCGCACGCAGTCTGACCAGAGACTGGGGGGCCAGGCTGCCCCACTAGGGGCAGGATCGGGAAGCCCACTGCATCCCGCACCCGGGCCATCCTCCTGCAGCTCTCTTCTAGAACCAAGCTGACATTTTCCTCTCCGTCTGCTCAATCCTTCTATGCCTCATTTGGTTCAGAACAACAAGGAGGCAGATGTCTCCATCCCTCCATATCCCAACATCGGCCTCTTGCTGCCATGGAACATTCTACAGCATTTAAAAGGACTTGCTTTACAGAGCCCTTCTGCATTTGTCACCCTGCCTAGTCCTCACCACCATCCTGTAAGGGAGGTGTGCATTCCACTGAGGAGGAAACTTCCCTGAAGGTCAGAGGCAGAGACTAGACCCAAGGTCTCCCCTCCCGACCCCAGGGCCTCTTTCTTCTGCACAATGCTGCCTTCCCGAAGCCCTCTTACTGCCTTTCGTGAAAGTCTGAGTCTATGACCCTCCCGTATTATGTATTTTGTGCAGGTTTCTGAGGGCCCCATTGCCCCCCCACCCCGGCCTCTGGAAGTTTCTTGAAGACAGGGCCTTTGTCCTTCCCTTCTCCCCTAAATGCAGGGATGAGCATCCAGGAATTCACTGAAAGTTATCTTTCCTGACAGGGATACCCAGGCAACCAGAAAAAGTTTCCATAACCTTTAGCAACCGACTTTGATTTTCTAGGTGGAAGGCACTCATACCGAGTGGCAAGTCTGCATCAAGGAATACACACACACACACACACACACACACAGATACACATGTATTTCCACAAAAACACGCATACGTAGATGTCGCTGTTGGTTACTTTCAGTAAGGAAGAATCTCACACTTACTTCCAACCAACCACTTCCTAACGTGACCACTGATGTTACAGAATACGAATAATAATGATTGTTAACATTTACTAACTGCCTACTACATGTCAGGAATGAGGCTCCCCAGCCAAAGCCATATTCCCTGGCCTCGCTGGAGCTAGGCATCATGTGACTAGGTCCAGACCAATGGATGGAAACTGGAGTAACAGAAGCTATTTCTAGTCAAGCCCTAGAAAAAAATGTCCCTCCCTCTCCTCCTTCCCCCTTGCTTCTGGAGAGAGCATGGGAGCTGGGGGAGCCAGCTTGGACCCAGCAATGGAAGCTCTGAGTGGAAGAGGGCAGAAACCAATAAATGGAACCTAGCTCCAGGACATCAGTGGCCTTAAGATCACCTAGGCTTAGACCGTTACGGGAGAGAGAAATAAATCCCTGTCCTTGTGAAGCCTCTGTCACATCTGCGCCCGCTTAGAGCAGCTAGGACCTGGGTTACTCCGCCCTCTGCCATTCCGCCAGGGGAGAATCAAGGCTGCTCTCCTGGGGAGGGAGCTTCAGGTCACCAGTGAGCAGGCAATAATCGCCCCCACCACCACCAACCCTCCCCAGACTCCTGCACACAGATGGGCCAACTCACAGACACAATCTCAAGCAGCACACGTTTTTACCTTCTTTGCTTTCAGAGTGTTTCAGAGGCCGCAGGGCTGCAAAAAAGGAAGGAGCACACAGTGAGGGGGAACCGTGGCAAGTGGCAGGGTCAGGAGTTGGGCAGAGGGACAGGAGCCGAGGAAGAAGTGAGGTCTACATGGACTGGGAGAAGTTAGGAGGATGAGGGCAACCTCCCAGCCCCAGGGAAGGGGCCCTAGGCTGCTGTCCCAAGGCCCAGCTCCACTCTGTATCCTTTCTCTGGGCCTCAGTTTTCCACATCTGTACAATGGGAACAGCTACCCTGCCCTCCAGTGAGCTAGAGATGTGGAAGTACACAGAGTCCGCTCTGCAAATAAGGGTGAAGTAAGAAGCTACAGGAGGCTGCAGCCGTTCCCAGGTCATGAGGACATGCGGGGTCATAAGGTACCGAGACCAAACAAATCTCTAGGCCGCCCTCTGCTCCCTAGCCCTTCCCTCTGTCAACTACATCTGCCTCTAAGCAAGAAAAATGAGGCCTGATACCAGGGCTGTTGCCACACCAAAGGTAGAGAGTTAGTTGGCATGATTTACAGCCGTCCCCAGGTGTCAGTCTCCCGCTCTTCCTTCACGGGGGTAGTACTATCAACTGGTACTATCCCAAATGGCTCAGCGGGAACCTGACTCTCCTAGCCCAGGAGCCCCAGGAGGGAGGGCAGCGAGGCCTCCGGTGGCCACGAAACAGCAGTGCCGTGGCACCCACCCCAACCTGGGCTCCAAGTTTGTGTCTCCAAAGCAGCAGGCCCTTTGCAAACCACCCTTGTGTAACTTGAGGGAGCCACTGGTGCCCTCAAGGCAGGGTCAGGATAACATGCAGGGACACTGAAGCCCAGAGCAGCAAAGCACTTTGACCAAAGTCACATAGCCTCTAAGCAGAACAGAAGTGTCTTAAATTGTCTGCCTGCTAACAAGACTCCAAGCTATCAAGCATGCACCAGGCACCAGAGATGGTACTAGACGATCTCATTTCATTAGACCACACAACCTATGAAAGAGGCAGTTATTAGGAGGAAACCAAGACTCAGAGATGAAGAAACTGAGGCCCAGAGAAGCAAAGTGACTTGCTCCAGGCCACTCAGCCCACGAGCAGCAGCTGGAACTTAAACCCAGGCCACCCTGCCCCCTGAGCCCTCACTCTTCCCTTAGGAAGCCATCAGACCCCACAGTGCGGGGTCACTCAGAGTGGAGCTGGCCCAGTTTGAAAGGTCAGGTAAGCAGGAAAAACAAAGCAACACCCAGGAGAGTCAGGCCTCACACTGAGTAAGGTCCAGACTCACTGGGGCAGGAAGCCACAGCCCACAGAACACACTGCATTCAAACCCCAAGAAAACATGGTTCCTCCGATCCTAGAGTCCTCTCCCTGTTCCTGCGTCCTTCCCTCAGCCAATAAGGCCAGCTCGAAGCTCAGGCTTACCGGTCTTGGATCCCTCTCCATCCCCATCCTGGTCCTCAGCACCTGGAAGACAAGGACTCCGTAAACAAGACTTTCTCAGCCTCCAGTCATCCCTGCACATCTCCACCTGGGAGTGTGGGAGGCAGGTAAGCGGGCCGAGCAGGCCTGGCCTGTGGTCCAGATGTTGGACACAGGGTGGGAGCCTGAGACCAGCACTGAGCAGAGCCCACCACTCCCCCAGCCAAGCACCATCTCCTCACCCCTCCTCCCAGCCACATCCATTGCTCCCCCATCCACCCACTTATCAAGCCTCCCCTACCACCACCCTCCAACACGAGCAGCCCTCAGCTACCCATGCACCTGTCCTTCTACCAGCCCATCCTGCCACCCACTGCACGGGCCGCCACCTACCAGTCTGTTCCTTCTCCGCCACACATGCACCCTCCTCCCCCATGCCCATCCAGCTCCCACCTCCGACCACCACCTTCACCCAGGGAAGCCTTTGCATACCCACCTACCACCCACCGGCATCGACTGCCGGCTCACCAGTGTGTGCTCACCACCCACGACTCCCCAGAGCAGACACCCCTCCCGACCAAGCTCAAACTGCCCATCTATCTACCAGCGTCAGCTCACCATGTGCCAACCACCAAAGTCAGCTCTGATCCCAGCCCAGCTAATGGCAGCCGCTTCCAACTCTGCCCACTGGGAGGCAGACACAGCCTCACACAGGGCTGCCCACACCCATGTGGCATTCATGTGTGTGTCACTAAATTTCCATGCTCTCACGCTCGCACGCACAGACATGCTTGTGTGACTTCCACCCTCACCATCAGACCGCAGCCCCACATACCCACCTCTCACTTCCGGTCCCACTCCTACCCACGCTCAGCCTGCCATATTCCCACCCTGATAGGCAGGCTCACACCTGTTCGCACACACAAGACACACACACACAACGAGGCCCCATTTGCACACTCAAGCTTGGGCGGTCACCGAAAAGCGACCCACCCGCTGATGCCACAGACACAGCAACACACCCAAAGACACGTGTGTGCACGCACGCGCACGCACACCCTCTCGCCCTCACCTGCATTCTCCTCCTCACAGCTCTGCTTGATCTTTCTCCAGCACACGAAGGCCAGGGCCGCCAGCAGTGCGACGAGACAGACAGAGAGCCCCACGGTCACCCACAGGGCCTCAGGGGGGAAGGTCATGGGCTGCCCTGGGAGGGGAGGTGGGGAGCATGGGAAGAGACGGTCACGCCTGGCCCCCATGGCCCTGAGGACTGCATGCCCCCAGCCAAGAGGTGCGAACAGCAAGCTCCCACCCTCACTGGGCTCCAACTCTGAAGAGAGCTCACCGAAGTTCCCACACCCCTCCCCCCACACCAAGACACATCCAAACCCTGACACAGCCGTGGCTGGTGTGGGCATGCCTCAACTGGGCGAGGGTGAAGAGTCTGCAGGTGATGATTCTCTAGAACCTTCCACAGCTCCCCACTAACATTTGAATAATGCTTCAGTCCTCTCGAGGACCTCTAATATGTAGCTGCTCCTTCCCCTCCCCCAGCCTTTCCTTCCGCATCCACCTCAGGAACCTCTGCTCCAGCCGAGCTGGTGAACTAACCAGTCTCTGCAGGGACACCTGGCTCCTTCCAGCCCCCACACCATTGCTGTCAGGTTCCCCTACTTTAAAAATGCCCCCAAACACTCACCTACTTTAAGGTTCACCACCCTCCTGCCCTGCCTGGTGATATCCCCCATCCCAGAGATCGAGAGTCAGCAAATTATGGTCTGCGAGCCAGGTCTGGCCTGTGGTCTGTTTTTGTACAGCTTGTTGGCTAATAATAGTTTTTATATTTGTAAAGGGTTACCAAAAAAGAAACAGGAGGAGCAGAAGGGGAAGGAAAAGCAGCAGCAGCAACAGAGATCGTATGTGGCCCACAAAGCCTAAAATATTTACTATCCAGTCCTTTACAGAAAATGTTGGGGAAGCCCCGCATGTAGATGGGGGTGGGAACTGAGGGTGCCACGGTGAGGGTTCTGGGTTTACCCAAGGGGAGAGACTTGCCAGGGGAGTGTTTCCGTGAAACGCTGAGGGCCCTTCTGTTAGCTCTCTTGCGGCAGAGGGAGGGGCCCGAGGCGCCCGCCCCTGGGTCCGGGCCAGCTGCTGTTCTGAGCACGCCAGCCAGCAGCCGGGTACCGGGCAGAAAGCCTGGGGACCTCAGAGCTAACAAAAGGCAGCACTGCTTTCCTCTGCTCTCTGCAGACCACGAGTGCCCAGGGCAGAGGCGGCTGCCCGGGGGCCAGCTGGGTCTGCAGAAGGCACCGTCAGGGCCGACAGCACCGCCAGGAGAACCTTCAGCAGCAGAGGCCCTGGCAGGGACACGGGCATTTGCAGCAGATGTTCCCTTCAGCCGGCATGGTTGGCAGAGCTGCCGCTCGGGACGTTGCAAGCAAAGGGACCCATTACCCAGGGGAGCAGAAGAGGACAGCAGCTGACACAAGGGGCCAGGAAGGCCCATCCATGAAGTCTGGGAAAGAAGCCCCTGGGGATCCTGGGTGTGGCTTCTGCAGCAAAGGAGGGAGCAGAGCCACAGAAATACTCAGGAGGAGGGCGGATCTCTTTCTGCGTTCACCCCCAGACTGGTGTCAGCGCCTGGAACACGGGCCAGACTGGCCCTGGAGTAAAGAGTAGGGCTCGGGCTGGGGTGTTGAGGCTCCATTTCCAGTGCGTGTTCCATAAAGCCCCCTCCACGCCCAGCACGCGCGACATCACGACCCTCCAGCAGGTGTGGGAGAGACAGGCGGGAGGACTGACATTCTCAATCCCAGAATGTTTTACCAGGCACAAAGCTGCCTGAAGCAAAATACAGGCCAAGGGCTCCAAAGTAGGCCAGACCTGCTCTTACGAAAACAGGAGGCTGGGTGGTGGGGAGGAGAGAAAATTAGGCTGAGAGGCTAAAGGTTCTGGTCCTGGTTCATTGGCTCACTGCCGGGTGCCGAAGCCAAGGGCCACACACCCCTGTGCACCTTCTAAGCATAAATGAAACTATTGCATTTACTGTTTATCCAATTTTCAAAGAGGTGCCTGGCCCCCAAAATAGAGCCACTGTTCTAGTCTGCAGACTTAGGAAAGTTCTCTCTTCTCTCTGGGCTTTGGTTTCCTCATCTCTGAAGGAAAAGCACTTTAAATGTTAGCTATTAAAGTCTAAAATAAAAGTGTTTTTCTCTTAGATGAGGTAAACGTTCTCCTTACCATTCCATTTACACCCATAAGCCCTTTCTGCACAGCCTGGCAAATGCCCAGTTCAGCCCCAGGTGCAAATGATCGCAAAGTCCACCAGTCCTTCAAGGCTCGCTCAACTCCCGCCTGTCCCTGAGACTTCTCCCGACTGCTCCAGCCCACTCTGGCCCCTGCCTCCCTTCGAAGAAAGTTTCTCTTTCTCTGCCGATCTCACTCTCTGGAAACCCCCCAGGGAGGGTGGAAGTCACGGGAAGGGAAGAGAGGGCAACCAGACAGACAGAACCTGCTGTCTTGACTCCAGAGGATGTGGGGAGGCCCCTGGGAAAGCTGAGCTGCCTGAGGGACTGAGGAGCCAACCTGATGTCCCAACACAGATGGAGACGGCATCCCTTGGCCTGAGTCCTCTTCACACCCCGAGGCACAAGGAGCACCCACTGATGTGGGCAATGCAGGAAGGGAAGGAGTTTGGGCTGGGACCTCAAACCAGACCTCAAGCGGATTGAGGGAATCGCCAAATGGGCGACGTCAATCTGGCGTTTGACCACACGGGGGCAGCAGAGATTGCCTGGGTTGAGAGCTCCGCTCTAGAAGAGCTGACACCGTCGGGTCTGGTTTGGACCACCTGGACATCCCCAGCAGTCTCTCGGGGTCTCAGATCAGATGGTGCCACGGACACAGCAACACGCTCCCGTCCCCCCGAGGAGTTTCACTAGGAAAGCGGAAAGCGCTCCCTCGCCATGCCGCGTCTGCTCTAGAACTCCCACCCACACCTCCAGATTCCCGCACCTACTCCCGGCTCTGTATACGGAGCACAAGAGCCCCCGAAGGTGCTCTTAGGAGGGCCAATATTGCACATGACTTTTATCAGGTCCTTAAAGCAGGTTCCTCAAGGACTTCTTGGTGGAGAGTTTGAGACCCTGAAATGTCAGGCTTCTGACCCAACCTACCTAAATTCTAACTCAGGGTCTAGAAAAGAGGCAGCAGCTCCTGCCGTCTCCCCAGCTGCTCACCTGTCCCCTGCCTACCTGTGATGGTGACGGACCCGTGCGCGTCCTGCCGCAGCACAGGGTTGCGCACCAGGCAGCTGTAGGTACCGTTCGCGCCCAGCACCACCCTCAGCACGCTGCGCACGTCGAACAAGCCCTGCTCGTTGGCCATCTGCGACGTGGTCACGTTGCCCGTCAAGGGTGCGCCCTGGCCATCCTGCCAGAACACCTCGGCCTCCGGGTAGCCCCGGTAGCTGGAGCACGTGATGGTCACCGTGTCCCCGGGCCGCAGATCCTTGTTGGGCTCCAGGGTCATGCTGGGCTTCGAGTAGGGAGCTGGAGTGGGGCAGACGGTAGAGGCCAGAGGTCGAGGTAAGGAAGGCAAGGACGTGGGGGGGGGGGCGTCGCAGTGAGGAAAGGGCACCTGCAGGGCCAGGGGTGGGCAGTGGGGCTGCAGTTATGGGTCCGTGGTGGCATGGTGGGTGAGGGGCTGCAAGAGGTGAGGGATGCTGCCCCGAGGGCGCCCCCTCCCGGCGCTCACCCGCCACCTGCAGGCTGACTGCGGCGCTGCCGAAGTCCCGGATGCTCACAAAGCAGGTGAAGCTGCCCTCGTCAGCCACGCGCACGCGCTGCAGCCTCAGGGACGCGTTGCCCTGCGCCAGCAGGTCGGGGAAGAGAGCTGTGCGGTTGGCGTAGGCGCTGCCCTGGTCGCGGCCCTCGGCGAAGCTGTGCACCAGCTGTTTGGTGTCCGTCAGCTGCCAGATGAGGTTGAGCTGTGCCAGGCTGAAGCCGGGTTCGGGCGAGAAGGAGCAGCGCAGGGTGGCATCGGTGCCCACTAGGGCCACCACGGGGTCCTCGGGGACCTGGACCTCTACGGCACCTGGGGGTGAGGTTGGATAGGCGGTGAAGAGGGGTGGGGACACTCCGGGCTACCAGCCCACAGCCTCTCAGATATCCTCCTTTATTAACCTCCAGTTCCTGTTCCACCTTACCACTTTCTCCGCAGACCCAAAAGCNCAGGGCCACCACGGGGTCCTTGGGGACCTGGACGTCCATGGCACCTGGGGGCGGTAGGGTGGGGTAGTGAGGAGGGGTGCGGCCTGGGAGCCTCCCTAGTCCTCCTCCCCTTCTGGGTTAACTCCAGGCCAGTCCACCCCTCCTTTAAGGCCTGAGACCCAAAGTAAAGTTTATTACCTGTGGTCCTCATTCAGTCAATGAGACTATCGTAAGCACCTACTATTGTGGAGCATAAGAGTTAGGAATGCAACAAAGAAGAGGACCAAGGTCACGCCCTTACAGAGCTTATCTTTAATGGGAGAGGGGGACACACTAAGACACAAATTCTCATTAGCATGGGATTAGGGGTATGAGAGACATAAATAAGTCAAAGGATTAGAGGTGGTAGCTTTTCAAAAATTTGACAGTTGCATTTTCACATAAGTCTATGTTGTCTTTACCAATTAGAAAGGGGAGTCTGAAAAGGTATATAGCAAATGTTATTAGTGGTTTTCTCTGAACGAGAAAGGATCATGAGTGCTTTTTCTTTCTTCTTTTCCTAAATAAACATGACTCGCTTTTATACCCGAAAGAAAGAAGGCCCACACCTTTCAGTGGGGTGGTGAGGCACATTCTCACTAAAAGATATTAAGTTGAAATTTAAAGGGAATGAGAAAGAGCCTGACATACAAAAAAAGCGAGTGTAAGAATGTTCCAGGCAGAGGGAACAGCAGGTGGGAAGGCCCTGAGGCAAGATTCAGCTCCCTAAGTGAAAATACCAGGCAGCTGTCCAACGTGGCCAGAGCGTCTGAAAGGGAGGGCTTTGTAAGACCAGTAAAGAATTTAGTTTACCACATGCAATGGGAAGTCACTGCGAGTGGAGGGGGTGGTAATCAGGTGTAATCTGGCTAACAATGCTTACAACTCACTCTGGCTCCTCTGTGGAGAACGGATTAAGGGCTATCTCTGCGGTCTTTGTAAGAAGTGACGTTGGCTTAGCTCGAGGGTGGCAGTGGTGTTGGAGGACATGGAACAGATTCAAGGTTTGTTGGTGAGGGCCTGCTGATGAATGGGAGGTGAGGGGAACACAGGAGCAGGGATCCCGGAAGCCTAGCATCAACTCATCCCCAGATCGAGGGCAAGGGGCATAGCCAGAGTAAAGCCCCCTAGGCAGATTCCCCTTTTCGTCCCCTGCCCTTGATCTCGTGGACTGGCAAGCCTCCTCACCCAGCCATCTCAGCCTCCATTCCAGCTCTTCTTTTAGAACCCTGGGAAGTTAGGCGGGCATCCCTGAGCCTTTCCTTTGGGGAGGCATGCTCCCTACTCTGGCACTGCCATTCTTGGGTAAGTGGGTGCTCTAGGCACCAGCAAAGCAGGCACACTCAAAAAGCATAAAACCAGTCCTGACACAAAGCTAACTGGATATAGCACCCATTCAAGGTTTCTTGCATTTAGAAAAATAGTATTTTTATTGTGAATTACACACAGGGAGAGGCTATCATGATCTTTGCTGTGTGTAGAGGTCTCTAAAGGTCTTATGCTGGTCCTGGATCTCTTGCTGCAACACCACATGCCCCAGGCCAGCTCTCCAACCTTGTAGGAGGTATTTAGGAACGAAACCTGAGGAATCCCCACCCAAAGCCCTTCCTCTAGAGAAATCAGAGCAGCTGCAACCAGAGAGTTGCTTCCTCCTTATGACCAGCAGGTGGCATCAGACACTCAGCTTTGTCTTCCCCTATGGCAGAAGAAGGCAGTCTCTCCCTCTGCAGGGGGCTGATAAGGATTTAAAATATGATGAGGATGTTGTTATTAAAAATAATGCCATTATTGAATGCTGACTCTGTGCCAAGAGCTGTGTGGGAAGAGTTACATCATTTATCCAACATGGTTACTGAACAGCTATTATGTGGCTAGAACCAGTCCTGGCACTGCAGACAGACCCCGCTCCAAATTTGAGCAGAGGGGACAAGAAGCAGGTAAATGTAGAACATGGCAGGTGGAGGGAAAGGCCAGGAAGCAGCATGAAGAAGTAAGGTTGAGGGCAGGGAGAGGCGGTGTGCTAGGTTATACAAGGTAGCCAGGAAAACTTTGCTGAGGAAGCGACATCGGAGCAAAGACCTGAATGAAATAAAGGATCAAATTATGCCAGTGTGTGGGCACAGAAAGTTCCAGGCAGAGGGAACAGTACGTGCAAAGGCCCTCAGGAGGGAGCATGTACACTGTGTGTTCAAGAAACACATTATCACAGTAAGTGCTCACGTGACCAGTTTACAGACGAGGAAACAGGGGCTAAAAAATGCAGAGTAAGTTGCCTATGGAATCCAAGTGGAAATGAGGGGACAGGCAGCAGGGGACAGTGGGAGGACATTGGCCAAAACCCTCCCCATCCCTGCTAGACAGACAGGCTTGGCAGGAACCCTGCTGGGAATGGGCACCCCCCCTTCTCTCCCTCCAGCCCCCACACTGCTCCCCTCACCTGTGACGCAGAGCCACAGTGCTGCCAGGGCCGTGGCCAAGCGCACACGCACGCCCACACCCTCGCTGGCCCAGCGACACAGCATCTTCCCAGAAGGCAGCTGACAGCTGGGCTCTCCGTGGTGGAAGGCTGCCCCTGCCTGTGAGGAAGAGGAAGTGAGGCCTTTGTCTCCCAGGGTCTTCCCAGGTCTGCCCTCACCTCACCTCCCTGCTCCCCCAACCAGCTCAGGGAAGGCCGAAACTGCCCAGTGGCAGGCCCACCCTCCCACACCCTACAAGGCTCCCCACTGTGGGGTTTGGTTTTGTTTTGAGACATGCTGGCAGGAGGGGACTGAGTCACTGGGAGGCTAGACCAGGGCACATGTAGCAGGGGGTAGCTAGGACCCACCCTTTCAGAACTAAGATGTTGGTACAAAATACGAGGCAGATGAGGCAAGGTGGCAAGTAGAGGCAAGGCCAGCCAGCCCAGGGCAAGAATGTGCGCAGATCAGTTTGGCTCAGTTTGACTCCAGACAACAGCTGGTGGGGAGCGTGAGGGCTGAGGCTGGAGCCAGACGTAGGGACCCGCTGGAATGTCTGAAGTTTATCCCGAAGGTAACTGGGAAGCGTCTGATGGCTCTGGAACAGGGGAAAGGATATGGTCAGAGCTGTGCTGATAGCATCTGCGGGATACAGGAGAAGAGATAAAGCAGATCTCGGTGAGAACAGCGCTGGAGGGTGTGGGGAGAGAGGAAGGGGGCAGTCAGGGTGCCCATGGTTTTGAGCCCCGTGAGCAGGTAACATAGAAGACAGAACATGGAAGCGGTCGGTGTCGGGCCTGTGAAGTTAGCAGTGTTTGTGCAGAAACTTCCCAGGGAGAATTCTAGGAGGCAGCCAGTGTCAGAGGATGATGGGGCCCGAGAAAGAGCACACATGCTAATTGGACACTTTTTAGCAAGTGACCGAGCCCAGTCCGAAACGGAAGAGGCCCGATCTAGAGTGAACCCCAGAGGCTGGAGTGAGGACTGAATCAGAGGTATGCCCATGGCCGCAGGTGAGACCTCCCTGGGCCCAGGCCTGCTCCTGATCCTGGCTGCCCCCACCGTGTCTGACTTGGGTGGGCTGCACCCACCTTCACCCTGTCCCACAGCTGCTGCCTGACTGTTCACACCATGTCGCAGGGAAGCCACGTAAGCAGTGTGGACTTAGGCTGTCCAACACTGTTCAGCACAGCAAGAACACAGTCGAGTTCACGTTTTCACAACCACCCTGGGAGACAGCCGGATCGACTTGGTCCCATTTTGCAAGAGGAAAAAATAAAGCCCCTCTAAGTGAGGTGCCTTTGGTAATGTGATGTAATGTGCCAGTTAGCAAGCTGTGAAGGGTTTGGGTTCCCAACCTCCTGCCACGGCTTTCTGCCCTCCCAGGAGTAGACCGCACCCGCAGCCAGCCGGCACCATCATTTTGGTCTCGGGCACCAGGCCTCAGGCCTTCCAGGCCCAGCCAAGCACCCTCCGGCCCCCGCCCTGCCCCACCCCATCCCGCCCCCAACAGCTGCGCTGAGGGAGTCCCTCAGCCAAACTGGGTGCATCCTGTGTCGCCCTCCCCAGCCCCAGCTGTCCACAGTGGGGAAGCCCTGAACAGCCACTTCCTTCCCAGACACTTCCGGTCCAAACCTGGCCGCCTCAAAGCCTTGCCGCCTGCTGAGTCAGCAGCCTTGCCACTCCATTCATAAAGGCACCCTTGGCAGGCACCACATCCTGCCTACAAGGGCAACCACTGGCCACAGGAAAAGCTTGCAGGCCGCAGCCTCCGTACCGCCCCCCCACACCCAAGGAAGCACCAGGACCTAAGGATTAAGAAGCTTCCAGATTCTAGGACTCCTTTCCTCTCTTTCAGCCCCAGAAGAAAACCAAGGCCTATCTGTTCTTCCCAGGCCGCCTCCCTCCCTCACCCTCCCCACTGCCGCTCATGCCTTGCCACTCCCACCCTGACCCTCCTGTGACCCTCCTTACTGGCCCTGCTGTCTAAACTCTGCCCCCACAAACCCTACTCTCTAGGACGTCTGCTCTCAGGACCTAAGATAGGAATCTGCTCACATCCTTACCCGTGCTCAAGAACCTTCCGTGGCTCCCCATTCACTACAGAAGTAAAGCCACTTTCCTCTGCCTGGCACTCAAGACTCTTCTTACAAGGTCTCCATATGTCAAGCTTCTACTCACCAGGGTCTTTGGGGAATGCCTGCCACCTCCATGAATGTGGGGGAGGTCAGGGAGCGCCTCCCTCCCGTTCAGACCTGGCAGGGCTCCCCAAGGGCCAAGCTGTCCCTCACTCCAGAAGGAGAATGAGAGGCTATCCAGGGCTGGGGGTTAGGCTTGCCCCCTTTGTTTACCTTCCTAGACTCTGAACCCAGCAAAGTTCCGACGGTCATGGCTCACCCTAGGGAAAAAACTGACAGCCTAGAACCAAGAAGATCTGAGAATTCCAAGAGGTTCCTACCCTAACAGCTGGGCCCCCAGGGACGGAGAGAGGGATGGAGAAACGCCTCTCAGAGACAAGGTGCCGCTCAGGGAAAAGGCAGCATAGCCTGGGAACAGAAAGCCCATCGTTGTTCTTTGGGACAGACGGGCTGCCCCTGGAGACACACAGATCTCAGGCTACATTGTCACCACCCTGCCCACCTTCTCTACAAAGGGGAATTCTCATCCCCTGGCGGGACCTGCCCTCGAGTCAGCATGTACCACCCCTCCCAGTGAGTCACCAGCCAGCCCGCCCTCCTCCTCTTCCTCCAACCCGGTCTCAGCCAAATGTGGGAACTCCAAGGACTCCTGCCAGGAAAGAACACACAGCGCCTTGGCTTTCCCCGGGAAGCAGGACTGAGGGGTCCAGGCCACCCTTGGCCTGATGGTGCAGCAAGTTCATTCAACCCCCACAGAGGTGCAGCCACAGGGAAGCCCCCAAGAAAGGACCCAAGATGTACTCCCATTAAGCCCAGACCAAGAAACAAAGGCCGAGACTGGGCTCTTGGTATAGAACTCTCGGCTCAAGAGGAATTCCTTGCCCCCACCATAACCACCCCACATCTCTTAACCCCCTGCCTCCTCCCAATCCCTGCAGGGTCTGCTTGGACAATGCTTCCCACCAAGAAGGCAAGAAGGATCAAACCACGTAACCAGTGTCGATTTCTGCTAACCAGTATACCACAGAGGCAGAGCTGCTGCAAACAGCAGTTAAGCACCTGGACCAAGCTATGCCTGAAGCAAGTGCACCCCGATATGGCCCAGATATTTGAGCCAATCTTTTTATTTTCTCCCTCAAGCTAGTTTGAGCTAGGTTTCTATTATCTGCAATCGAAAGACTCCTTGAATATACATTCGTTCACGTATTCAGTAGTGCATTTAACTGTTCACTGAGTACCTGGTAGGCAGGCCCTGGGGCCAGAGAGATGAGTAAGCTATGTGTGTCTGTCATCAAGGAGCCTGTATTCAAATAGAGAAGTGCGTGTGAACCACTGCACTTCAGTACAGTATGTTATTTAAGATAGAGTGAGGGCTGCTTGCAGGTACCTGAGACATAATAACCCTAAAAGTGAGTTTGGGAAAAATAACAAGCAGCTCCCCAGGTAGAGAGGCTGGGCAGGGTGGCTTCTTCCCAGCCCCAAGACACCTGTCCTCCTGGCACTGCCTGGGTGCCTCTCAACCAGATCCCTCTGAAATAGTAGAAAAAGCCCAAAATTTAGGGTTCTGGTCCCAGCTCTGTCACCGCTGTGCAATTTGTAACAAGTGACTTTCCCTCTCTAAACTCCGTGTTCCCACGTATAAAAGAAATGCTTGGCTGGATCCTAGCGGAACTACTTTAGTATGTTAAATCTTCATGTACTATATCCCTGAGGTCAAGCCAATTAGCTGCTAGGCAGGTCACACAGAAATGTACAAAATGTGGCAGAAACTCATTTCCCCCTCCTATCTGTTCTCCTTTTCTGTAGAGTTTTTAGTTAGGCACATGGCCACTCAGCAGAAGACTACAGATCCCAGCCTGCCTTGCGGGGGAAAGGCGTGTCCGTGTGACCATCTTCTGACTAATAGGATGGGAGAGGAACTGATGTGTACAATGTCTGGGTCAGACCCTTAAAGAGAGGGAGCATGCCCTCCCGTGTCTCCTCCCCTTTCCTACGAGCTGGAACACAGCTGTAGTGACCATCTGAGACCCTGCTGCCAAAGGCAACACTCTGGGACTTCAGAAGGGCAAGACATGAGGCCCCCGGAGTCGCCGTGGTATCAGCCCCGGGCGGACCGGGACCGTCACATGGGTGAGAAAAAGCACCTACTCTAGTGTCACTGTTATTTTGGGTCTTTCTGACAGCATCTGAAGTGACTAATTTAGGGAGCCATCCCTCCCCTCCTTTCCCTCCTTCCCTCTCCCGCTCTTCCCACCCCATGAAAACTGCCACCACTCAGAGCAGCGAAAGGAAACCACATCTAAAATAGGTGTTTCAAAATACGACCTGGACACTATCTCCTCTGAGTCACGTGGTGATGCCTGGGCCCAGCTCAGGAGATATTTCAAGGGCAGGCGTGACCTGGCTTGGGGATTGTTTTGTCTGTAAGGGAGGGAGGGAGCTGAGAGAGTCGAGGTCCTGAAGGTTTGAACAAGTGGGCACGTGGGGGCACACATCATACGACGGGGAGACCTGGAAATGAAGCACATGTAGAAGGAAGAACAATTCCTGCTGGGCTTGAGCTACACAGAGCGTCCACGCCAAATGCCACATGGACTCCTGGACACATGGAGCTGGAGCTCAGAACAGGATGGGGAGCTACCCATGCATTGGGAGTGATGGGAGCCAAAGTTGGGATCGTTAAGGGAGATCGTGGAATGAGGAGCAGTCCCCCAACAAATCCTGGAGAATCTGCAGAGGTCAATGGTCAGGTATCAGAATAGGGGACCCCTCTCAGGCCACCCTCACAACTCCACCAATGATGGGTACCCACGCCCTTCTGAAGAAATCCACTGGTTTTGGGGCAGCAGTCACTGGTGGAAAGCTCTGCCTTATCCTGAGCCCAGACCTGTCTCCCGAACCACCCCTCAGTCCTCCTTCGACCTTGTACTACAAGTTCGCCTCCTCCCTGTGCATTTTGGATCTTCTCCCTTGACGAGGCCACCCTGGGCAGCCGTGCCACATAGTTCACCAGAATAACCCAAATCACAGATGATCAAATCTGTGGCCAGTGACTAGGAGCCATTTACTTTTATTGCTGTGGATCCTCGTCTCTGCCGTCCTCTGATGGGCTTGGGGAGGGGGTGGGACTTTCTGGGATATTTCATTTGTGTCACCATTTATTATATTTCATCCAGTTAAGCTGACTTCATCACCCCAACTGCCAAGACCTTTTAAACTGTGGCACAATCCTTGGAGTGTGAGGTTGACCCTTTCAACCATTTTAAATGTACAATTCAGTAGGAGGAAGTACAGTCACCGTGTTGTGTGACCATGCCATGATCTTTGGCAGTACTGTTGTGACAGTTCCTGGCACCTGGAAGGTGCTCGATAATTTTGTGGTGGATGAAAAAAAAGAAAAATGAATGTCACCCAAAAAAGTTGCCCTCTTCTCCCCACTTTGTTTCTTGTGTCATCAAGGTCTTCGGGAGAAAGACAGGAATAAGAAGACCCCACAGCACTAAGTTCTGCCCCCGAATCAACGCCTACCCACTGTTCAGGGCTTTGGGATTAGGAATCTCCATGTTGGTGCTACCACCCAGCTGTGCATCTCAGGTCTTATCCCCACTTCTGGCGGAGGACCGGTCAAATGGGGAAGACCAGGGGAAAAAAAAAAAAGGCTCCTCTGAAGAAAATGGACTCTTCTTCAAGTGCTCCATTAATAACTGGTTCCAGGATTTTGTCAGGGATTAAGGACACGATCGCCAATCTGTCACTCCCATAATCTGCCTTCTTCCCCGTAAAACTGGTTATTTGCCCATCTCAAGTCTTCCAGCATTCATTTATCCATTCACACAACAAACATGATGAAGTATTATGGGCATGGAGGGTCAAGCAGTTCCCTGGAGGAGTGGCATCCTCTGAGAAGAGAGGGACTCTGGGGAGCGGCTGTTGGGAGTTGGGACACAGGAGGTGGTCAGGGGTTACCTAAGGATGGCTTCTGTACACAGTTGGAAACCGTGGAGGGCTACGACCTCCACCTACCCCCGTTTTCCTGAAATTCTCCCGACAGCTTCTCAGATGTCTTATCTCCAAGTTCACTCCAAACCAGGACAATCATAGGGGCCAGAAGACAAATCCACTGAAAGCAGATTATCGCCTCCGTACCTGGCCTGAACTTCAGTTCCTTCTTAACAGACTCTGCACCTTCTTCCTTTGACAGGGAAGCACAACAGACGCTGAGCGGACCCTCTCTGCCTTCAGCAGTCAGTCTTGATACTCTTAGCAACTTTCTTCCACGTCCTTTATTCTAGAGTGCCTCTCTCTTGTTCTGCGCTGATTCCTTCTAATAACACGGCTCCCCGGTCCTGCCGGGAACCCAGTCCATGTGATGCTGGTGGGGCTGACTCCTAACCTCGGGCCTCAACGGGTGACTGGACCTGACTCATTGGAGAACCTTCAGTGATTGGCTACAGAATGGGCCCATGAGCCAAACCACACCCAGGCAGGCTTCCCAGGCTGTTCTGCTGGTGTGAGCAGAAAAGACTCTTTCTGTAAAGGTCCGGATAGTAAATATTTTAGACTTTGTAGACCATCTGATATCTGTCACAGCTACTCAACCCTGCCATTGTAGCAGGGAAGCAGTCATAGACAATGCATAAATGAATGAGCAGAGCCGTGTTCCAACACAACTTTATTTATGGACACTCGGATTTGAATTGCATGTAATTTTCATGAATCACATGATTTTTTTTTCAACCATGACAAATGTAAAAACCATTCTTAGCTGTGGGCTATACAAAAAGAAGCAGCAGAAGGTTTGGCCCATGGGCTGTAGTTCGTAGGAACTGGTTTACAGACACATTAGCTCCAGTCTCAAAGACAGCCAGCTAGCAGCAAAAACAGACACCAGTAGGGAACTGGTACATTAATGATGGCGCCTCTATGTAATGGAATAGCACACAGCTTTTTAAAAGAACATGTGCTAATGTGGAAATAAGCCCATGACATATGTCACATCAGTAAAGTGTACTGTCAACTGTATGACCTCATTTCTGTATTAACAGATGGCCCCATGGCCCCAGGTCCGGTCCCCTACCTCTCTCTCCACCATCTCCACCATCTCTCTCAGCATCACCTGTATTCCAGCGCTCAGCCTTCCTGCCCCAGCACCGAACCTCTTGGGGTTGGCTCCTAGGACTTCTCCTCAAGTCTCTCTACTATTTTTTCCTAGATGATTTCATCCACTCCCATGGCTTTAAATATCGTCTATATGCTGGTAACTCCCAGATTTTCTTCCCCAAGCCCACACCTCTCATCTGAGCTCCAACTGTCCCCTAAACATCTCTTCACCAGTGACTCACAAGCATCTCCCTCTTAACATGTCCCTCTTCAAACTGTTGATCTCCCCTCCAACCTGTTCCTCCGCAGCTCTTTCCGCTCGGGAAAGGCACCACCCTCCACCCTCGGCTCAAGCCAGAAACCCAAGTTTCACTTGCCTCTACAATCCATCACCAAGAACAACCATTCCTGACCCCAAATACATCTCCGGGGTCGGCAAACTACAGACAGCCCAAGTCCCAAACCTAGCCTGCTGCCCGTGTTTGTTCTGCGTACCCGTTAAGAAAGGGTTTACTTTTCTAAACGTTGGAAATCAAAAGCAGAATATTTCATGAGACACAGGAATCGCATGGAATTCAGATCTCAGTGTCTGTAAATAAAGTTTCGTTGGAACATAGCCACATTTCATTTACGTATTGTCTGCGGCTGCTTCTGCAGACGTCGGCAGAACCGAAGACTTGTAATCCGCGCGAAGCCTGAAATACTTTCTGGCGCTTTGCAGAAAAAGTTTGCCGATGCCTGATAGGGTTTCCCCGTCTGTTTCTCTCTCCACCTGTGCTGCTCTCTCTGCTCTGCCAAGTCCTTGTCGTCTCTTGCCCGGCTGACCCCAAGTCTTCTTCACTGATCTCTCGACTTTCCCTCTCACCTCCCTACCCGGTTCTATACCCCAGTCTTGACTCTACACAGCAACCAGAGTATCTGCTATAAAAATATAAACTGCATCAGGCCATCACTTCCAAGATGTAATCAGCTCCTTGGTGGCCCACAGAGCCCTACCTGCTCAGGCCTTGCTCACGTCCCCAGCCTCACCTCCTCCCATTTGCCCTTCCCCCACAGTGGACTCTTCTGGGTCCTACAACAGGGGATCCCCTTCTCATGGGATTTTGCAAACACAGTTCCTTCCTCCTGGATGACATGTGTAACACCTCTTTATCCTGAGAGCCACCTTAGCAGAAAAGTCAGGAAGAGATGGGCCACCCCAGGGGAGTCCCTATTATTCATTGCACAGTTTCCTTTTCCTCCAGTCATCCTGGAACCTCCCTGAAAAGGAACAGCGTCTGCTCTATTGACTATCGTACCCTTGATTCCAGTAAAGACCCGGCATATGGTGAGTGCTCAGTGCACTGTGGAATGAATGAAGGCGACTGTGTGTTTAGAGAGATGGATGCTTGTATATGGGAAAGGGGTCAACAAGTGTGACAGTGAACCCAACCCTGGAACGTGGGAACGAGGGCAAGCATCTACTCCTATTTCTTAGTTGATACACTTCTGTGACTTTGACAATGAGCGTGTAATTCCTTCACAATTAACGAAAAGGAAAACAGCAACTTGGGAGATTTTTACAGATTTCAGACCAGGCTCCATCACTCACTTCCTAGGCTCCCTAGGGCAAACCCATTGCCTCTCTTGGTCTTTCTCTCTTCAACCCTCTGAGGAAGGTCCCACCACCATGATCACATGCTGGGCTGGTGTCATCACAAGAGGCTTCGTGAAAGAAGTGAGCCCTGGTGTTTAAGGAGATGACTTTGGTGTAGGAGATACAGTTTCGAATCCAGGCTCTGCTACTTCCTAGTCATGAGACTTGGGGAAAACATCCTCTCTGACCCTCAGTTTACTCATTTATAAAATAGGGACTGTAAATTACCCTCCTGGGATGATTACAACCTTGCTTTTCCTGACAATCTGAGTCAGTTGCAGCCTTTTGTGTTGTTAAATGGAATCACTAAGCCACCTTGCCTGCCCCAGGGTACAGCTTCTGGAGCAGGCAGCCCTGGGTTCAAATTCTACCTCAAAAGTTTTCCTAGACACATGAGCAAGTATAAATGATTCAACCTCTTTGAGACTTGATCTCCCCTCTCTAAAATGGGAGTAACAAGCCCTACCCCACAAGGGCTGCTATGAGAATAAGGCCATGTACAGAAAGGACTTAGGAAAGCACCTAGCGCCCACAAACAGCGCTAATGATCATTCCTGCTGCTATTGCCGAAGTCATGGGGACAAGGCCTCCTGGCACTGAGTGTCACCCCCCCAGCCAAGAGCTCCTCTGTCAGCTATACATTTAGCCCCCCCTCCCCCATCCTCAGCACACATTCCAGTATCTCCCGGGGAAGCCCCAGTTTCTGGGAGCCCATGTTGACTTTAGGGTGACCTGGGAGCCCTGTTTTTCAGAGGTATTATCTTTTCCTACTCCGGGGCTCCCCAATATAAAATGCTTCTCATTCCCCACTCCCAGCAGGTTTTCCTCTAATACTCTCTGAATGCCTTAGAAAGGCCAAATGCCCAAAGGAATTAGGGGTGTGGAGGAGGCATCCATTGTCTGGACGACAAAGAGAATGACAGGGAGAGTAGGGGTGGCTGGCTGAGGCATGGCTCGGACCCTCCGGTCGAAGAGGGCCCAGGAGGCACAAGTGTACTGAAGACCAGGCCTCTGGAAAAGCAAGCACTCCCACCGACGGCTTGGACTGGGATACCTAGGTCAGGCCTGCCCTCTCCGAGCTCTCCAAAGGAGTTCTCTCCCTGTTCTGGGGACAGATAGCATCCCAGGTCCAGCATGGGCCAGCTGTGTGTCTTTGGGCACATGACTTCCCCTTTCTGGGCTCTGGCTTCCCTGTCTATACCATGGAGCTAATGACACTCACTTCAGAGGACTGATATGATTAAACGAGGTGATGTCTGTGAAGCATCCAGCACAACCCCACCCCCAAATCTGGAACCCCCATGTTCCTAGCTGGAACCTCATATGCAGCGGTGGCAAAACAGGGGTGGGGAAGCCAGGAATTGCAGAAAAAGACACGGAGCCCTGGCCCCAACATTTGATGCATCTGAGACCAAAAGAAATTTCTCACGGATCACGTCAATCAGTTCCTGCCCTCCTACTTCCCGTAGGCCCAGGCTATGCCTTCCCCTTCTACTAGTGGACCTCCCTGGCACTCCTGCCCTGGTGTGTGGGAAGAGGACAGCAATGAGAAGTGGCCACCCACTCAGAGGATAAGCTCATGGGCAGTGACATCATTCTGCCTGCCCTTCTCTCTCTTCCCCTGACCCTATGACTCAAGTCCACAGCCTCAGGCCCCATGTGGTCATAATCTTAGAGGCTGTTTGGATTTGGGTCATTTTTCTTCACACTCAAACCCCACATGTCCAACCAAGAACCAGCCAGCAGCAGGCCAGAGACTTGTTCTACAACACTTTCTAGGAGTGTCCTTAGGTGCTGTGGAATCCCAACTCACAGCTCTACGGTCATCCTGCCAATCTGACCCCAAGCGATACTGCTTAGCTCACGGTCAAGGCCAGATCCTGCTCCAAAGAATGGAGATTTATGGCTCCAGACAAGACAGGACTGCAGATTAAGGATGGAGGAGTTCCCTTAGGAAACCTCAGAAGTCAACCTCACCAGAGGAAGGACACAGCCTCCTCAGAAAGGACGATGCTTCTATAAATGTCCTTCCCACAAACGTTCAAGCACCCAACCCCGCTGTTAGGCATCTCAGCACGTCAGACATTCAGCCAG
The DNA here is from genome assembly GCA_002007465.1 of Ailurus styani. NCBI lineage: Eukaryota > Metazoa > Chordata > Mammalia > Carnivora > Ailuridae > Ailurus > Ailurus styani. The sequence continues at coordinate 200,306 of LNAC01000583.1, forward strand.
TCTGCTTCCACTGGGTGACTGGTCAGAGCTACAGAGGGCCAGGACAGGAAGGATTTCTCCTTCCACAAGGAGGTCCACAAATCCCAGCACCCCTTCCTGTCTCAGGCTTGCATTAACACAGGCTTCTCACCTCTAACAAGCCGGATGGTCTGATTTCTTTCTTTTTTTTTTTTTTTAAGGTTTTATTTATTTATTTGAGAGAGAGAGAGAGAGAGATCACAAGTAGGCATAGAGGCAGGCAGAGAGAGAGGGGGAAGCAGGCTCCCCGTTGAGCAGAGTGCCTGATGCGTGACTCGATCCCAGGACCCTGAGATCAAGACCTGAGCTGAAGGCAGAGGCTTTAACCCACTGAGCCACCCAGGCGCCCCTGGATAGTCTGATTTCTTACAGCACAGGAGTCTGGACTCAGTTGGAAAGCTCACTGAAGGCAAGCAGGAGAAACCACCCGTGATGTCATTGAAGAGAGGAAAGAACTCCAAACAGCAGTCAAGAGATCAATAGACGGTGGCTAAAGCCACTTAGCGCAAAGCTCATTCCCGCAAGAATTCCCTTGCCCTACGGCCCCTGAGTGCAAAATCTGACATTCACACCACTGACCCGAAGTCATGAGGAAAAATTTCACTGACATCAGGAGTGTCCTGATGTCAGACTATAATGTACGTGATACAGGAGAGAAAGATTTCCATGCTCGATAGTTAAAATAAGTGTTAGGGCTAAAGCTCAGGAACTCTACATATCAGGGAAGTGTACTCACCCCAAATATTCCGATTCCCAGATGAGCTGGAAATATGAGCCATTGCTCACACCCTGCAGGCCCAGAGCCCTCCACCCCACCCCACCACTCAAATGGGCCCAACCCATCAGACAAATTTCAGCTTCGATTTCAAGCTTATACTTCAATTTCCCTCAGCTTCCAAAAGCATCCCACCTACCTCCAGGCCCCCAAACTGCAAGGAAGGCTGCACAGCATCAGATTTCCTAGGGATTTCTGGGAAGCCAGAGGGAATGAGAGGAGGCTGGACTAAATGAAGAACTCTCTTAGAACAGCTTTATTACTTTCTAATACAGAAGCCAACTGCTACAGACCTGTGTGTAAGAAAAGGACCTGGGCCTTAACTGAATGATGAAATTGACTCATTTACAACTATCCACATCCAGTTTGAAGGTAAATCGTTTTCCTCAATTAGGTCAAACAAACCCTTCCCCTCTTTCCCCAATCGCTTCTGCGCTACTATTCGCCTAACGTTTTTCCTCAGTGATAGACCTATCCATATCTGAGTCATCTGTCACGCATTTCTCATTAGGGCAGTCTGGCTTAGAAATAAATCCTCTTTTCTGGCAGTTTGCTGCCTTAGGCCACCAAACCTGCCAACTCCCTCACTAAACAGCATTCTGAGGGCCTTGGAACACTGAGTTCAACTCCCTCCACTCTAGTGTGTCCCCATCCTGGGTCCCCACTTTCGGGACACGGAGTTGCCCACCGAGTTGCCTCCTCTCCGTCCCACTTCCCCCACCATCTCTTGGAGACGTTCCGACCCCAAATCGCCCCATCCTGCTCCCTCGTGTTCGCCTCCCCTCCCAACACCTATTCACCCCTTCCCCCAGGTCAGCTGACCCTACCTGTTCTTTTCAGAATCTGTCCCGCTCGGCCCACTGCTGCCCGCATAAGCCCTCTCTACTCCGTCCTTCAGGGCCAAGAAGAGTGGGCCCCCTTTCCCAACCCTCCCCGGCAGATCTCCCTCCTCGGAGCTGGACTCGGGGTGTTTTCCTCTGCAGGGCCCTCTGGAGGGCCCGGGAGACCCTGCTTCCCTGCTAACCCCGGCTGGCTTCGTTGAGCTTTCCAGAATCATCAACACAGTGACAGATCTGCCCCCACGCCCCTGCCCAGGGCCCGGGTAATCACAAGCACCCACCAGCCTCCTCCAGGACCTCCCGGGCGAGGACAGGTCCCACTGTGCCCCAGCCCCCTCGGCGGCAAGCTTGGGGCGGGGTTGGATCGCGGCGGCCCCCGCTGCCTCGGGGCCCAGAGCCCGGCTGCTCCGCGGACCCGGGGAGTGGGCCCGGCGCGGGCGCCCTGCGAGGGAGGGCACAGCACGCGGTCCCGCGGCCC
>LNAC01000583.1:202758-403657 GCA_002007465.1 Ailurus styani
GGAGGAAGCCGCGGGCCCGGAAAGGCAGCCCGGGTGCGCCCCAGAGGCCGGATTGGCCCCGCGGCGGCGGTCCCGGGCAGAGGCCTGAGCCCGCCCGCTGGGCAGGGCATAGGCCCGGACCCCGCCCCTGACCCCAGACCAGATCCTGGACTCGGTCCAGGGGGCGCTGGTCCGCCGTGCCCCTCCCCCACTCCACCCCGTTCCCACACTCTCAAGATCCGGCGTGTGTTTTCGGCGAGAGGGGACAGGTGACTGCCCGCTGACCACCCCACCCTCCAGGCGCCTGGCCGCAGAGCCGGATCCCGGATCCCGGATCCCGCGAGCCGACCCCAGTCCTGTGTTCTCCCTCCGCCCGGGGCTGATACCGCGGCCTGGAAAGGGTTAACTCGACTGCGAGGAATTAAGAGCTGCAGGGAGCTCTCTATAAATACAGTGTCGTGGGCGCCTGAGCCAACCGCAGGGTAATTTCCACTGAGCTGGTTTTCCTCTTTTCCTCCCACCCACGGCCACCCGACCAGCCCTGCCCCCAGCCCCAGGCCAGGCTCCAACAGGGGGAGCAGCTCGGATCCCCGTGCCTGGGCTCAGTCCTTAGAGGCTCCAGGTCCAGGCTGGGAGGAGATTGGGGTGGGGGTGGGGCGGCGTCAGGCGCTTGCCTTGGCACATCCCGTCCCTGCACCTGCTCTCCGACCTGTTCTTCATCAGTTACAGACAGCAACAGCTTAAGTGTAGCAAGGTGTCTGGGGCCAGGATCTAGACCCAGAGCTTTCCCTGCTGGGCCTCTTTAGATTTTCACAACAGCTCTAACAGATAGATAATATTAGCCCTGTTTTACAGGTGAGAAACCTGAGGCTGGATGAAAGGACTCTAACCTCCTGCTTTGGCCAGGCCCACCACGAAGTGGCAGCAGAGGAGGAGGGGGCTCAGGAAATAGAATGAATGCATGTGCATCTCTGGAAGGTATAACCACTTGTAAGTTCTTTACTATTTTATCTCCTTTAATATTCACAACCCAGTGAGGGGAATGCCACGATTATCCTCGTTTTGACAAATAAAAAAAATTGAGACACAGATTAATAAGTTACTAAAGGATAAAACAATTAATTGGAGGAACAGGATTTACCCCCTTGAATTAAAGTGCTGAATGCAAATTTAATTCTGTGCCTCTGTGTGTGTGCGTGTGTGTGTGTGTGTCTGTGTCTGTGTCTGTGTCTGTATGTGTGTGTGCCCGCATGTGGCAGTGTGCATGGGTATGGATGTTTGTGAACGACTCTGTATTTGAATCTATCTGCACAATGTGTTTCTGAATTTAAGTTTGATAGCACCTATGTCTACATAACTGCTTCTTCGGATGGAGGCAGAGTGCAGGGGTTCAATGAGCTTCCCCACCAATGTGCACGACCCCCCCCCCCACCTCGCCCCATCAGGGCCTGTTCCAGCCTGGGCCTGACCTCATAGATCTCAGGATGAGCAGCCCCCACCAGGCCCCACAACCTGGGGAGAAACATCCAAGGAAGAGGTGCCCTTAGGCTGAGAGAGCCAGAATCCCTGGAGGTGGCATAGAACTAATCTAGAAGAATAGACCCTCCTTCCCTCCACCCAGAGTCAGTCCTGTGCCTTGTGCCCTGCAGTGGTGATACATGTCCTCTCCCAGAGCACTTATAGTGTGGCAGCTGAGGCATGACTCAGCCATGATGGACAAGGAAGGAATAGCACAGGACAGTTTATATTGGTGTGGAGTGGGGGGGCGGACTTTTATCATAATTGCTTAAGAGAACAGGTCAGGAGGAAAGGAAGTGAGTATTATCTTGAATTACTGGAAACAGTGGCTTGAGAGGGTGCTGATCCCCCCGAAAGGATAAAGAGCTAGGGCAGGGAATAGACAGAGTGTCTGCAGGACAGGCTCAGCTGAGACTCAGACAGCTGGCCTTGACACAAATAGCTGGAGTGACCGGACCCATATACAGAAATCTCTGCAGCACAGAGAGTATTTTTCTATGCCCAGTCAAAAAAAAAAAAAATCATAATAATTTCCCAGGCTCCCTTGCAGCTAGAAGTGGCTACATGACCCACTGTGGCCAATGAGATGGAAGTGGAACTCATCGGTTTGGGCTTTGGGAAAAACTTGTTAAAGGAATAGGCTTAGGCAACGGAAGACAGCGTGGTGTTCCTCAAAAAATTAAAAGTTGAATCACTATGGGATCTAACAATCCCACTTCTGAGAATAAACCCAAGAGATTGAAAGCAAGGTCTCGAAGAGGTATTTGTATGCTCGTGTCCATAGCAGCATTATTCACAACGACTGAAAAGTAGAAACAACCCAAGTGGCCATTGGTAGATGAAGGGATAAATAAAATGTAGTAATACATATAATGGAACATTATTCTGCCTTAAAAAGTAAGGAAATTCTGATCTCCTTTTGCCGTGGATGAATCTTGAAGACACTATGCTACGTGAACTAAGCCAGTCCCAGAAAGACAAGGACTGTATGATTCCACTTACATAAGGTCCCCAGAGCAGTCAGATTCCTAGCGACAGAGAGGAGAAGTGTGGTTGCCAGGGTCTGGAGGTGGAGGGGATGGGGGGGGGGTTGCTGTTAAGTGGATACAGAGTTTGTTCTGCAAGATGAAAAGAGTTCTGGAGATGGGTTACACCACAGTCCGAATATATGGAACGCTACTGAACTGTGCCCTTAGAAATGGTTAAGATGGTAAATTCTATCGTGTCTATATTTTACCACAATTAAACATTTTTCAAAGTAATAATAAGGAGCAGACCTAGCTGGCATGTGCCTTTGATTTTTGCTCTTCTTTTTCTTTGTGCCAGAAGTGCAGACACACAACCGGTTGTAAAGCAGTCATCCTGCAACCCTGGGGACAAAAGCTAAGGGTGGCCGAGGAGAAAGTCAGAAGCAGTCTGGTTCCCGAAGGTATCCTGGAGCTGCCATCCAGACCCTGGATCGCTTCCAGCCCTTGGCCTCACCCCCAGAGTTGCCATTGCTCTTTCAGGATTGATGAGGGATGAATAGTGACCCTCCCCAGGCTTGCCGTGAGGAACATCAGACCATCATTCTGGCAAAGGGAGGCCGAGTGCTGAACCTCTTATTACTTTCCCTGGAACAGAATTTCTGAGATGCCGGTAAAATTCAAAGACAGCTCCCTTTAGCCTCCTTAACATAGAAAAGGACGAGTATTTCCCTCATCTGTTGAATACCCTTAAATCAAGCAAACCGGATTCCTTAACCTAGTTTTAAGGGAGGAGGGTTGTTAATGGATTGGGGGACGAGCTCCTTAGAGCAGCTAAGTGGCCCATCTTTCAGATAGCAGCTCCAAGATGTTGGCAGGCCTCACTAAGAACAATACCCAGAACTCTTCATTTCCGTAAGAAAGAAAAAACAAGTCTTGGCTTTGCTGGGGGCCAAAGGCCCCCTTTGGGCATTTTTTCCAAGTTCCCTGTGACACTTACCAGTACCTTGGCCTTGGCTTCCCCTTACTCAGGCTGCACGTTACCTCCCAACTTGTTCGCATTTTCAGGTCTCAAGTCCTTGATGTTTCGGCAAAGGCCACCACCCCACCCAGCCCCACCCACTCATTTGGAGAGCAGAGGGCTGCTATTTGGAGCCCGCCAGCCAGCCCAGACTGTCTAAGGCAACCAGGTTTCCCCTAAATGACCAGATCCCAGTGTAGAGTTGAATATAGAGCATAGTGACCAGGGCACGTTCCTGCTTTCTGCTTTTTATTCCTGGCACTTGAGTGTTGGCGTAGACTTCAGGTGTCTAGATCCAAATATTTCCAGCTGGAAGCATCTGGCCGGCAAAAGAGCAGGAGCAGCCTGAAAAAAAGAGCAGAACTGATCCTTCAAGAACACCTTTACCTCGCCCCCACCCCCCCATCCAACACACACACTGCAAAATAAGAAAACATCTTCTAACCAGGCTTATAATGACCAGCTGTCCCCATCTGACCCGCTGTCCCCATCTGACCCACTGTCCCCTCTTCTTCCCTGGCCACCCTCTCCAGTATCTGACCTTCTCCCCTGTCCCGGGTGGTAGCTTTCACCTTCTTCCTGCTGCTCCCCTCTTCCCTCTCCAGCCCACACTTCCTGCGCTCCTGATTCCAGGAATCCATCCTGGAGTCTGTGCTGCTGCTGGAGGGGCAGGGTGGTTCTCCAAACCGGAGGGCTGGGATGGAGTTAAGAAACAAAACAACAAAAGTAGAAGAGCACTCTGGTGCCAGGAGATGTTTTCCCTCATACTGGGAGTTGTTGGGGGGGGGGGTTTGTTTGTTTGTTTTTTTCCCTGATGACTTCTAGTCACGTGCAAATGCCAGCACTTGCACAATGCCGAGAGTGAGGGTCTCCTTCAGTGTTGCATCATGGGGGCCTCATTTATGTACCCCTGGCCCTGGTCCTGCTCCTTGGCTTGGCCTATGACAGGCTCAGAGAGGAGAGCACAGAACAGAACAAGTTAAGGGTTCCAGCGAGAAGGATAAGACCAAGAGCCCCAAGCTTGGAGAACAAGGGGACCCTCAGGAGAAGCCTGCAGGGGAGACCTTCCTAGGGAAGACAGTGGATAAACCACTTGAAATCCAGAAATCCTAGTCTCAATCCAGGTGCTAAATCTCAAATCCAAGTATTACTTTTTCAGTTACGGGGACTCGTGATGGTCATGTGGTTTTAGCTGAACTTGAGGTACTGTGCCTGGGCATCTTCAGGACATCTGACCTTGGTCCCACTCCTGGTGCTGGCACAAGGGAAAGCTGAGCTGCCCCAATAGTGAGAATGGTTTATTCTGTCCTCATGAGGGGACATTATTCACCTGCCAGTTTTTTCGTTTTGTTTTGTTTTGTTTTGTTTTGTTTGAGAGAGCGAGAGAAAGCATGCAAACAGGGGGGTGGGGAGCAGAGGGAAAGGGAGAAAGAGAGAGGGCTTTTTTTTTAAAGATTTTTTTATTTATTTGAGAGAGAATGAGTGTATGAGTGGGGGGATGGGCAGAGAGACAAGCAGACTTCCCGCTCAGCAGGGAGCCCAATGCAGGGCTCCATCCCAGGACCACGAGATTACAACCTGAGCAGAAGGCAGATGCTTAACCAACTAACTGAGCCACCCAGGCGCCCCAAGGGAGAATCTTAAGCAGGCTCCAGGCCCTGTGTGGAAGCCCAAAGCACGCCTCGATCTCATGACGCTGAGATCATGACCTGAGCCAAAACCAAAAGTCAGACACTTAACCGACTCAGGCACCGCAGCCAAACCGTCATTTCTGAGGCGGGATGACTGACTGCCAATCCCAGCCCCTTTCTCTTGCTGGCTTTCTTCAGCTCACTCTCCCTCTCATGTGGAGACATGCAGGGTGTGATGGAAGTGGTCCCTCCTGGACCATGCCTTGGGTGTGGCTCGGTGGCCCCTTGGGTTGCTGATCCCGGGGAGAAGCCCAGCCTGAGGTAAGCAGGCTACACGAGCTCCAGCATCCCCGGTCAGCCCTCTGACAGCTTCCCTCCCACCCAGCTTCTGCCACCAGAAGTGTGCTCTCTCCCCACTGGCCCAGTCCCCAAGGACACTCCCTCCATCAGACGTGGGGATTATTTCTTATTGGCATAACTGCTTTTTCCACTTTTGTGGTTAGCAGTTGCTAATGAATACAATCTTGCAATTGTTTTCTTAAAACAGGATTTTCAGCACAATAACATATTTGGCATCTCTTCTTCTTTCCTCGTTTCCCATGATGAGATCATCGCAAGTATAACTGCTAAAGAAATCTCCACAACCAGGCTTTCCGAGGAAACCCGACACCTCCACAGATAAACCCGTGATGGGCCTTGGGTTTCCAAACAGGGCCTTGAGCAGCGGCAGACTTTATCCACTCAGGGAGAGGCATGGCCACCTCTGAGGAATGATCCCAGCCACCCCTGGGGTGTTTGCATTCATCCTAGAAATTCCCTGTTCCATTCTGTTGTTGGAGTCAGCATCGCTGTCAAAATGTGGTCCCGCTTCATCAATCTTCACACCCTCCACACATCTGTAAATATTCACACAGTTCAGTTCCCTCCCCTCAGGGACAGGGAGTCTACCAGAGGTTGGCCTCTCAAACTGGACAAATCCACTTACTCCCCCGTCTCCTTCAAGAAACATGAGCCAACTTCAACTCTGGCTGGTTTTGACATGTGCTGCCCAGTGTTCTCTGATTGCCTCATGTAATTTCAAGAGTTCCTCAGGGCAGGACCCCAGCTTAGTCTCCTTCAAGCTCCTCAGTCAGGCTCCCCTCCCCTACCCCTATACCTCCTAATGTTGTAGCTGAAAGAACGTTCAAACTCTGGAGTGAATGCCTCAACCCAGGCCGAAGGGAGTGGGATGTGGACAGGACAGTGGGCTGAAAACCAGGACACCAGGGCTCTCCTCCCAGCCCTGCCAAGGATGGCACATGTGACCAGGAGAATGGGTGAGCTGTTCTGGGTCTTTGCCTCCTTTTCTTCTGGAAGAGTCCTGCCCAGTGTCCTCCAAGGCCTGCTGAGTCACTGACTGTTTCTCTCTGAGAGCACCTGAAGGATTTCCCCTGGGCCCTGAAGCAGGCAGGGACTAATGAAGCAGGCTAGCACATGCACGAGAAGTCTGCAAAGTCAGGAAGAGACTAACAGATTGCCTCCAACTTCCTGACCCTTTTGGCAAGTTGTCCCCACTGTGGTTGACAAATGCACTTGCTACCCTGAGCCCCCTCCTGGTGATGTGTCAAAATGCAGCTGAAAGAGGGCCTCCATCCTCGCTCCAACCCAGATCTCCAAGGGTGATGCTCTTCAATGCCAGTCTTGGGGTTGGAGGAGGAAGTGGGAGGGCAGAAGAGGGGGAAGCACTGTGGGCTAGGGCTGTGGAGGTTTGGGAAGGATGCCCAGAGGAAGTGGGCTTCTAGATGACCTTGAAGAATGGAAAGAATTTGATGAGTGAATAGCATCAGAGCCCTGTCTGGGTCTGGCACTTGTCTGAGACATTGCACAGATCCGATTACCCTGGTGGTGCACCTCATGGGTCTGAGACCAGGAAAGGGGTCAGGTGGTGGAGGCAGAAGGGGAAAGCCACCCTTGAGAAGAGCAGAGCTGAAAGAGGAGAAAGAGCAAGTGGCCCACGTGCTCCACCTGCCCCTGATGCTGTGGGTGCTCCTACTGAGGCCACCCCCCCCTTGCGTATTCTCATCTCCTTGAGGACATCACCAGTCACTCTCTCTCTCTCTCTCTTGCATCATCAACCCTTTCACTCTCCCCTAACTCATTCGCTCTCTTTCTTGAAACACTTTCTACTTCTAGAACATTCCCTTCTCTTGCTTTTCTTCTCCCTTCGCTGGTTGCTCTTTCTAATCTCCTGGGCTGGGTCCTTCTCTTCCCGCCAACCCCTTCATGTTGGGGAACACTGGGACTGAGTACTCAGAACTCTTTTCTTCTGGCTCTGTGCCCACTCCCTTGGTCATCTCGTCCTCCACTGGCTTTAAATATTATCTGTGTGCTGACAACTCTCAAATTTAAATCTCTAGCTTGGAATGAGTCCCTGAATTCTATGTATCTGACTGCCTACTCAGCATCTCCACTTGTCTCCAATCAAACGTATAATTTCCACCCCCCATTATGGAAATAAAATTTAAAAAATTTTTTTAAAAACCCTTGTCTTCTACAGCCTTTTCATCTCAGTAATGACAACTCCATTCTTCCAATAGCTAGGGTCAAAAGCCTGGCAGTCATCCTTGATTTTCCTCTTTCAAACCCCACATTGGCAGTCCTACTATATATACTTTCAAAATACATTCAGAACCAGGTGACCTCGTTCCTCCTCCCCTGGTCCGAACCATCTTCATCACATTCCTGTATTGCAATAGCATCCTAATCTGTCTCTTTGCTTCCTTTTCAGTCTATGGTTTATTTTCTGCACAACAGCTAGGGTGATCCTTTTAAACATAGGTAAACTTTCATTCCTCCAGATTTCTCCAAGGTAAATACCGAGTCCTTGAATTGGCTTACAAAGCCCTCTATGACCTGGCCCCCTGCTATTTCTGTGATCTCCTCTGCCACTCTTCTCCTTGCTTCCTCTTCATGCTCCCTTCCTTGTTCTTTGAATACACCAGGCACATTTGCTTCAGGACCTCTGCATGTGCTATTCCCTTTGACTAGGACACTCTTCCTCCAGGTGTCCACATCTCATTTCCTTACTTTTTTCAGGTCTCCATTCAGATGTTACCTTACCATGGAAGGGTTCCCTGACTACCCTATATGAAGTGATACTTGCCTAGTCCCCAAGCCCAGTTATCTCCAATTCCTTCATTCTGCTAGATTTCCCCCCCCTTGGAATTTATTAACTTTCTGACTATGTTACTTGCTTTTGTGTTTATTTTCTGTATCCCTCCATAGAATATAATTTCCATAAGAGTCAGGACTTTGTTTTTGTTCAGGCTGTATTCCACTTAGAATACTGCCTGGCACATTGCAGGTGTTCAGCTATAGTTTGTTAAATAAGTGGATGGGTGAATGGAAGGACCAGTCATTCAAGTACACACAGATGAAAAAAGGTTGCACTGCTTTTGTCAAGATATGAGAGACCTGAGCTTATGTGTTTTTGGGTAGGTACCAAAAGAGGAAGAAGACAAGTTGCATGGGGGAGAAGGCATATGATATGTACTACATAAAGATCTCGGAGAAGACAGAAAGGGATGGGATTCAGAGCCTGGGGGCAGCCACTCCTTCCTTGGGCTGAAAGGAAGGACATGGAATAATAAGGATGAGAGATGGGCAAGCGATGATGGCCCTCAGTTTTGTCCCATAGAACATTTGCTGAGTGCTTGAGTGGCACAGGAAGCTGGGGGCGGGTGAGGAGGGTGTGGAATAACAAAGTGAAATTTCCCACAGACTCACAGTGCTTAGGAGACAAAAGTCCTGCTAGAGGAAAGGGGGGGGGGTTGGTCAAATATATAGCTCTCTCTCATGTTATTTGCAAAATGTTGATGCTGTGCTGATTGAGAGGCTAAAGAGCTAAGCTTAAGCCTCTTAAGAATTTCCCATGGTGTCTCATGGCCAAGGAGGTAGGGACTAGCAAAACCACAACCCCACCCCAATGAAGTTCATTTTCTAATCATATTGTTATGATTGGCCCCTTATCTTATCTGCCCAATAAAGAAAGGGTAAAACCTATCTGGGAAAAATATCATCATCTTCAGTCTCAGTTCATGTATATACAATCTCTGGCATACAATAAATAATTACAAGGCATGTGAAAGGGCAGGAAAATGTGATCACACATTCTCAGGAGAAAAAAATCAGTAATAGAAGAAGACCTACAGATGCCTCAGATTTTGTGGTTAGCAGACAAGATATTTTATTTTATTTTTCAGACAAGACACTTAAATAATGATTACAAATATGTCCAAAAGAAAAATGCAAAGTATGACAAAATTGTTAAAGAGAAAACTTCAACAGAGAATTGTAACCTATAAAAATATCAAAAGGAGTTTCTGGAACTAAAATACAGTATCTATAATTACAAATTCACTGGATGGATTTAAGAGCAACAGACAGGGTTAGTGAACTCAAATATCAATATAAATTATCCAAACTCAAGCCCACAGAGAAAAAAAGAATGGTAAGGACAGAGCACAAGAGACATGTGGGATACAATCAAAAGCTTAAACATATGTGCAACTGGAGTCCCAGAAGAGAGGAGAGAGAAATAAAACAGAAGTAAAATTGGAAGAGAAAGACCAAAATTTTCCAAAACTGATCAGAGATATCAATATACAGATTCAAAATGTCTGTTGAAACCCAAGCAGAATAAATACAAAGGAAGCTACATCTAAGCCCTTAATAGTCAAAGAGGTGAAAACCAAAGCTAAGTAGCAAATCTTAAAAGCATCCAGAAAATGAAAACACATTACTTTCAGGGCACCTGAGTGGCTTGGTGGGTTAAGCCTCTGCCTTCAGCTCAGGTCATGATCTCAGGGTCCTGAGATAAAGCCCCACACTGGGCTCCCTGCTCAGCAGGGAGTCTGCTTCCTCCTCCCTCTCTGCCTGCCTCTCTGCCTACTTGTGATCTCTCTCTCTCTCTCTCTCTCTCTCTCTCTCTCTCTGTGTCAAATAAATAAATAAAAATCTTTAAAAAAAGAAAACACATTACTTTCAAAGCAGCAACAGTAAGATTTGATGATTTTGTACCCAAACTATAGAACCAAAAGGAAATGGAACAACAACTTTAAGGTGCTGAAAGAAAAAAAACCCTGAAAACATACAATTTTATCTCCAACAAAAATATTCTTCAAAATATAAAAACAAAACAATGACATTTTCAGACCAAAAGAAAAGGAAAACCCCTGACTGTAGCCAATATGATATGCTATTGGTGGAAGAATGATCAAATTGATGGAATCAGATAGAGAGTCCAGAAATAGACCCACAGATATATAGTCAAATGACTTTTTAAAAAAGATTTTATTTATTTATTTGACAGAGAGAGATACACATATCTGATGAAGGGCTTGTATCCACAACATATAAAGAGCTCTTGCGACTCAATGATGAAAATACAAACAACACAGTTTTTTCAATGGGCAAAAAACAGAAATTTCCCAAAGGAAGGTATACCAATGACCAATAGGTGAATGATAAAAGTATTTGAAATCATTAGGCATCGGAGAAATGCTAATTAAAACAACAATTAGGTGCCAGCCTGATAAAAGGACAGTAAGGAAATGAGTCCCTGATAGAACGACTAAAATGAAAAATATTTACAACACTTCACAATACCAAGTGTTATAGAAGATGTGGAGGAACTAGAACTCTCATAAATTGCTGGTAGAAGCATAGAATTAAACTGCTACTGTGGGAAACTGGTGGTTTCTTAAAAAGTTAAACATATGTCTATTTTATGACCAAACAACTCCACTCCTAGATAAATAAAAACCTATGTCCACAAAAAGCCTTGTGTAGGAGCACTGGGTGGCTTTGTTGGTTAAGTGTCCCACTCTTGATTTCAGCTCGTGATCTCAGGGTCCTGGGATCAAGCCCCACCTTGGGCTCCAGGCTCAGCAGGGAGTCTGCTTCAGGATTCTCTTTCCTCTTCTCTCGGCCCCTCCATGTGCACGCGCACACACACACACTCTCCATTTCTCTCCCTAAAAAGTAAATAAATAAAACTTAAAAAAATAAAAAACCTTGTATAACAATGTTCATAACAGTTTTATTCATAATAGTCTCAAGGTGGAAACAACCCAGATACCCATTAGAGAGAGAACAAATGAACTGTAATTAGTAAAACAATGAAATCCTACCAAGCAGTAAAAAGGAACAAACTACGGATACAAGTGACAACAAAGGTGAATCTCAAAAATAGTTTATAGGTTCAAAGAAACTAGACACATAAAAGTTCATTTTTTCATAATTTCATTTATATGAAATTCTAGAATGGGCAAAATTAATGTATAACGATAAAAATAAGAATGAGTGGGTGCCTGGGTGACTCAGTCACTTGAGCAACCAACTTTTGGTTTCAGCCCAGGTCATGATCTCAGCTTTGTGGGATCGAGCCCTACCTCAGGCTCCACACTCAGTGTGGAGTCTGGTTCTCTCTCTCTTGCTCTCTCTCTTCCTCTCCCTCTGCCCCTCCCCCCAAATTAATTAATTAATTAATTAATTAATTAATTAAAAATGTAAAAAATAAGAATAGTGGATGCTTCTGGAGGGAGAAGAGATTGTGCAGGAGCACAAGGGAACTTTCTGAGGTAAAGGAAATGTTCTGTGTCCACCAAAACTGACTAAATAGTTCTTTGAAGATCTATGGCTTTCACTGAATATCTCAAAAAACATCCTGCTTGAAGGCACATGCCATTTAAAATTACAAACAAGGCAAGGATGAATGATATCCCCACCACTATTCAACCTTGGCATTATAATAATAGAAATAAAAAAGTGAAGAAGAGAATTTAAGATTTGGAAAAGAAGAGACAAAGATGTAATAATTTCCAAATGATAGATGTGATTTTATGCATAGACATTGCAACAGAATACCACACAAGTTTTTGGATTAATAAGCAATATTAACAAAAAATTTTAAATCAGTAACATTCTTCTATACCAGCTATTACCAATCAGAAAATTTAATATAAACTCAGATGCCATTCACAAGAGCAATGGAAAACTATATAATATATAGAAATGAACTTATTGGGCGCCTGGGTGGCTCAGTGGGTTAAAGCCTCTGCCTTCGGCTCAGGTCATGGTCTCAGGGTCCTGGGATCGAGGCCCGCATCGGGCTCTCTGCTCGGCAGGGAGCCTGCTTCTTCCTCTCCCTCTGCCTGCCTCTCTGCCTACTTGTGATCTGTCTCTCTCTGTCAAATAAATAAATAAATTCTTTAAAAAAAAAAGAAATGAACTTATCAAAGAATGCACAAGAAAAACTTTAAAATGCTAATAAAAGACATAAATGAAGACCAGAATATGTGGAGAGATATAGTATGTTAAAGATTGAGAAATTTTAACATCACAGAGAGGTAAAATTTCCTTATAATTAATTAATACATTTGGTAGAGTTTGTATCAAAAGTAAATTAGAGGGGCGCCTGGGTGGCTCAGTTGTTAAGCTTCTGCCTTCTGCTCAAGTCATGATCCCAGGGTCCTGGGATAGAGCCCCACATCAGGCTCCCTGCTTGGCCAGAAGCCTGCTTCTCTCTCTCCCATTCCCCTTGCTTGTGTTCCCTCTCTCACAGTGTCTCTCTCTGTCAATAAATAAATAAATACATAAATTAGAAACATAACAAATTGATTCTGAAATTTATAGGGAAGACAGAAGTTCACAGATAATTAAGACAACTTTGAAGAAGAATAAATACTTTTCCTAATACATATTAACACATTTTACAAAGCCATAGTGCTAAAAAACAATGTAGAACTGGAATTGAAACAGGGGTTTTTGGCTGGCTTAGTTGGTAGAGTGTGCAACTCTCAATCTCAGGGTTGTGAGTTCAAGCCCCATGTTGGGTGTAGAGATTACATAAAAATAAAATCTTTCTACATAACCCCTTAAAAAAGTGAACTCTGGATGCATTAAAAATCTAAATGTAGAAAGTTTAAGATGGAGGTGATAAAAGATAGTATATGATCACATCTTGTGACCTTGCGATAGGAAAGTTTTTCTTTTTTTGTTTATTCTTTTCTTAAATTTTTATTGAGAAAGAGAGAGAAAGAGAGAGAGAGAGCATGCATGTAAGCAGGTGGGGGTAGGGGCAGAAGGAGAGGGAGAGAGAGAATCTTAAGCAGGCTCCATGCCCAGGGCAGAGCCCAGTGTGGGGCTTGATCTCATGACCTGAGCCAAAATAAAGAGTCAGACACTTAACTGACTGAGCCACCAGGCTCCCCAGGAAAGGATTTCTTAAACAAGATCCTCAATGCACAAATTTCAATCTGGAAAAAAACAGTGAGTTGAACTACATCAACATAAAGGATGTCCATGTGGTAAAGGACACAATAGACACCATGGTTAAGTTCATAGATGAATGGTGGTGAGGAGATCTTTTCTCAGATGAGGCAGCACCATCTTCTATACCTTACCAGTACTCTACCAATTAACAAGAAAATGACAGGAACTATAATGAAAATGGACGAAGTATGTGAGATAGTCATTAGTTCCATCAAATATTCCTGGTTTCCTCCTGGATACACATGGGGTTACACATTCCTGCCTCATGAAAGTTAGGAGTGGCCATATAGCTTGATCAGTCAGTGAAATTTCAGTGAAAGTGACAAGTATCACTTCTAAGCAGAAGTTTAAGAATCATTGTGCAGTTTACCACAATGTTCCCTTTGGCATAGTGACAAACAATGTTAGAGACAGTAGCTACTATATTAGCGTGGGTCTCTGAGTGGCTATGACAAGTGGAGACCCCTGTTGACTTCCAGTGACCTAGAAATACTCCTTTGTGGTTTCAAGCAATTAAGATTTTATGGTTGTCTGTCACCTAGCCTAATTTAATCTATCCTAACTGATACAGGAAGGGGGTCCCAACATAACAGTATAATCTAAAATATATGGCAATGGCTTAGGAGCTGGTCACCAGGGAGCAAAGAAATTGAGCAGATGTTGGAGGAATATCATTTTATGTTATGTAGTGGCAAAATATTGAATAAAGCTGTCATCTGCAATAACTTGGAAGGCAGGTCTTATACCTAATAAACTTTTAACCCTAGAGGAAAGGAAGATAAGAGTGAGCATGCATTTCTGTTGACAGCATTTGAAATAAGCAGAAAGTAACCGGCATATTTCCAAGCAGGAATGGAAGGGGATTGAGAGGGACCAGGAAATGGGGGTCTTGCACAGTTGGAAGTGACAGCTGCTTCTCAACCCTCACAAGTAAAAGAAAAAATGAAGAGGGCTTGGAAGGACAACACTCATTAAAATCTCAGTCTTTTGACAAGGATCACGTCAAGTTTATGGCTATTTCATCCATTGATGAACACCTTTGCATGGATGAAGATGTCTCAGAGTGAGGGTTCAACTAAAGGTGAGTATCAGTAATTCCTTTTAATTTGACAAAGCGGCACTAAGAGACTAAATGTGCAGCTCTTCCACAACAGCCTGATAAAACTCGATACCTTACCTGCAATTAAGCAAAAAAGAAAGGGTGGGGAAGAGGGTGAGCAAAAAATCTAGCAAATCGAAGAAATACACCTGGAAAATGGCGGTGGATGAGCTCTGTCAGACAAAACTTATTAGAATGAAATAAATAAGAAGGCTACTAAGGTTTTAGAAAGTATTGCATGGCCAAAGAAATTGTGAGCATAAAGTTTATGACTCTGTGAGCCTTAAAATGACTCTAGAGCCCCCAGTCATCAATGGGCAGGAAATGTGCCGTTGTCTAAAACAGATAAGGCCAAAGGGGATGATGGAAAGCAAAGAATCTTCCAGAAGGTACAGTCAAGGGTTATGGAGAGCAAAGAGCAAGGCAGAGTGGGAAATCCCAGAACAGGAAATCAGGGCAGAAGCAAGGAACTATACATTCCTGGGATAGAGAGTGTGTGGATGATAGAGTGGAATGTGAAAGAAACCAGAATATGTCACCCCAAAATATGCCACTTTAGTGTAAGGATTATTTTGAGCTGACTGCAATTGAGAAAAACCAAATACAAGAAAATCTCCCTGTCCTTTTCCTATTTGCCTAAAAGCAGGACATAAATTCTCTAAGGTGTCCCTCTCTCCCTTTCTACCAGAGAAAACAAAAGTTAATCACCAGAGGTGACTTTAGACCCTATCAGCTTGGAGTCACTAGAGGAACATACATGCAAACTTTACTGACTAGCCTCTATCTACCATTAGTTTCCCATATATTTAGCTTCCACATTTGTCACCCTTGGAAGCCTAAAAACGTGTGGGGTTTTTGGTTTTGTTTTGTTTTGTTTTGTTTTGTCCTGTCATTTCTCTAAAAAGCGGTTGTTCTTTGTTGAAGATGCTGTGAAAACCTGCTTTCTAAGCCATCTCTTTGCATTACTCTTCCCCAAGTTTCTCCCGCATATATATGAAACATACATGTTAATAACCTTTTGTTTATTTTTCTCTTATTAATCTGTCTTTTGTTACAGGGTCTGTCAAAGGGTAGAAAGAAAAATATTTTCCTTCCCTTCAAATGTTTAGACAACTACCCTATGTAGGGAGGGAGTGTAGTTTTTATGAGTGGAAAAAAAACCCAAGTTGAATAGTTTTTGACCAGATGGACAGACAATGGCTGTCATTAGTGATGTTCATTAAATGTTTTCCATTCTCCTTTTTCTGGACACATAGCAGGATTGTACTTTACCATACCCTGAACGTTAACTATGGCCATGGAACTAGCTATGGCAATGAAATGTGAGTGGAAATAATGTGTGTCATTTCCGGAGCCAATACACAATTCACCATGTGTTCTTTTCCTCTGGGATAATGGCTGGCAATATCTAAGATTATTGCTGCTCCACCAACCTTGGTCCCTGAGTGGCTGAAGACTAGACCTCTCTGACAACCCACAAGAACAAGATATAAACATTTCTTCTTTTAAGCCAGTAAGAGTTTTTGGTTGTTGGTTAGAGCAGCGTCATCTCGTATACCCTGGCTAATGGAATAGGCCATTTGCAGAAGGAGAAATCCAAAGTGTTACTGTGTAAATAAGAAGAGATGCTCAAGAAATACACATTAAAGCAGCAATGAAACACTACCTCGTGTCCACCAGGTGGGCAAATATGAGAAAGGAAGTGTTGAAATACACGGTAAGAAAGCAAATGTTGAAATACATGGGCAGATAGAAATCCCCATCAAGTGTTTGTGGGGGTGGAGAGTTGGAGGTAACTGGAGTTTCTGACACCAGAGAATAAATAAATAAATGTAGTGGAGGGCTATAATGGAATACCAGCTGCATCCTAAAGCATTAGTTGGGTATTTATAGAGTATCAGAGATATATATTTGAAACACAACACTGAAAAAAGAGACAAATCTTTTAGTACCATTGAGATCAGTTAAAAATGCAAGCATACATGATGCAAAAATACATTCATCCTATAAAGAAGGAGTCGAGATGGTGCATGATGATGAAATAAGTAATAGTCATAGCAATAATGATGATGATGATGATGATGATGATGGAGCAATGCTGATTACTATAAATCGAGGACTAACGCAATCTAATACACCAGAGGTCCGCAAAAGCAAAGATCAATTAATGAAGATGGATGATGGCATTCAATTGACAGAGACAGCACAGCAGAGAAACTCACATCCTAAACAAATTGAAAGTAGCAGAAATCTGAAACGTCATCTAGAGATGAATTTTCTCAAAGAGCTTCAAGGAGTCGGCAAGGGCAAGGAGCACAAGTGAACCATGGAGTACTAATTAAAGGTCTGCCCTGAAACAACTGAGCCCCTCTCTGTATATAGAGCAGCTGGCTGCAGTGTTTGGCCCCAGGATAGAGGCATGATTACCACTCTCTAATCAAATTGGAGAACTTGCCTGAGGGGGAACTCCTAGTCAGTTCTTGAGACCAGAGAATCAAATTAGGCCCAAGATAATTCTGTACATTCACAACATAAATGGAGGAAAAGAAGAAAGAGAATAAGGGAATGCAACCCACCCATGACTGAAATGAAATGCTCACCTCTAGAAGAAAGCCTTCCCTTTGTTTTAACAATTGTGGTAGCTTATCTGACTGTTCCCAACATAGAGCCGTCCATCAATCCTGCAATTAAAGAGTTATTCCGGTTGTGGAAATGGAGCTTCAGTTGTTAAGATAATAAATACGAGCTATATGTCAACCTAGTCTTGCATTCAAAAAATATAAATAGACAATTAAGAATCACTAGATATTAGGAAAGTCAATAGCATGGAAGAGAGGAACCAAGACGAACAAATAGAACATTTGACCCTGGAGGAAACAAAGCTAATTCAGGAGACAGAGAACATAAAAAAAATTTTTTATGTGAATCGGTGTCCTTGTAGTTTAATCAAAAGCAAACTGCATCTCTAAGAATATGCTCCCATGAAAAGGTAGCAATAGAAGAACAAAAGATATATTGACATTTATAAAGCTAATTGTCAAATAAGATTTTAAATTAAGTATTAGGGGGTCATTAATGTAATTGGGCATGACTGAAGACCAATTGAAGGTATGAATGACAAAGTCAAAGGCATCTCTCAAAGACCATAAAAGACCATAAAAATAGAGATGCAGAATATTATAGAAAAAATAAGAGATGTGGAAGGTAAATCTAGCACAATGTTGTCTAGCAGACTTTTTGTGATGATAAAAATATTCATTCTGTGCTGTCCAGTATGGTAGACACTAGCCACAGGTGACTATTGACAAGTTGAAATGCCACTGAAGAACTGAATTTTAAATTGTATTTAATTTTAATCAACTGAAGTTTAAATTTCAATAGTCACCTAGGTCTAATGGCTACCTCATGGGAGAGCACAAATAGAGAAGATCCATCGTATACTTCTTAGGAATTCAGGAGAGACAGAGTAGTAAGTCAGATCAATAAGCAATGGAAAAACTCTTATAACTGAACAAAAAAACAAAAACCCACTTCAAAAGTGGGTAAAAGACTTGAATAGAACTTTCTGCAAAGCAGGTAAACAAATGGCCAGTAAGCACAGGAAAAGATATTCAAAATCACTAGACATCAAGGAAATGCAAATCAAACAGAATGAGATACTACCTCACACCCATTAGGATGGCTACATTAAAAACAAAGACACCCAGAAAATAACTTGTGTGTTGGTGAGGGTGTGGAGAAATTGGAACCCTTGTGCATTGCTGATAGGAATGCAAAATGGTACAGCTGCTGTAGAAAACGGTCTGTCAGTTTCTCAAAAAACTAAACATAAAATCACCATATGGTTCAGGAATTCTACTTCTAGGTATATACCCCAAAAAATTGGAAGCAAGGACTGAAATAGATACTTGTACACTAATCCTCATAGTAACATTATTGACAAGAGCCAAAAGATAGAAGTAATCCAAATGCCCATCAACAGAGGAACAGATAAACAAAATGTGGTATATACATACAATGGAGTATTATTCAGCCTTAAAAAAGAATGAAATTCTGACACAACGTGTATGAACCTTGAAAACATTATGCTAAATGAAATAAGCCACACATGATAGAACAAATATCGTATGCTCCCACTTACATGCGGTTCCCAGAATAGGCAAATTCGTAGGGGCAGAAGGCAATTTACAGGTTACCAGGGGCTTGGAGGTAGGAAAGAATGAAAAGTTAATGTTTAAAGGGCACTGTGAAAATTAATAATGGGAAACCTCACTAAAATGGAACTGGGAGGCTGGCAGGGGGAGCTTTCATGCTCTACCATTCATCATCAATTGCAAATCTAAGAGGAAGAGATAGAATTGTGTCCTCATACTACTTTACTATCATGGCGCGAGGAAAAAAGGCTACCCTCCTCCCCTCAGCAACAGCCCAGCCAATGAGAAGCCACTATCCTTCCCAACCCTAGTTTATTTTAGTGGACTTTTTGTTTATGACACCTTTCCCAACTTCCCACTTTCCTCTATAAAAGAGTGTTCCTCTCCTCTGTTCTCTGGACTTGCCTATGGTTTTTGCTGTCGCTTGCTTGTCCCAGATTGCAATTCTCTGCTATTCCTGAATAAACCCATTTTTGCTGGTAAAAACGAACTGGCAGTTTTATTTTTAAGGTTAACAGTACACAGTTTATGTTCAGGAGGATGAAAAATTCCAGAAATAGATGGTGGTGATGGTTGCACAACATTGCGAATGTTCTTAAATGCCACTGAATTGCAAACTTAAAAATGGTTAAAATGGCAAATTTTATATTATGTGTATTTTACCACAATAGAAATGCTTTAATAGAAAAACCACAAAGAAGAATAAGAAGGGGTTAAAATGAAAGACAAAGAAGGTTGGAGAGCACAGAAGGAGGAGGAGCTCAGAGCCCCTGGGCCCTGCAGAGCCAGGCACAGGTGGCCCTGGGGAATCGTCATTCCTGTGATGACTGCAGCTGCTCCTTCCAGGACAACCTCCACAACCTCAAGAAGCTCCTGAATGGGCTGTGGCACCTCCAGACCAACAGAGTCTGGTATGATGCGTTCCAAGAGGCAGCGGCCATCTTGCTAGATGAACAGGACAAGTAGGTGCTGCAGGAAGTTTCTACTGACAGGCCAGTGTGCCTTTGGCTTCAACTACAGATTTTCCCATATGTCAGAGACAGACCTTCAGGAGGTGAGTATCCAGGTGGAGGAGGAGAGGTGGGCCAGGGAGCGGCCACCAGATGTCCCCGAGCTCCATGAGGGCCATCTAGAAGACTGGTTGGAAAAGAGAGCCAAGTGGCTGAGCTCAGCCCCAAGCAGCAGGACTGAACCCAGGAGAACCACAATCTCTGGTACCCCATAGGCTGACCACCAGTCCAAAGGCTGCCTCCATCCCAGTGGGCACCCCCATCCACTGGGGTTGAGCCCTTCCTCCCCACCTGACCCTCATCTGGTCAGGTTTTGAGTCAGTCACAATAAAGAAAAGGCTCAGGCTAGGGACACCAAGGCCCCCTCCTGCTGCACCCCATAGAGCCTCTGAAAACCATCGGATTGGCCTGGCCTGACTGAGACCCCAGAGTCTCCCTATCATGTGCAGCCCTGGTCCAAACTCTGCTCCAAGAAGCTCCACTCTCCCTCCCTCACGGGACATCTTGAAAAGATGGATGAGAAAACTTTCTTCTGGATGTTTATAAAAGAAGCCTATAGAGGTGCCTGGGTGGCTCAGTCCCTTAAGCATAGGACTCTTGGTTTCATCTCAGGTCATGATCTTGGAGGTGAGATCAAGCCCCATGTCAGGCTCTGCACTGAGCATGGAGCCTGCTTAGGACTCTCTCTCCTTCCTCTGCCTCTCCCCAACTCAAGCTCCCTTGTGTTCTCTCTCTCTCTCTAAAATAAATAAATAAATAAATAAAAGATAAAAAAGATGATTGTAAGGGTAATAAGAAATTAGTAGGTATAATTTCTCATGAATACAATTATTTTTAAGATTTTATTTATTTATATGAGAGGGAGAAGAAAGAGAACACGAGCAGGGGGAGGGGCAGAGGGAGAGGGAGAAGCAGACTCCCTTGCTGAGCAGGGAGCCCAATGTGGGGCTCAATCCCAGGACCCTGGGATCATGACCTGATCCGAAGGCAGATGCCTAACTGACTGAGTCACCCAAGGCACTCCCTCTCATGAATAAATTTAAAAGAATGGGTGATTTCCAAGGATATACATATAGTACCAAAACTGGCTCAAGAAGAGGCAGCAAAACTAGACAAATAATACTGAAAAAGAAGTCGAAGAGCTATCTTTCCTTCACTCGCTCTGCCTTCCCCCTCTAAATCTCAGACCCTTAGGTTTTTATATGCAAGTACATTAGAATTTCCCCAGTACATTTTAAAATACATATATCGATTCCCTGGCCTCCCAGACGAATGAACTAGACTCTCCAAAATTTGCCCTGGGAACCTATTTCTTCCATTAAGATTTTTTTTTCGGGTGCCTGGGTGGCTCAGTAGGTTAAAGCCTCTGCTTTCGGCTCAGGTCATGATCTCAGGGTCCTGGGATCGAGGCCTACATCGGGCTCTCTGCTCAGCAGGGAGCCTGCTTCCCCCTCTCTCTCTGCCTGCCTCTCTGCCTCCTTGTGATCTCTCTCCCTCTGTGAAATAAATAAATAAAATCTTTAAAATAAAAAAATTTAAAAAAGATTTTTTTCAAAAGTTATATATAGAGGTTGTAAAAAAATCCAACAATAAAGACGTGCATAAAATAAAAATTAAGTCTCCCTAGTTATCTTTCTCTCCTTCTGATTGAACAAATGTTATCAACTTATGTATATTATTTCACATTTCTCTTGTATTGGTACAAAGATAAATGGAATCTATACTTAAAAACAGAGTTCCAGGTCACAGTAATGCAAAAATCCTTGGACCAATGTTTGGATGAATTTAAACTATTCCAAAGTGTGGAAACACCTGGAATGTGAGCCAACCATTTTTTAAAGTTACTGCAGGCCTGAACCCCAAACCAAAGAAAGGTCACACAGAGAAAAGAAGAACAACTATCAGAACAATTTTATTTAGGAAGACAGATGGAAAATCAAAAATAAAATACTAGCAATGACGGTGGATTAAACACACAGATTTGTCTTCTCTCCCACCTAAAACTCCATTAAAATGATAGTAAGAGTAAAGTAACCTATTACAGCAAAGAGAACGAGAGTGGACCATCACCAAGCAAGAGCCTTTGTAAGATTTCTGGAAAACAGTAAGTAGAGAGAAGCTCTTGATAGATGAGACAGTGAGTCCACTATTCAGAGTAAGTTAAGAAAGGCCTGTAGCTGAGGAGGGAGCTGGTGCCCAAGAGTTGGCAGGGGAGGACAGAAGAGATATTAGGAGGAGCGCCTGGGTGGCTCAGTGGGTTAAGCCTCTGCCTACGGCTCAGGTCAGGATCTCAGGGTCCTGGGATCGAACCCTGCGTTGGGCTTCCCTGCTCAGTGGAGCACCCGCTTTCCCCTCTCTCTCTGTGTGCCTCTCTGCCTACTTGTGATCTCTCTCTCTGTCAAATAAATAAAGTCTTAAAAAAGAAAAAGAAGAGATACTAGGAGAGTTAGAAGTTAAGTGGAAGTATTTCCATAAACAACTTCCCAACGGGCCATCCTCCGACCATGCCCCCTGCTATCAGCCCTCAGGCAGAACTCACCAGATACGGTGAGAACCACAGAGGACAAAGGTTGCTACATGGGTAACAATCTCTGAATAACGTCTTCTCTTTTCCTGGTGTCTCTTTCATTCCCTCCCTCCGGTTTTAAAGTCAGCTCCAAGCCCATCTTGGAACCTCTGATCAGCCTTCCCCTTCAAAAAGACACTGAATGGGAAAACAGATCTAGACTCATACAGCACACAGGAAACTCATACCAGCTACACAGAAATACCAACATGGTTTTTCTCTCTTAAATATAGAAAAGCAAATATAGATCACCACACATACAAATAGAAAAAAAGATCAGGATAAAAAAAAATCTCTCAAGAGAAATAAGGAATTCAGAGAACAGAAAACCTTTAAAAGCAACCTATTCGTAGAGATTTTTAAAAGATAATATATCCATGAATAATTACAGATTGTTATGATAAAGGAAATACCACAGAATAAGGAATTGCTCTTTGAATTTTAGATACAGGGGATGAAGTCAGAAATGTAATAGAAGAATTGACAGATAAAGAAAATATCCTAGTACACAGCAAAAGGTGTGGGAAACATGAGAGGAAAAGGTAAGAAAGAGAGAATCAATCCAGAAAGTCAAACATTCAGAAAGGGAGGAAAAAACTATGAAAGGTCAGAATTTATCCCAAGTAGTGAAAAGACAGTAGTTTTCTAGTTAAAAGATCCCACCAAGTATTAAACATAATAAATGGAAAAGACTCATACTTCAACATAACTTTATAGATTTTAGAACACCAAAAATAAGTGCAGTTTCTAAAACTTAAAAAAAAAACTTTTTATGGAAGTATAATTAGCATACGTGTTATATCAGTTTCAAGTGCACAATATAATGATTCAATAACTCTACATATTACTCAGTGCTCACCATAATAAATGTAGTCACCATCTGTCACCAAACAATGTTATTACCGTCTTATTGACTATATTCCCTATGCTGTGCTTTTCATCTCTGTAAGTTATTTATTTTGTAGCTGGAAGTTTATGCCTCTTAATCCCCCTATTCTACTGTACCCATCCCCTCACTCACCTCCTCTCTGGCCATTTGTTCTCTGTATTCAGGAGTCTGTTTTTTTTGTTTGTCTCTTCTTTTCTTTGTTTGTTCATTTGTTCTGGTTCCTAATTCCACATACGAATGAAACCATATGGTATTTGTCTTTCTCTGTCTGACTTCTTTCTTTTTTTTAAATTTTTTTATTTAAATTCAATTTAATTAACTTATACTGTATTATTAGTTTCAGAGGTAGAACTCAGTGATTCATCAGTTGCATATAACACCCAGGGCTCATTACATCACAAGCCCTCCATAATGTCCATCCCCCCCACCACGTCCCCTCCAGCAACCCTCATTTGTTTCCTATAGTTAAAAGTCTCTTACTATTTGTCTCCTTCTCCGTTTTCATCTTATTTTATTTTTCCTTCCCTTCCCCTATGTTCTTCTATTTTGTTTCTTAAATTCCACATATGAGTGAAATCATATGGTGTTCGTCTTTCTCTGACTGACTTATTTCGCTTGGCATGATACCCTCTAGTTCCATCCTCATCATTGCAAATGGTAAGATTTCATTCTTTTTGATGGCTGAGTACTATTCCAGTGTGAGTGTGTGTGTGTGTGTGTGTGTGTGTGTGTGTATCACATCTTTTTTACCCATTCCTCTGTCAATGGATGTCTGGGCTCTTTTCATAGTTTGGCGATTGTGGACATTGGTGCTATAAACATGGGGGTGCGGGTGCCCCTTTGAATCACTGTGTTTGTATCTTTTGGAGAAATACTTAGTAGTGCAATTGCTGGGTCATAAGGTAGCTCTGTTTTCAACTTTTTGAGGAACCTCCATACTGTTTTCCAGGCTGGCTGCACCAGTTTGCTTTCCCACCAACAGTGTAGGAGGTTTCCCTTTTCTCCAAATCCTTGCCAACATCTGCTGTTTCCCGAGTTGTTTCCCGAGTTTTAGCCATTCTGACTGGTGTGAGGTGATATCTCATTGTGGTTTTGATTTGTATTTCCCTGATGTGGAGTGTTGCTGAGCACTTTTTCATGTGTCTGTTGGCCATCTGTATGTCTTCTCTGGAGAAATGTCTGTTTATGTCTTCTGCCCATTTCTTTGTTTTTTGGGTGTTGAGTTTGATAAATTCTTTATAGACTTTGGATACTAGCCCTTTATCTGATAAGACATTTGCAAATATCTTCTCCTGTTCCATAGGTTCCATTTTAGTTTTGTTGACTGTTTCCTTTCCTGTGCAAAAGCTTTTTATCTTGATGAAGTCTCAATAGTTCATTTTTGCTTTTGTTTCCATTGCCTTTGAAGATTTGTCTAGCAAGAAGTTGCTGTAGCTGAGGTCAAAGAGGTTGCTGCCTGTATTCTCTTCTGGGATTTTGCATTCCACTGCTTATAATACTTCACAGTAGCATCCTTAAGTAAGCTCCCTCCCCTCTGCTGTAGCTTCTGATATTTTGCCCCTGATTCACGTCTCCACACCTCCTACCTTCCAAAAAGTGGTTGCTTTACCATTTGTAGAATTGCAACATTTCTTTCTTCAGATCGCTGATTGATTTCACAGGTGTTCAGAATGATTTGATAACTCTTTAGTTGAATTCCAGGGACCAGATGGACTTAGGATCCCCTACTCCTCTGCCATCTTAATTCACCCCCCTTTTCTTTTTAAGATTTTATTTATAGGTAATCTCTACACCCAACATGGGGCTTGATCTCATGACCCTGAGATCATGACCTGAGCTGAAATCAAGAGTTGGATGCTTAACTGACAGAGCCATCCAGGCACCCCAAAGGAAAATTATTTTCAAATTAAAATTGTATACTCATCCATACTATGAAACTATCAGTCAAGTATGAGAACAAAATAAGGACTTTTTAGATATGCGAAGACTAAGAACTAGTGTATAATACACAATTTTTAGAAGGCAGAATCTTGAGGATCTAATGAAGCAAAATGTAGGGGAAAACATGGAAGAGGAAGATGTTGGATTCTTAATGTATTCTCTAAAATACAACTAATGACAGCTTAAATAAATGCAGTTTTTTTTCACATAACAAACAGTTTAGTGGAGGCCTTTAATGGCTGGTTTAGCAGCTCAGGGGTGTCATGAAGGTTCTAGGCACCTTCTTTTTCCAGTTCTACTCACCTTAGCATTTAATCTTCATCCTCCCTGTCACAAGATGGCTGCAGTAACACCAAACATTTCATCTCCATTTCCAGGGAGAAGAAGGAAGGAACAAGTGTAAAAACCAAATCTATTTCCATTAAAAAGATTTTTCCTGAGGATCCACTCAGAAATCTTCATCTATATTTCATTAGCTAATTAAATGGATCATATGGCCAGCCACACCTAGCTGAAAAAGAACCTGAAGAGAAAAGCATGTTTCAGGCTAGCTTAGAAAAGCATTTTTAGGGCATATTGCCATTCCTATCCTGACGGGGGGGGGGAGGTAAGATTTTCAGAGTAATAAAAAAGAAAAGAAAAAATACTGGGCAGGTAGCCAACAGTGTTTACCACATAAAACACCATTTTGGACCTACAAAACAAAAAGTGACTTAAGCTGTAAGGAAACAGAAATTCCAGATGTAGTGATTCCAGAAAATAGTTGATTCATTAACTCTATGATGCCAACTGGAGGCTAGATTCTTTTCGTATGTCTGCTCTGCCATTTCTAAGTGTTGGCTTCAGCCTCAAGCTGATAGCAAGATGGCTGCCACAATTTCAGATATAAAATCCACATTATGACAAGTCCAGAGGAAGAAAAAGGATTTGTTTTCTGTATTTTCCCCCCTAAAAAGAACAAGAAACATTTCCAGAATCCCCTTTGCTAATTTATCCTCATGTTTCATTAGCCAGATTGAGTCACACTTCTGAGCCAATCACTAGCAACGTGCATGGGGTCATCGCTGTTGACCCAGACTAATCATGAGTCAATGTGAATTGAGGAATTAACCCGTGTTCACTACAATACTTTCTGTTGTGCTCACCAGGGGAAAGAGGTCTCACTACGACCACGCTGTGACAGATCTAGAAGCCAGTCATTTTGTATTGTTAGCAGAATGATCCAACAAGAATATCTTCCAGATGAAGAGTAGAATAGATTCCAAACAAAAAGTGGTAGGAGAGAAGCTGGAAGAGCTGGTGGTATGGTCATATTAGTTTTCTCAACAAAAGAGGAAGGTGACTAGAAATTCTAGGGAAGAATATGTACAAGAAAGTCATGGTCCAAACAGGAATCAAAAGAGAAGCTGTTGGACCTGGTCTCCTTCACGTATCACAGGTTCATATCAGTGATCTTGTAAAGAAGGAAATATAAGTTGATCACACAGCACAGAACTGCAATCACTGAAAGAAGGGAAACAAACATGTGAGTCCTAAAATTGACCCAACTTGCACACTGGCACAGTTCTCTGGCTCCTGTGCAAGGAGGAGGAACTCAAACAGAATCAGTCTTGCTAAATTGAGGAGAAAGAGATCAGAATTTGGAGAGATAGAGGTAGCTAGAGTATGTGGGACACCATCCAGGAAGGGAGGTACTTGCACACACAGAAAGCTCTGGAGATCTGCAGAAGGATCCTTGAGATTAATCTTTGGCTGAATGCTGATCTTCACCTGTTTGGGGTGACACTTCAGGAGGCTGGGGAAGGAAACACTGAAAACCAAAAATTCCTGGACCTCACACACAGCCAGGACAGGTTGTTTTTATCCCCAACAGCCAGGGTGAAGAGACTTTGTAATATATGGGGCATCCTCACAATGTAGCCCTCTGACACAGGGCCTAATTAAACCCAGAGAAATGGCTGCTCTGATGCCATAAAATCATGAAAAACAAGTCTCAAAATGATCAAACTGATCCATAATAACTGGATGCCAAAACAAAGCCCAGCACTCGTTAAACAAATATAACAAGATACAACATAGGGGACACCTGGGTGGCTCAGTCATTAAGTATCTGCCTTTGGCTCAGGACATGATCCCATTGTCCTGGGATAGAGCCCTGGATCAGGCTCCCTCTCCCCCTCCCCCTGCTGTGTTCCCTCTCTTGCTCTCTCTCTCTCTCTCTGTCAAATAAATAAATAAATACAATCTTTAAAAAAATGCAACATAAAGTAAGGTAAATCTTACCATGTACAGCATGCATAAAAAACCACTAGGCATGCAAATAAGCAAGGAAACTATGACACATAACTAAGAGAAAAGTTGATCAATAGAAACAAACCCAGAAGCAACAAAGATGATGGAATTAGCAAACAAGGACCTTAAAGTGGCTATTTTAATTCTAATAAATACATTCAGAATGGAAAGGAAAATACAAAAATAATGAGGAGACAATAAATAAGAGACCAGTGAATAGCAAAGACATAGCAAACAAACTATCCAAAATGAAGCACACAGAGGGGGGGAAAAAGACTAAAAAGAATTAACAGAGCCTTGTGATCCTATGAGACACTTTTAAGTGGTCTAAAANTAAACTATCCAAAATGAAGCACACAGAGGGGGGGGGAAAGACTAAAAAGAATTAACAGAGCCTTGTGATCCTATGAGACACTTTTAAGTGGTCTAAAATAGGTGTATTTTGAAAAATAAAATAGGTGTAATTTGAGTTGCAGAGAGGAAGAGAACAGAAACATATTAGAAGAAATAATGTCTAAGGGCCCCTGGGTGGCTCAGTGGGTTGAGCTTCTGCCTTCAGCTTGGGTCATGATCTCAGGGTCTTGGAATTGAGTCCCACATTGGGCTCCTGCTTCCCCCTCTCTCTGCCTGCCTCTCTGCCTACTTGTGATCTTTCTCTCTCTGTCAAATAAATAAATAAAATCTTAAAAAAAAAAAGAAGAAGAAGAAATAGTGGCTAAAAGTTTTCTAAATTTGATGAAAGCTATAAATCTACAGATCCAAGAAGCTCAATGAACTCCAAATAAATGAAACAGAAAGCAATATACATCAAAACATATTATTTTTAAAAAAGATTTTATTTACTCATTTGAGAGAGAGAGACAAAAAACAAAAAACTTTGTCAGACAAACAAAAGCTTAGAAAAGTAATCACTAGCAAACCAGCACTATAACCTATGTTAAAGAAGCTTTTCAGGCAGAAAGAAAATTAAACCAGATGAAAATTTGGATTTATAAATAAAAATTAAGAAGTTCAAGAAATGGTAAATATGTGAGTATAAATATAATAAATACTTTTTTATTTTTAAATCTCTTAAAATTGTTATAGGCTACTGAAAAATATCTTAAAACTTCCATTATGATTTCTTCTTGTGTTATTTAGGAATATAATGTTCAACTTGAAATTATTTGGAGGATTTCCCAGACGTCTTTCTCTCACTGATTTCTAGTATATTTCTTGGTGGTCAGAGGACATACATTGGATGATTTCAATTCTTCTGTTTGTTAAGACTTGTTTTATACCCTACAACATAGGCTATCTTAGTGAATATTCCATGTGCCCTTGGAAAGAATGCATATTTTGCTATTACTAGGTATAGTATTCTATGAATGCCATTGGGTTCAGTTGATGGATAGTGTTGTACGATTCTTCTACAACCTTAAAGATTTTTCTGTCTACTTGTTCTATTAATCACTGAAAGAGAAGTGTTAAAATTTCTCACTATACTTGTGGACTGGTCTATTTTAACTTTCAGTTTTATCAGATTTTGTTCTATCTGTTATGAAGCTCTGTTTTCTTTCTTTCTTTTTTCTTTCTTTCTTCCTTCCTTCCTTCCTTCCTTCCTTCCTTCGTTCCTTTCTTTCTTTCTTTCTTTCTTTCTTTCTTTCTTTCTTTCTTTCTTTCTTTCTTTGTTTTTAAGATTTTATTTATTTATTTGACAGAGAGAAACATAGCGAGAGAGGGAATACAAGCAGGGGAAGTGGGAGAGGGAGAAGCAGGCTCCCAGCTGGCTCTATCCCAGGACCCAAGGATCATGACCCGAGCCGAAGGCAGACACTTAACGACTGAGCCACCCAGGTGCCCTGAAGCTCTGTTTTCATATACATACCATTTCAGATTGTTATGTGCTCTTGGTGAATAGACTCTTGGTGAATGTGACTTGGTGAATTATCATTATGCAACGTCTCCATTATTCCCTGATGATATGTCTTCTTTTGAAATCTACTTTGTCTGATATTAATATAACTATACCAGTTTTTCTTTAATTCATGTTTGCATGGGATATTTTTTTTATTTTTACTTTAAATCTCTATGTGTTTTTATATTTGAAGTGACCTGTTTATGGACAGCACATAGTTAGATCTTGTTTTTTATTTTATCCAATCTGATCATCTCTGCCTTTTCATTGGAATGCTTAAATTATTTACATCTAAAACAATGATTTGTTTGGTTGGATCTTATTCTATCATATTACTGCTCATTTTCTATTTGACCCATTTTTTTTCTTTGCTAATTTTCTCTTTCCTGCCTCCTTTTGGATTAATTGAATATATTTTAAGATTCCATTTTATTTTCACCATTGCTTATTAATTCTTTTTTTCTAAGATTTTATTTATTTATTTGAGAGAAAGAGAGAAGAGTGAGAGAGAGAATGAGCACAAGCCAGTGGGGAGAGGCAGAGGGAGAAGCAGACTCCCTGTTGATCAGGGAACCTGATGTGAAACTCAATCCCAGGACCCTGGGACATGACCTGAGCCAAAGACAGAGTCTGCCCAACCCTATCTCTTAGTTTTCAGTAATTGCTCTACTAAATCTTTAATTGATCATAGTTTTCTTCCAAACAACATTATATCACTTTATGTACAAAGGGTAAGAACCTTGAAACAATATACTCTCCTTTCCCCACTCATGCCCTTTATATATTGTTGTCATACATTTTATTTTTACACAATAAACCCTATAATACATTGTTATTACTTTTGATTTAAATAGCCAATTATCTTTTAAAATATTTAAAATTGTGGGCCACCTGGGTGGCTCAGCTGGTTGAAGTGTCCAACTCCTGGGTGGCTCAGTCGTTAAGCGTCTGCCTTCAGCTCAGGTCATGATCCCAGAGTCCTGGGATCAAGCCCTGCATCAGGTTCCCTGCTCAGCGGAGAGCCTGCTTCTCCCTCTCCTGCTCCGCTGCCTACTTGTGCTCTCTATCTCTCTGTCAAATAAATAAATAAAATCTTTTTAAAAATTGGGAAATGCAAATTAAAATGACAATGATGCACTACATACATATTAGAATGACTGAAATTTTAAGAACTGGCCTTGCCAAGGGTTAGTGTGGAAGAACTAGAGGTCTCAAACACTATCAGGAATGTAATGGCATAGCCAACTTTGGAAAACAGTTTGGAAGTTTCTTAAAAGTTAATCATACACCTACCATATGATCCAGTCATTCCACACCTAGGTATTTACCCAAAAGAAATGAAGGCATATGTCCATACCAAGTCATGTACAAGAATGTTCATGCAGCTTTATTTGTGATAGGCATTACATGGAAATAACCCAAAAATCCATCAACAGGTGAATGGATAAACAATTGTGATATATCCATATGATGAAATACTACTCACAATAAAACAGAATAAACTATTGACACACGTAGCATGAATGAATCAGAAAGAAACTGTCAAAAATAATACACATTATATGATTCCATTTATATAAAACTCTAGAAGATGCAAACTTATAGTGACAGAGAGCAGATCAGTGGTTGCCAGGGGGTTAGGTGGGGAGAGGTGGGAGGAGGGACTAGAAAGGAGCACATGAAACTTCTGGGGCTGATGAACAGTAATGATTTCACAGGTGTATAAATATGTCAAAACTTATCAAACCATACCCGTTAAATATGTGTAGGTCATTGTCTATTAATTATACCTCAATAAAACTGTTTATGATACTTATTGACTCTCTTCCTTTGTGTTATTAACTATGCCAGACACTGGGGAATAGAATACTATGTAATGCTCCTCCTTGAGGAGCTCATAGTGGACAGGGAACATTGCTGCTTTTTTTTTTTTTTATCACCTTCATCCTCTCTCTGCCAACCGGCTTCTTGCAAATGGCAGAATTCCTGGCCATTGACACCTTGAGTTTCACATCTCATAGTTTATACCACTAAGCAGAGAGAGATTGGCTCTCCTAAATTTTAATCCAAAAGTTTCCTAAGGCTTCTGAATAGCCTGGCTGGAGTCTTGCCACCTCCCTTGAATCAAACAGGGGTAAAGTGTCTTGCAGGAATGGAATGGTCCCATCAGACTCACGTGGATCAGAGCATTTCTCAGGAAAAAGAGACAATACCAAGAATACACCGCTCTTACAGCTATAATTAACCATTAACATGGAAACAACAGAAATGAGTTTCCCAGTTGCGGGAAGATCAGTGACCTGGAGAGCATCTTGAGCATTCTGGAACTAGCCACAGAATGGCAAGAGTCTAAGACCAGAACGTATCAACCCTTTTTAAGACACCATATGGGCCAATTGGAAAGATTTCTTTTTTTGACTGATAACTTTTTAAAAAAGATTTTATTTATTTATTGGAGAGAGAGAGAGTGAGCAAGGGAGCACAAGCCAGAGGTGGGGAGAGAGGCAGAGGGAGAATCAGACTCTCCACTGAGCAGGGAGCCCAACTCAGTGCTTGATCCCAGGACTCTGGGATCATGACCTGAGGTGAAGGCAGATGCTTAACCAACTGAGCCACCCAGGCAACCCTTGGACTGATAATTATTTTTCTATGGACCTTTAGGGACAAAAGTTATCACACGGAGCTTCCCTCATGGTTTTGTCAACTGCTGGAGGAAATATTTCTCTGCTATGTCCTGTGCGGGGATAGGTCTCAAAGTGTGGTTTGCAAACCAAGAGCATCAGCATTACCTGGGAGTTTCTTAGAAATGCAAAGTCTCAGGCTCCACCCAGACCTACAGAATCAGAATTTCTGGGGGTAAATGTCATGAGGAGAGAGCTCTTTTGAGTCTTATCTTACAGTATGATGACCCTGCTCACACCAAGTCCGGACATTGAGATAAGGAACCAAAGTTAGGATTTCCACAAGTTCCTGCTTTGATCTTCCGGGATACCTTTAACAATAACTCCTCGGAGTTGAGCCTACAAAAAGTTAGTGACCTCCACCCCAACCACCTTGTGAATAAAGGTATTTGCGACCCTGATCTCTTATCTCCTGCACACTCCTGACTTGAGACAGAGACAGCCTTTGCCCACACTCATTGCATGCCTCCTCACTCCCATTTACGGAATCTGTAAGTAATAAATCTTGTAACTTTACTTTCTTCGTGCGAGTGTACTGAAATGGTGCCTTTGATCAAAATGACCCCTGGAGTTTTCACTTGCCCAAAGTGGGAGCCTGGATGCTCAGGAAACTAATTCCCAGCCCTATGCAGGTGGCCTGTCCTCCTTCATTCAACAGGTCATAATCTGCAGGTTCTTCATTTCACACACCAGTTACGGGTCAGCAGGAATACAGAGGGGGCCAGAAATCTGTTTTTTTTTTTTTTTTAACAGCCTTCTTTGTCATTCTGCTACATACTCAGTTTTTTTTTTAAAGATTTCATTTGAGCACCTGTTCTCAATTTTAGCTGCGCATTGGAATCACCTTGGAAGTCTTAAAAATATACTGATGCTAAAGTCCCTCCTCCAGGGAGTCTGGTTTAATTGTTGTGGTTTAGGGACTGGGATTTTTTTTAAAGTTCCCAGGTGCCCTAATGTTCTTCCAAGTTTGAGAAGCAGCACATTACAACACATTAGAGTGCATTACTTGGCCACACATGCTGCGCCCCACCCCGGGCCAATCAAATTCAAATCTCTGGGGCTGGGACCTGAAGATTAGTTCATATATTTTGGCATTGGTGTTTCTTCAGGCTCCCCAGATGATTCTAATATGTGGTCAGGGTAGAGAAGTACTTCATTATTTTAACACTCCTTGCCTCCTATTACTGGCTTTTCCCGGGGGCTCACTCCTGAGCCCCTGGTAGGCGAGCATGGGAGAAGGATATCAGCAAGCTTGGGACCTGCCACTTACAGAGAGCAGGTGTCTGTCTGTATCTCCACGGTGCCCTCAGTTTTCCAGTGGCAGTGGGAGAATTAAAGATTTTCTAGCACGGCTGGTGTTTCCGACTGGACAGCCTGCCAAATTTAGGGGTAAAGCGTTAGCAGTTGTATTTGGCTTAGCAGATTAATTCATGTTCTCCAACATTGCTTTGGAGATCAAAATATCCCCCTTATAAAGGTGATGTTGGAGAACACGGATTAGTCTGCTGGCCAATATGGTTGCTAACATTTTGACCCTGAATTTAGCAGACTTATCCAGTCAGATAGTTGATGCCTATGTCTGTCTTTCAATTGTTTCCAAATCTGAGCAGGGATTAAAAGAGGGTTATGGATCAGTCCCTAAAACCCCACCTCTAACTTCAGGGAGAACCTAACGTGGCTGTTGAGTTGCAGTTGCCCTGTCCCATCCCTCTGCTGGTCATCAGGGTAGATATGGTACCCAAACTCCTGACCAGATGAGCCAATCTTATAGCGACCTCAGCAGACCTTGCCCGAAGGCCTTGCTTCATCATCAGAAAAGACTCAAGCTGTCTGAAGAGGGTCATTTTAGGAGATTGAAATTGTCTTCCTCAAGCTAGTGACTCAGCCACTCTTAGCACCTTCTCTTTGGAGTCCAAAGGACTTGGGTTCAGATTCTGTTTGGCTTTATTACTCACCAGCTGGGGGCCTTGAGCAAGTTGCTCTCCGTTTGAGCCCCAGATATCTTGTTTATGAAATACAGTTTTGATAACCAAGTGAACTAATGGGATAATGAGTGTGAAAAATACTTTGTAATCTGTGAAAAGCTGTGAAATACTAGATAGAGGTAGTTATAATGAGCTCATAATCTAGATGGGGAGATTGGATGTGGAGATATATCACATTAACCCATCATGCAAGACTTGACAACAGTTTTCGATGGTACAGACACATTGTAGGTGTCTGGAGGAGGCAAAATTGAGGGCTGGTCATCCAGACTCAGGCATCACTAGACTCTGCTTGTGTCAAGGGAGGACTAGACCTACCACACTGATCTCTGGCCTCTATGCTTCCTTCACTTTCCCCTTAGGGACAGCATACAAGGGCCTTAGGGGAGGATTCTTGCCTGTTTATGATCTATAACCCAATGAAAGAATTGCCCTTCCCTTAATTCCCTGCAGCACCGTTGAGCCTGGAGGGGATATAGCTAAACAAGACATTATTAATAGAAGGAAATTGTGATAGAGAGTAGCACATGATTAGGCATATAAAAAGCACAGCTTTGGGGTGCCTGGGTGGCTCAGATGGTTGAGTGTCTGTCTACCTTTGGCTCAGGTCATGATCTCCAGATCCTGGGATCGAACCCCATGTCGGGCTCCCGGCTCAGGGAGGAGTCTGCTTCTCCCTCGCCCCCTGCTCTCCCCCTGCTTGTGTGCTCTTTCTCTGATGAATAAATAAAATCTTTTAAAAAAAAAGAGTACAGCTTCACTATTCACTCTGCTTCAATATATGGTCTCTATGGAGAGATTCACTTAACTTCCAACAAAGGAGGTTCTGGACTAGGTTTATGTTAAAGGAACCAACCTACAGCTTTACTCACAGGTGACCAAAATCTCAAATCCTTCACATGGTCCTTAAGGCATTGCTGATCTGACCCTAATGCCCCTCTTTCAACTTCAGCCTCCTTTTACACACCCTCCCCCTTGTTCTCTGAGTTCCAGGCACACTGGGGTTCTCTGTAGCCCTTAACAAGCTCCCTCCCACTTCAGACACTTCACACTTGGAAGTTCCCCCACCCCTTGGAACAGACCTCTCCCACCTATACCAACCCCATCTTTGCCTGGCTAACTCTTAAGCCTCCTTCAACTTCACTGTCCCTTCCTCCAAGAGCTCCTCCAACTCCAGATTTAGTTAAGTTTCCCTATAACATACTCTCATACCATCTGATGTATCTACTTTTAGCACAGATCAAAATTATAATTAAGGAATTGCATCATTATCATTCAGTGTCTATGTTTCCCACTCTAATATAAGGTGTTCATCATTGTAAATCCACATCCTTGCACAGAGTAGGCACTCAAATTCATGGGATGAATGAGTGAATAGAGATGGTTTCCCAGAATAAGAAGCATTAGAGTTGGGCCTAGAGGCAGGCCTGGACTCCTTTGTCAGAGTGGAAGAGTGGAAAGAACACTGGACCGAGAGGTCTCAGATTCTGGGTCCTGCTCTGTGATTCATCTATTCATTCAACAGTTAGTTACAAAGTACCCACTGAAGGCCAGGCACTGTGTTAGGCCTTGGAGAGACAGTGATCAACAACTTGGTCATAGTTTTCTCCTCCTGGAGTTCCAGAGAAGGAGCCAGGTGGGATTAAATAACCACACAAATAAATGTAAGGTCCCAACTGTGATAAATGGTATGAAGAAGAGGTACAAGGAGCAATGAGTGTATATACTAGCAAGGTTTAATTGAGTTATGGAGCCCAGAGAAGGCTTTTCTGATAATAGGATAGTGTGGTTGTACATTTTTTTCTATTGAGGTATAGTTTTGATGAAGTTTGACAAATAGATGCACCAGAGTAATCATCATCCAGATCAACATAGAGAAAATTTCCATTACCCTAGAAAGTTCCCACATGTCCCTTTCCAGTCAATCTCTAGAGAAACCACTGAAACTGATCTGATTTCTATCACTATATACCAGTTTTGCCTAATCTAGAATTTTGTATAACAGAATCATACAGCATATGCTTTTTTTTTTGGTCTCACTTTTTTGCTCAGTTTATGCTTCAGAGATTCAATCATGTTATTGCATGTATCAGGAGTTCTTTTTTTTATTATATAGAATTCCACTGTATGACAATACCATAGTTTACTTATCCGTTCACCTGTTGATGAATATTTGGGTTGTTTCCCATTACATGTATTATGAATAAAGCTGCTAGGAACATTCTTATGCAAATTGTTTTATGGACATACATTTTCATTTCTCTTGGGCACTGGTAATACAAGAGTAGAATTATTGGTCACAGATCAGATGTATATGTAACTTTATGAAAAACTGCCAAATAGTTTCCCAAAGTAGTTCTGCCATTTAAAAAAATTTGAAGTATAGTGCTGCCATTTTTATATGCATACTAGCCGTGTATGGGAGTTCTCCTTGCTCCACATACTCACCAATATTTAGTATTGTCAGGTGGCTTTTTTTTAAGATTTTAAAAAATTTATTTATTTGAGAGAGAGAGAATGAGAGTGTGCGAATGGCAGGGGGAGGCGGGGGGAGAGGGAGGAAATCTCAAGCAGACTCTGTGCTGAGCTCAATCCCAGGACCCCGATCCAAGATCACGACCAGAGCCAAACTGAGAGTCAGACGCTCAACCCACTGAGCCACCCAGGTGCCCCTATTGTTGGTTTTTAAAATGATTAAATGTGTGCATATAAAGTGGTATCTCCTATGGTTTAAATTTTCACATTAAGGAGGGATGCTTTGAAGCTGATGTCTGAAGGATGAGAAGCAGATGAGGTGAAGAGGATGGGTGATAAGCACACTGGGCAAAGGTCACAGAATGTGCAATGGCCCCAAGGTGAGAAGGAGCAGAGCAATCAGAGAGAACTGAAAAGGGAGCACGGGGTGGGGTGAGGCTATCGAGGTAAGGGGTGGGAAGCACTGAACCATTCATCTTTAAGGGGCCATGAGGGTCTGGGCAGTGCACCTACCAGCAATGACCAGAGTGAACTAAACGAAGGAACAAATAAAACAAGACCCAATAATGTCCTGGGATTGCATTAAATCCCAGGAGTTTCATATTTACCCTGGGAAGTAGAGAGGGAAGATTATAATGAACAAAATGCAATTTTTTGTCATCTCAGCAGAAAGGCCCAGAATCGGAGCACCTGGGTAGCTCAGTAGGTTAAGTGTCCGACTCTTGATTTTGGCTCAGGTCACGATCTCAAGTCCTGGAACAGAGCTCCATGTCAGGGGAGTTGGGAGGATAAGCATGAGGTCTGCTTGTCCTCTTTCTTCTGCTTCTCCCCCACTCTCTTTTTTTAGCTCTCTTAAATAAATAAATAAAATAGTAAACAAAAAAAAGAGAGAGGTGTTCACAATGGATTAAATTTGATTTAGAGAAATGAAAGAAATGTGCATTTCCTGCATGTGACCACTTGCTTGCAAATTCATGTGTACCACTTAAGGAAGAGTGAGTAGTACTGCTCGGTGGTGGTGAGTGCCCGTTTGAGGTTTGAGACCAAGAATTTAAAATGAAGTCATTCAGCCTGTTTTGTGATTTTTCTCTGACAACATTCAGCTGCTCAGGTGCAAACATGAAACCTCATCTCAGACTGTAGTGCTTAGCCAGATTGTGGTTTTTCCAGGAAAGGATGTTGGAAGTTGAGGTGGGTAAGGAAATGATTATAATGATGAATCATGGACTCCAAGCTAAACCAGGAGGGAAATGAAGAATGGACAAGCAATTGGTGGGATTAATGGATTAGAGGTCTCAATGAGGTTGAAGACTTAGTAAATGGGGTCCTAGCACACAGAATTGAAAGGATGGGAGATGGTAAATGGAGAGTGAGGTTTATACTTTCATATTTCAAAGATGGGGCCCTTTTTGGGGTGATTAACATGTTGAGGGTATGAACTTGAAGGGTAGCTAAATGAAGAGGGTTGTTGGAGGTGAGACAATCAAAGGACTGAGAAGCCAGGGTATTGAACAGATCATCAACATGGATGTTGAACTCACCCTTGGTGTTCAAGCATGGTGCTAGTGGAAGGGGCAGGGAAAGATTATGTGGGAGGTCAGAAGATGACAGCCATCAATATGGTCAGCATAGTAAATCTGAATAGAAAGAACTTCAAATGAGCAGAGATATTTGCAGGCAGGAGGTGTGGGGGGGGAACCATTAGGAAATTCAAAGTCAACTCTAATATCACTATTATATTTTACTGACATGCTTCCTATGGGCAATGAACCACATCAAACAAAACCACCAGAAACCTTTCAACTGGGAATGGTTTATTATAGGTCTTGCCACCAGAGGGCGCTGTCAATAGAGGAAAGCGGACCTCCCAGCAGTTCCTGGAGGCCGGGAAAGTGTGCCTCAGCCTGAACACTGAGGACCTCTAGGGCTCTTGGGAGATACTGCAAGGAGCTCAGCCCTCACACAGCCGCACTTAGCTCTAGAGAGATTCCAAGTGTCTGTAAATCTTAAAAAAAAGAAGAAAAACGAAACACAAATTCCTAAATTCCTTTCAAGAGGTCACTGAGCTATTGGCACGTTTCAGTTATCATGTATTTTTTTCAACAAAAGAGGTCTAAAAGTACAGCTACTACCATGTAGAGTTTTATGGTATTTTTTTCCTGGGTGCAGATTTTGAGAGTTGATGATAACACCACACTTAAATTTTCTTTTTCCCAGGGGTACCTGGGGGGCTCAGTTGGTTAGGAGTCTGCCTTTGGTTCAGGTCATGATCCCGGGGTCCTGGAGTGGAGCCTCCTGTCAGGCTCCCTGCTCAGCAAGGGAGTCCCCTTCTCCCTCTCCCTCTGCCCCTCCCCCTGCTTGTGCTCACTCACTCGTGTGTGTGCTCTCTGTCTCCCTCTCACGTAAATAAGTAAAATCTTAAAAAAAATTTTGTCTCCAAATGATTTGTTGTAAGTAGCATGACATAGTGGGAAGAGCATGGGGCTAGAGTTAGAATTGTAGCAGCAGCAGCAATAATACTTATTATCATTATAATCAATATTTGAGTGTTTACATGCACCAGAAACTGATGGAAATTGCATATAAATTGATCATTTATTCCTCCTATAATCTTATGAGGTAGGTACTATCATTAGCCCCATTTTACAGATACATAAGGAGACATTTAGTCATTTACCCGATGCCACACAGCTAATAGGGGTCATGGGGGTAGAGGGATGGACTTGAATTTCATTTTTCCCCTAACCAGAATAGTTAGAAGAAAACACCTCTGAATCTCAGTAGCTTAACTCAACCGACATTATCTGCTTTACACAGGTTGGCGGGAGCCTTGGGCTTATTGTGCTAACTGACGGACTCAGGCTGACATAAGTTTCATTTTGACACATGCTTTCATATCACCATCACTGATCTCCACACAATGAGAAGAGCATCCTATAATGTCGGCAACAGCGATGAAATGCTTCTGCTTGAAAATGAAGTGTGTCATCTCATATTTCACCAGTCAAAGCAAGTCATTTGCCACTCCCAACTTCGAGGGGGCAAGAAAATAACACTCCTGCCATGAGCCCAGAAGGAGTCAAACCAGACTGTTTGGTACTAATGATTACCACTAACACTCAGGCCCTGGGCAGGTCACGCCTTTTTTGGCCTCAGTTTCTTTACCCACAAAATGAGCACAATCATTTTGCAAGGATCCCTTGTTATGAGGCTCCCTAATTAAATGGGGATGTTGATTAGGGTTATAGTTGCATCCCACCAAACTTCTACTAGCTGAAGATCCGTCTCACCACAAGCAGCCTCGTAGCCCTGCATACACAGCTGTCTGCAGAATGGCCTATTTATCCTAGGATAACTGCCAACCTTTTGGTCACACACACACCTAAAGTCTCAGAGGATATTGCTTTCCTTTCCATCCACAACATGCCACAGTTGTAGTCCCAGTGTTTGCTCGAAAGCTCAGTTTGGAACCACCAGCTGTCCAGTTCATGTTGAAAGCTTGAGACAACTTTGACTTGAACTTGTGAGGGTCTTGGTGAGCGTTCCCACCTTCTGGTTCCCCATACTCTATATTTGAATTGAGTCAGATCGCCAGGACTGTTTACTTGTCTTCTCACAATTTCACTCCACAGACACTCCCCAGGATGTCTGCTCTGACTCAGAGATGAGCTAAGCTACTGAAACTCCTTTGTTGGCCAAGGATTGACGGTGCTGATAGCAGTGCCAAAAAAAAAAAAAAAACAAAAAAAAACCCACCAACCAAACAAACAAAAACAAAAAACCACTAAAAAGTGCATTTGTCAACTCCATGCAAACAGTAGTGAACACACTGCAGAGCTCTTTGCTGACTCTTTTCCTATGGGTCGTTTTACTATGCCGACAATCGTCCTTTTCCTTGTTCTCTGATAGACTAGGTTGTGAACTTCATGAAAATGGGGACAATCTTTTCATCTGGGTTTCACAGATGTGAAAACTTGGTACCCAGAAGGTACTCAATAAATGTTCACTGCATAAAAATGCTTCTGAAGATTCTCCATGTAAGTTAGTACATGATGACTTTCTTGTAGAATTTAGTGTCTATGGATGCACAATTAGGCTAGCTGAACTTCAGGCCATGGGATTCTGTGAAATTAAAATAAGGTCAAAATGGG
This sequence comes from Ailurus styani, assembly GCA_002007465.1. Classification (NCBI taxonomy): domain Eukaryota; kingdom Metazoa; phylum Chordata; class Mammalia; order Carnivora; family Ailuridae; genus Ailurus; species Ailurus styani. The sequence continues at coordinate 243,326 of LNAC01000583.1, forward strand.
GGAGGAGGGGAAGCCTGCCGAAAAGGAGGACATCTCAAGCAGCGGGAGCAAATGCAGAAGCAGGAAGCACAAGGTAATATCGAACACGTGGAGGACGTCACTATGCCTGGAAGATTAAAAGAGGTGAAAGTAGAAGGTTGGAGCCAGACGCCTGTAGGGGTCTAAAGTCAAAGTCCAGAGGAAGACTTAACAGGACTTTGGAGACAATGAGAGGAAGGCGTAAGAAAGGCGGTGTGCATCAAATTCTGCGACCAAGAGCTCCAACAAATAAAAAGCAAGATGAGAGGAGGAAATATACTGTGCCCCAAAGCTTTCTCTTATTTATGGGCGCTCCCGTTTTACAACGGTAAGCAGGGTAATCAGAAAGCACAGCCTACGGTTCACCAGGGCCAAAGGAGTGGAGGAGCCCCGCCCCGCCCCGTCACGTGGCCAGAAGCGCCCTTGGCACGTGACCCATCTCGCTCTAGGCCAATCAGCCTCCGCAGGGGCGGGACACCGAGTCTGAGGGGCGGGAGCATCAGTCGAGGCCGCCTCTTCTCGCGAGCCTTGCCTCCGTCTCTCCTTAGCCGCCCACGGCCCCGGAGTGAAGATCTCGCGAGGCTTGGGCGCTGCGGCGGTAGGAGGAGGACGGAGAAGGACGGAGCCTAGCTGTTGCTGCCTCCCTCGCTCACTCCCTCGCGCACTCGCCCGCCCCCTCCCTCCCTCCCCTCCCTTCCCCGGCCCCGGCCCCGGCCCCGGCCCCGGCCCCGGCCCATTCGCTGTTCGGTCTTCTGCAGGGAGGATGTCGGGCTCTTCGCTTCCCAGCGCCCTGGCCCTCTCGCTGTTGCTGGTCTCTGGCTCCCTACTCCCAGGGCCAGGCGCCGCTCAGAACGGTAAGCGGGGTGCCGGGGGCGGGCCGGGCGGGGGCCGAGGGACGCCGGCGACCGGAGGAGGCCGTCCCGGGCCCGAGGAGGTGCCGGAGCAAGGGGAAGAGGGCCGGTCGAGAGTATGAAGGGCTGCGCACCCGAGGGGAGATGCGGGTCGGAAGTTCGAAGAGGCGCGGGTGTGCGAACCGAGGCGCCGGTCCGAGAGGTGGGGGCGTCCGTTAGGAACCTGAGGTGTTGCGGACTTAGAGGCTCCACATCGTGCGGCTCGTCGCTGCGAGCCGGGGAGGGGACACCGGGAAGCCGACGTGAGGAGCTGGAGTAGCGGGGGCGGATGAGGAGGGGGCGCAGCATTTAAAGAGGGTGGTAGAATACAGGTATTTGTGTTTAAGGCGACGGGAGTGGTGTCAGTCAGGCTCCCCAAGGGAATGGGGGTCCCGGGCACTGGGGTCATCCAGGATTCTACGGGCCCCCCCTGAGACCGGTGACATCCTTAAAAAAAATTAAGGGAGACACTGGGGGGGAGGGGAGTCCTGAAGAATACTGAGCAGAGTACTAGAGCCCCGAGGAGGGGTAAAGATTCAGGGAACCTTGGGTATGGAGGTGGAGGGAAGGTAGGTGGAAAGCTAAGGTAGTGGGTTGACTGCAGTAAGGGATCTGGAAAGAGAAGCAGCTGTGGCTCTCAACGAGATGGGGGAAGAGGGCTGGGTTTGTTAAGGAGGGTGGAGTGTTGGGCATTCTAGGGTAGTGGTTGGGAGAGCAAAAAGGAGTTTCTAAATAAGGAGAGGAAAAATGAGCAGACGATGGGGAGAAAGGGTTGAAACTGAGGTAGGGGGAATATTTATTAGAGCGATAAGGGTGCCTGGGTACAGAGATGGGGTGGGGGGAAGACAAAATAAGGAAAGGGAGTAAAATGCAGGAAGACGGGGGTGTAATGTTGGTTTGCAGTGTGGAGGATATATTAGGGACGGGAGGAGCTGAGTTGTGGCGAGTGCTGTATAATATTGTTTAGGCCTTTGGGAAGGCAGAGACACGTAACTGGAACTGCAGGGTTGGGACTGAATCTGACTGAAGAGAGGGAGATAGAGGAAGTGGGTTTTAAAGATCTAAAAGTTTCAAAGCAGAACAGACATTATTTCTGAGAACCATGAAAGTAGTTCCTGAGATGTGTGCAGTCTGTAGTGGAAACAATTAGGTTATGAACCGAAGCTCTTTAAGAGAAGATGGAGAAATCGTGGGAAATCATGGTGATGGGGGATCAAGGCAAAAAAGATTCCGACTGGTGAAGACGTGTTACAATTCAGCTGCTGAATTGATCTTTCAGAGGTGGAAAATACTGTGAACTAGTTTCTGCTTTTGTGGAAATAGCCTTTAAGAGGTTTAAAAATATCTTTATAGGAAAGAATTTATGAGAAGTCCCTACTAGAGAGTGAACTAGAAATTATTTTTGCTAATTCTTCAGTGTCTCGTTATACTAGAACAATTTAAAATTACTCTTGTTGGAATAGTTGGAATTTAATGCTTTCATTTTTTAAAAAATCAGTGATAGAGTCAGTGGAGTTAAGCATTCTATGGAGAGTCTGGGCTTAAAATGCTGACAGTTACAGTAAAATATCAATAAAGGATTGAAAAAGCACCATCACTTAAATATAAGTGTTTGTTGTACCAGATTGCAATAATCAAATCTTATGTATGCTTCATGGCCTTGAATTATCGCTGCAGGGGTCAGGAGGAAATATTTTTCTCTCTCTAGCATCGAATATGTGAAGTTGGTTGGGTATTTTTCAGTTTCCTCCAAAGCATGAGGCCACGGTGGAAGGCAGGGTAGAGTTAGTCTGATTTATCTCACCAGCTTTTAGTCTGTGTTAACAGTATGACTTAAAGGAGCCTAATACTAATTTCAGCTATTTGATTTGTGGAAATAGCATGGTTTCATTTGGCATGGTATGTGAGAGATTCTTGATCTTAACATGTTTAATCTCTGTGCTGTGGCTTAGCTTCTTTCAATGATTTATAATACGGCAAAATTGTAGTTTCTTAGCAACTAAAGCAATGTTTTTGGATAGGCCTACCAAAGACTTGACTGGCTATTCTCAGTGATACGTTCTAAATAAGGCATAGTGCAGCTTTTCTTTGAAATGAGCTTGAATTCAGTCGTATGACCTGACTGGTAAAGTGAAGCTGAGCCCTGTAGTTGACCCAAATGAATGTAAATTTAATTTAAGGAAGGAATGGCTGGTTTTTGTGTGTGTTTGAGTCCATATAGGTAAGAATGCCATTTTATAGCTTTCTATAACATGTTTTATGGTAAGATTCATGCTGTCAACTGGTAATAGCCCTATGAGAGTCTGACCTCTTGTCATGGAGTTTGTATTTTCTTACAGTGCATCAGAAGTGGATACCATGCTTTGTATGATGTCAAAATGTTAGATTTATTTATTTAAAATGATGACTTAGGGGGGAAAAAAACCCAAACCTAAGTGTTTCTGGATTAGTTATGTGGTAGTTTAGACTGATCTTAAATGTTTTTAAGAGGTCTCTTTCATTTTCCTAAAATGAGGAGTTTGGATTGATAACCCTCAAGGCCTCTTGCTTCTCAGCTGTGACCCAAGAGACTCAACGCTTTCATTCAGATAGACTTTCTCATCCAAATTTTAGACTTGTAGGACCACAATTTAAAGTAAAATCCTAGTAAAGGTGTTGGTTTTTATATGTATCAAGAAAGATGTAACTCATAAGGGAATAAACTTGTTTTTAAACTTGTTTTTAAAAATAACCTTTCTGATAAGACTTTCAGAAACTTTAAAATTGAATGTGAGTAAACCAAGTGGTATTACATGGTGATTAAGAGCACAGCCTCTGGATCCTGATAGANTAAAAAAAAAAAAAAAAAGTAAAATCCTAGTAAAGGTGTTGGTTTTTATATGTATCAAGAAAGATGTAACTCATAAGGGAATAAACTTGTTTTTAAACTTGTTTTTAAAAATAACCTTTCTGATAAGACTTTCAGAAACTTTAAAATTGAATGTGAGTAAACCAAGTGGTATTACATGGTGATTAAGAGCACAGCCTCTGGATCCTGATAGACCCGGGTTTGAGTCCCAGCTCTTCTAGCTAAGTGATCTTGTATAAAGTGCTTAATACTTCCAAGCCTTGGTTTAATCATCTGTAAAAGAAAGTTTATAATAATGCCAATCTCCTAGGGATGATGGGAAGATTAAATGAGATAATGGCTATAAAGCACTTAGATTTCTGCCTGGCATATAGTGAGTTTCAGTAGGGAGTGAATTTTTACTATATGTAACACTCGTTACTATATGTAACATATGTTACTATATGTTACTATATGTGCCATATGCTACATTAGGTAGCATAACAGTAACTATATGTACTAAATGTTTGCTCACTATAGTATTTGCTGTTACTGTTATTATCCCTCAAAAAGTAACATTATTAATTACTTGTTTTTGATCATGTATATGTTGAGCACTTAATTGTTAATGCTGCTCACTATCTTGAATAAAATTAAGTAGGCCATTTTGAAGGCCCTGAACAGAGATTTGTGCTTTTGCTTATGTAACTTTAAATGACCAGCTGCACTGTGTCTGCAATTGTAAATTCTGGTGAGGAAATTTATATTTTCATTGTCGGGGAGATTTCATGGCCTTTCTTTTTCTTTTAGTGAACTAAATATCTTTCATATGGGTTAGGTATCATCTTTTCATAGAATCCCATTGTTGTGAAAAAAGAAACAGAATGTAGTGCCTGACACACAGTGGGAGTGTTGGAGATGTTAACTAATGAATGAATATGGAGTGGAGAGTAAAAATGCAATATATTCATACTGAAAATAAAAAATTGGACAATTAACAGTGCTCAGTGGGAGAAAATAAGGCGTCTAATGAATTTTATTATTAATGAGTGAAATTTTAAGAGACCATTTTGCTAGTTGATACTAGATAGTTGTGAACATTGTCATTTGTAACAGTGCCAGTATTAGCAGTAGATGATTCACAAATCTTTTTCTTTTCTGTCAAGTGCTGTTTGCTTCAGTGGTTTGACAATTTTCTTTCCCTGAGTATGTTTTTAGACATGTACTTACTGTTGATTGTGCATCTCTTCTTTGGGTGAACTGAAATGAGTGGCAGAAGACAGATGTTACCTACAGTGTCTGTGGTGCAAATGATGTGCCAGATGTCAAGCAAGAGATCCTAACATAATTAATCCAAATATGATTTTAATTGACCAGAAGAAATAGTTTGCCTTGGAATAAAGCATTTCCTAAGGAGATTATAAGCCTTTACTCTCTCAGGCAACTGACAAGTGTCACTGATAGGATGGAGCACCTAGGCATAAAAAATTGGTTTTGGGTCTCTGGTGGAAAGGTCAAGTTACTAAGTCAGGATCCTTCCTGGGCTCTTAGTCTCTGTTTTTCAAGGTTACTGGTTTCAAATTAGAGATGCAGATGGGGTTTTTGTGTTGTCAGACTTAATAGAGCTGACCTGTTAATACACCAAGGTTTAAAACAACAAAAGGAAATAAAAGTCCTTAAATATAAATGTGCTCCACAGTCCAAACATTTGCCAGAAAGTAAGAGTGAAGATCATTGTAGGTCTGACTTTAAGTGAGTTATACAAATCCTCATGAGAAATTAGACTATTTTGTCTTGAAAGAATCCCTTTCTTTTTCTCAAGACAATTTTGATGTTAAAGAGGATATCTTTAGACATTAGTAAGGGAAAATGTTACTGTATTATCTTTATTATTTTTTTAAATAAAATAATTTTTAACGGGGTTTGCGAAGATGAACAGACATGACCAGATAAGTGTTCCAACAATTTGGACATGTTTTCATTTACTTAGTTTGAGGGAGTTTTTCAAAGTAAGATGAATGTAAAATCTGATACTTTGCTGGATCTATGTAAAAGTTTTTGTTTACAAGACAGTTTGGGAGGGTAGCAAGTAGCTAGCATCTACACAAATGAAGTGTAGAAAAACAATGTCTGTTGGATATTTTGCAGGAGATGTTCAATAAAAGTTTGAGTAAAATTATGCAAATAAGTTTTGAAAGAGGTGATTTCTGTGAAAATTTTTCTGCGTCTATTCCATTTTTGTTTACAAGTGAGAGCACAATCTGGATAGGATCAGTAGTAGAGAATGAAGTTATACGGAAAGGCAAAGACAAAGGCTTCAGTAGTACAAGGAGAAAAGTAGGATGTAAGACTGAGAAATAAATCTTCATTTGAGGGACATCTGGAAAAATAGAATCTGTCAGAAAATAAATAGAGCTGGGACCTCTAAAGTAAATTCACACATTAGTGTTAAAAAAAAGTGGTATAGGGCGCCTGGGTGGCTCAGTGGGTTAAAGCCGCTGCCTTCGGCTCAGGTCATGTTCCCAGGGTCCTGGGATTGGAGGCCCACATCGGGCTCTCCGCTCAGCGGGGAGCCTGCTTCCTTCTCTCTCCGCTCTCTCTGCCTGCCTTTCTGCCTACTTGTAATCTCTCCCTCTGTGTCAAATGAATAAATAAAATCTTTAAAAAAATAAAAAAATAAAATAAAGTGGTATAAAATCACCTTCTGTGAACAGTTGACTTGCCTTTCAGTGTGTCTCTCAAATAAAACTATCATTTTACATGAATTTTTTAAAATGCAATTGATGACATGGAGTTTAATTTTAAGCACCTTAGATAATCCATTTTTAAACTTGTTTGTGAGATTTTTGTGGATTTTTTTCAGAATTCCTAATTTTGGTTGGTAAGGATTAGCTTTGGGAAAGTAGGAAACCTCTCTAGTAAAAAAAAAATTAGTTGATTTATAAATGGTTAGACTTGATAGGTTTACATATATATAGACTTCTCACTGAGTTTAAAGTGAAATATTGCAGTGATCTTATGTAAAAATGTTATTTCTCTATAAATTGTTATCTGTTTTTCAAGAATTTATTCAATCTAGGAGAGGGAATCAAGATTTGTGCTTAATTCCATTTTACTGTGTTATCTAAAACTGAGAGTAGGCCTTTTGTTTGTTTTTATATAAATACAAAAATACACATTTATTCATCAAACCTAATTAATGAGATTATTTTGACCTGATTGCTCAGAACTTTTGTCTGTGTAGAGTTGGGGTTTAAAGAATTTCATAAGTATCTACATTTATTTGCATACAGTAAGTTAGTGGGAGTCATGTTCCGTGTTCCTCACCCACCTGCTGGTTTTCTGTGTCTTGTTTTTGTTATGTTTCAGGTTTTAAAAACCCAGTCCTATCTCTTCATTAAAACAGATTGTGGTCAGCTTTGATGGAAACATCTTGTTTTAAGTTCCTTGTACTAAAAAAGTAGTGAATGGTATTCTTTTGCATTTACGAAAACAATTATAGAATGTTTTAAGACTGGCTTTCTTTCCAAATAATCATAATTACTGTAAGCTTATGGTGTATTTTATGGTATTTTCCAGAAATATATCAGTTTTGATAGGTGTTGTTTCCCTTTGTTTTATCTTAGTTTATATTGTTACACCCAAGTATTGTTTCAAATTGACTAGACAGTGAAATATAAATGAGATGATGTGAAATCATTCTGAAGGTGTCGGGGTTCTATATATTATCAGAAAACATTAAGTTACAGATTGTACCAATAGTTTTAATCCTATCCAGGTGTATACTAACATTCCAAAAGTGATTAAATGTAAAATGCTGTACAAGACAAAATATCAAGTCCTTTTTTGATAGAATACTAACAAGGCAAAATGTTCCATTTACAGTATGATACAGTAAAATAAAGTAAGTGTGCTTGTGTATATAAATTGTATTGCCATTCTTCTTTTCTTCCTGATAAAGTATTTGAAAACCACTTTGACTAGCTGATGTCTAAATTCCCTTCCAGTTCTAAAATTACACAATTGACCTTACAGCTTAAGGTACCTTTAATGCGTAAAGGGCCTAGGGAGAGAATGCTTTACGTTTTAATAAGTATTTAGAAACTTACTTTTTGGAAATAAGAAAAACTGATTTTTGATGCATGCACTGTTTTGAAATCCAGCTGCCTGTAAGCCTACTTCAGATAACATTTGTAGTTTTTGTTTCAAGGAAGGCACAATGGTGTGTTAAAGAGCTCTTATATTAAACTCACTGGGAAAATTGCCAGTGTGAATTAAACATTTTAAGAAATGAAAAGCACTGCCAAGGTAGGTAGATATTTTGTGTTATTTCTATTGTTGAAAAGTAGTTGACCATTGTAGAAGCAATGAAGAGACAATGAGGCACACTTAAATAAATAATTGTATTATCTGTTGAGGTTTTCTGTTTATGGCTTTGTTTCTCCTGTCTCTTATCTATTTTTTTAGGTCTCTAAACCTTTCCATTAGAGTTGAACAAGGCAATCTGAATATTACCTGAATTAAATCTGAGGAAGTTCCTAGGTTTATTGTCTTTAGAAATGGTGTGTTCAAGTCTTACACATCTTCGTATTTGTTAAGTAGGTCCATTTCTTGTTTTCCTTTTTACATTTTTGTTAGAATTTTAAACATATAAAAAGTAGAGTGAAGAATGTAATAAATTCCCACATACTCATCATCTAGTTTCAAGAGTTAAAAGTACATCTTATTAATTTAAAAATAACCTGAAAAATTAACATTACAAACTAAAGTATTCTAGATGCTGAAATGCATTTAGTAGGGGCTAGCTTATATTAGTAAAATGGAAATAATTTAGTTCACAATTATATTGAAATGCTTCTAAAAATATAAAAGCTCTTTAGAAAAAGGCTTTCATACTTTCATTTGTGATGCAGAAATACAGATTTTGTGACTAAGTGTATGCGTAAGTGTGTAACATTTTGTACAGTATCTGCACTCTGTAACGTATGTGAAGAAAACTATTGTGACCTAGCTCGATTTCATAATTCATTAATGGATGGTGAGACTGAACAGCATTTTCTAGTATGGAGTAGTTTTGGGTTGTTTTATTTTTTATATGCTCTGTTAGTCTAGAATAATATGATTATAAACACAGTAAGGTTTTTCATGAGGCATTTGTCAGTGATATCAACATGTACTGTTAATATAGCATTGTTGAATTAACACATTAGTCGTTACTTATATTGACTTTTTTCCTATCTGAACTTGGGACATAGGGGAAGCTACAGTAGTTTGAATATTATAATCAAAGCATAAGTTTTCTAGTATATTTAGTTGTCTTTTTTTTTTTTTTTAAGATTTATTTGAGGGAGAGAGTGCATGATGGGGCAGGGTGGAGCGGCAGAGGGGGGAGAGAGAATAGAAGCTCAAGCAGACTCCCTGCTGAAGCCAGGGCCCAACGCTTAGGTCTCAGGACTCTGAGATCATGACTGGAGCTGCTCAGGTGCTCCTTTAGTTGTCCTTTTAAATTAGTAGAGCTTCTGTTCCTTATTCCCTAGCCCTTGCCTTTGAGTTATTGTTTGAGTACAGGACTGGGAGCCCTGCCTGTTTATACAGAACTGAATGCTTACTCTGATGCCATTGTCTGAGGTACTTTGCTGGTGAGTACAGAATGACTTGAGCACTGGCCACAGGGAAGGAGGGAAAAAGAAAACAGAATTATCACTGAAGAATCATTAGCCTTTCATGTTTAAGATCCTAGAATAGCAGGTTTACTCATTTTTAGACACTGTTTGGAGGGATAAAGAAAACAGTATGTCCTTATCCTGTGTTAGCAACTATCTGAATACTTTTCTCCCTCTCTCTTTCAAAGATTTTATTTTTTAAGTAATCTCTACACCTTGTGTGGGGCTTGAACTCAAAACTCTGAGATAGTCACATGCTCTACTGACTGAGCCAGCAAGGCTTTCAAAAGTATTGAAATACTTTTCAATCCATAGATTGAAGGAATATGTTAAATTTAACTGAGGATTTTTTGATTATACAAGTTTAGCAAGTTGGAAACCATTGTGGAACAACTGGAAAAATAACATAGGAGCTCCAGCATTGAAATTATATTTGTTAATACTGAATATCAAATCATTTACCAAGGAGGATGAAATAAATGGCCTTAATGCAAACCAGGAAACTGCTACCTAGAAAAGAGTAACTATAACGAGGTTTCAAATAGCTTCCAGGGAACTGTCATTGAATTACTCCTAGACAAATAACCTGGTATCACATATCAAAATTATGGTACTGCTAACAGTGTTATTGTTTTCTTACTAGGATAGAACTCCAGATAATTATGACACTTTTCAACCACATTTAAGATAACATGCAGATAATTCTACATTGATGGTAGCGTAAACCTTAGGAGAAAAGCCTGAAGGAGCTAAATTTAGGAAAAAGGGAGCACTAGGGGGATATGATTATCTATTAATACCATCAAGCTAGCAGTGTAAATGAATTAAGGGAATTAGGCAGTCTCCAAAGATGGATGGGCTGTATCATAAAGCAGTGGCCTAGAGCACGAGGAGAAAAAGTATAGATTTAGTATTAAGAAGATGACTTTAATGAAACTAGCAGAGGAATAGGTATTTGCACTCACTCATTGTCAGAGCTGTTTGTAAGTAGGGCAAAGAGCTGGTTGAGAGGAGGGAGGGGCCTCATAAAACAAAAGGGAGAATCTCTTTCTGTTACATCTAGTACTTTCTTAAGAGCTCAATAATAGACAAAACTTTTATGGAAATGAATATGAAGTGAAATGGAATTTCCAGAAGTTTCTAAGCGTCAGAAATTAGTTTCCAACACTTATTATGAATTCAAGAAAAATGGCACATGAACTTTGGAATCCATTAAAGTAGCTTTTAGGATCTGCTTGTAATACCGAAAATAGGATTCTGTTTATTATAATCTTTATGAATAACTTTTTTTTGTTTAGTTATAAAAAACCTACATTATGAAACTTTGCCAATTTGGGTTTTACACATAGAAGCATAAACTCCTTAAGAGTTCATACTGCATGGAACCTAGTAAAAGTTTAACCTTTGGTTCTTAGAAAATAAGCGTTGTTTTTTTTATATGGTAGATGTCAGCTCTTAAAGCCTTATCAACAGGAATAGAGCACTGCTCGACCAACTCCTTAAGACTTCATTGGTTAAAATTCTTCTGTGATAGAAGCCTAGCTTGTTCTTTGAGCGGGAGCTGATGCTGTAATACTTTGGTAGAGGTAAGAGCTCACTTTAATTAGTTCAGAGTATAGGGTTGCCAGATAAAACGTAGGATGCTCAGTTATATTTGAATTTCAGATAAACAACAAAGAATTTTTATTTGCTAAATCTGGCAATATTAGAAGAATGTCTTTTTTTCCTTCTATTTTGGTTTTCCATTTAGAACTTAAGTGACAAAGCATCTTGTAATTTGGTGAGTTTTGTGTGTTAAAAGAAATCTTTTTAAAGTAGATTTAATATGACCAAAATTGTCATATTAAAATTTGCATATTGTCATATTGCAAATTTTGTGAGAGGAAATATAGTTTAGGGTAGTGTTTTATTTTGGTTACATTGCATTTCTATATGTGTTTTCTTCAATTCTGTTATATTTGACAGAGTAGGTTTTTTACTTATTCTTTAAAAATTTAAGCTATTTTCAGAAAGGATGTGAGCACAAGCTTTTCAGTGGTTTTATCAACTCCTCTGTTTTCTCCTTACCTAAAATATTTTAAAATTTAGGGCACTATTGCCTGAGGGATATGGTAAAGATGATTCTGGGGCTGTTTGTTCAAGGATCGTCATTTTTCAGATTTTTACCCTGGGGCTTGGGATATATTTGCATTCTTAGCATGGAAGAAGAGAAATGTATGAATGAAGATATGACTGACCACACACCCTTTTTCTCCTAGCGGGTTCTATTCTAATTTTCACTTGCTGAATTATAACCACCTGATTTAGAGTCAGAAAATAGTTGTTAGCTCTGCAGTTGAAGGATGTGATTTCTTTACAGGTAAGTTTTAATACTAAGAAAAGGCATGGTTTCATGAGCTTTAGTTACCAGGTGTTTGACCAGAGTTGTGTCACTATGTATTAGTAATTCAGTGTAAGAGATTTTACCTTCTGACCTTCTGGTCTGCGCCAGGGTGAGATAGCTATAAGAATAACAAGAATTGAACATGTGTAGGTTTCAGGGTGGGTGCACCTGGGTGGCACAGTCAGTTAAGCATCCGACTTTTAGTTTTCAGCTCAGGTCATGATCTTGGGGTCCTGTGATCTAGCCCCCATTGGTCATGCTCAGCATGAGAGTCTGCTTGAGAGTCTGTTCTCCTTCTCCCTCTGCCCCTTCTGCTTGTACTGTCTCTCTTTCTCTCTCTCAAATAAATCTTTAAAAAAAAAAAAAAGTTCCAGAGTGAATGATATTAAGTAGCATAAAGTGTGATCATACCTATACTTACAAATATTTATTTGAAATATATTTAAGGCAGTTTTAAGAGGTGTTCAAAATCATGGTTTTTATGAAACTAGAAAATTAGTGTAGTTTAAACTTAATGTCTAAACTCAGTTGGAGATCATATTACAAGATAAACTGATACTTTATCCCCACTGTGAATGTAAAATATAAATAAAAACTGTGTTAAAAATGTTATTTTGTGGGGCAGTGTAGTTGAATAGAAAAAGCATTGGATTTGGCAGAAGTCTTGAATTCCTATTTCCATTTTAGTTGCTATGATTTCTATTTTTAAAATTAGGTTAGTACTTAATCCTTAGGGTTCTCATTAAATTAAATGATAATGTGTGGGAAAGTGCTTTATAAACTGCTACATTGTAAAGTGGCATGTATGTATAGCTTTGAGTTATAGGGCCTTGTACTTTATAAAGTATTTACCCTTATAGGTTAACTGCAACTCTGGTGGTTCATAGGAAATTGAAGAGAAAAATAAAATGCTAATGAGAAGGGCAAGGTTATTTCAAGGTTGGTTTTTCTGACAAATAATGACTATATCTTAGAACGCGCATTTTATTTTATTTTGTTTTATTCTTTTTAGAGGTGAGGGAGGGGCAGAGGGAGAGGGAGAGAGAGAATCTTAAGCAGGTTCCACACCCAGCGTGGAGCCTGATGTGGGCTTTATCTCACAACCCTGAGATCATGACCTGAGCTGAAATCAAGAGTTGGACGCTTAATCAACTGAGGCACCCAGGTGCCCCATTATGATTATGATTATTATTATTGTTATTATTTTTAGAATGTGTTTTCACTGAATTATCCTCCCTCTCCCAGGGGGGAGGCTGATACTGAATTTCTATAATCTTTGAAATGTGCTTCTCTATACTGCTGTCATTTCAAGTTAAATCTGGTTATAGGGACATCCTGTTACCCCCCCATCCCAATTCCCTCCTTGCCCTAGATGACAAAAAGTAAAGTGTATTTTGTGTCCTCTTTCTTAACACATTTTTGTAACTCCTCTTTACTATCCTGAATGAAGTTCATAGATGTTTTACCCTACCTACACATTAAGAAAAAAAAAATGTAATGCCCTAAGTATAATATAAAGGAGGAAATAACTAATAATAAAATAGTTTGGTCCAAATGTTCAGGAATGGCTGCACAGGAAGGCAATGAGGTAGCGTGCTGTTTATATCCATATGTAGAAAAACCAAGAATGTGACAGTTACAAATGCAGACTGATATAGTCTTGCTGTAAAGGTGAGTCAGATACTACAGGTGGCACTGCTATTGACAATGTCATTTTCTGAGAAGGTGAACAACTTTTGGTGAAGTTCCAAATGAAACAAAGTCCAGTCTGTTCTCACTCTACGTGGTAATTACATTCCTGGAAAATTAAGTGATGATTAAAACCATGTAAGAATGCTTTGTGTGTTATATTTAAAAAAGAGTTGGGTTCTAGTCTCAGAACAAGTTTTTCATTTTGACTTCCATTTGAAAGTTGTGTAGGAAGAGAGACAATTCTTTATTGTTTAAGATGTTTCCTGTTTTGTGGAATGTTGAGGATTCCTGGCCCTGGCCCACTAGAGGCCAGTAATCAATCACATGTCAACCAAAAATACATGAACAGATTTCCAGAATGCTCCATAAAAGGCAGAGCAGTGTCCACTGAAAATATTTCTATGATTTCCTCCACTTGTAAATATCCTCAGATATAGGATTATAGTACCTAGTCCCCAGGACAACCACTGGTCAAAGCCACACCTCTTTTAGGAATGGAATGGCAAGGAGAACAGCTGTTCACTTTTTTTTATTCTTTTGGTTAACATGCATTAGAGCTGGGGCTGCAAGCTCATTTATCCCAAGAACTAGGCAAGTACCGTTTGCTAAACTAGAGAATACAGTACATGCTTTGTGAAAACGCAGCAAGTTGGACTTCTAAAAATATTGTCAGGTCGAATAAAACTGTCATTGGGCCCTGTTTTGCATGCTCTTTACCGAAGGATTATATTATGAATTTTGAAACCTGAGACATTTGATTGGAGTCCTGATTTTTGGCAATTCTCTCTCTCTCTTTTTTTAAAGATTTATTTGAGAGAGAGAGAGCAGGAGCAGGGAGAGGGGCAGAGAGAGAAAGGGAGAGGCAGACACCCCACTGAGCAGGGAGCAGGATGTGGGGCTTCGATCCTAGGCCCTTAGGATCATGACCACTCTGTGCCCCTTGGCAATTCTCTTAATCCCTGTTTCCTGATCTGTGAATTAGGTGAATAAACACCTCACAGACTAATGTTGGAATGGGATTGTATATGAAAATCACCTAGCATGGCACCAGACACAAGGTATGTGTTTGATAAGTTTCTTGCACTATTATCCTTACAGTTATCTTGGTTTACTTTTTAATCTGAAAGCTAGCTGTGTGTTTTTATAGTGAAATGATTGTGAAACTTGAAGTCTCTAATATGGGAGTTATTAGTCCCTTTTTATTTTTAATAGAAGCAAGGAAGTAATTAAAATGAATTTTTTTTTAGTTAATGCATGACCTATCAACCATTTAAGATCTTTGGAGCCTGATGCTATCACTAAACATGCTAATTTCAAATGATCAACCTCCTGTCTTTCAGGTTGGCTTTCAACTTTAGGATAGTAATGACATTTTTAGCAATGCTGTCTATTTCTCTATTTATAAATATTTATTCGAGAGAGAGAGTTCATGGGGTAGGAAGGGGCAGAAGGAGAGGGAGAGAGAAACCCAAGCAGGCTCCTTACTGAGTACAGACCCCAACTTTGGTCCTGATTCCATGACTCTGAGATCATGACTGTGTGAAAATCAAGAGTTGGATACTTAACTGACTGTGCCACCCAGATGCCCTGCAGTGCTATTTATTTTTGAAGTAACGGTAGAGTGGGTAATATTGCTAGTACAACAGTATTTCACCTTTAAAATTAGATTATGCCATAGTAGTGACATGTTTTTAAAGGTGTTGCTTGAGTTAGAAATTTAGCAACATGATTGTCACTAGGAAACTCACATGTGTGATTTTCTTCCAGTTGTTCAGTGAATGTTTAAAAGTTCCACATTTTCTTGGTTCATGTAAAATGCTTTAAAGGCATGTATGTTTTGCTGTACATCTCATACCTTAGCAGCAGAAAATTCTTTTCTTTTTAACTTTAGGCATTAAGGCAGGGACCTAAATGATTAAGGCAATACAAGAAAACGTGCTTTATTCCTTTATTCCCGTCTTCAGAATTCTGTTCGTCTGTTTTCCTCTACAGTATGATTTTGAGTCCTTTTTAAGAGCTTTATGCTTTAATTATATATATACAAGTACCATATATATATGGTATATATTTAATTTTTTTAAGTCCTTTTTTCCTCCCCTATTTTTTTCTATCTTAATTTTAGTCTTACCCATACTTACTTGGCCTTGTCCCTTCTGGTATCTTCTATTGTTTCTAGATAAACATTTGGTACTTTTATTTATTTATTTTTAAAGATTTTATTTATTTATTTGACAGAGAGATAGAGAGCACAAATAGACAGAGTGGCAGGGAGAGGGAGAAGCAGANGGTATATATTTAATTTTTTTAAGTCCTTTTTTTCCTCCCCTATTTTTTTCTATCTTAATTTTAGTCTTACCCATACTTACTTGGCTTTGTCCCTTCTGGTATCTTCTATTGTTTCTAGATAAACATTTGGTACTTTTATTTTATTTATTTATTTTTAAAGATTTTATTTATTTATTTGACAGAGAGATAGAGAGCACAAATAGACAGAGTGGCAGGGAGAGGGAGAAGCAGACTCTCCGCCGAGCAGGGAGCCTGATGTGGGACTCGATCCCAGGACCCTGGGATCATGACCTGAGCCGAAGGCAGCCGCTCAACCAACTGAGCCACCCAGGCACCTGGTACTTTTAAATTCTTTGTCCTGTTTTAGTTGGATCTTTTTGAGGCAGAGGGGTAGCAAATTCTATTCTGTTTGTCACATGCAAAGTTTCGTTTAGTTGACGCACATTTTTGAGCTGGAGTGTTTGCATATTGTGACTTCTGGGTATTTTTGCTTTTCCTGATAGCTGTTTAATGATTTTCGTTGTATGATGGGAGATTTTTCTAACATGTTCTTAAAATTTTTTAAGGTCATAATGTCCATATTTTTCAGAAACAGCTCAGATAGTCTTCGAGGCCTAGTCGCAAAGGAAATTAATTCCTTATAGAACTGAGGACATCAAGGCAGAAAGAATTCTAGGCAGGTGGCTAGTAATAAATATTGATTATGAACTATAAGGTATTTGCTGTGGGCTGAGTAAATTTTAGTGCTTCCCTGCAAAACTACCACTTACAGTGAAGTGCACATGAAACATTCTGAAATGTCTGCCTATGGAGCATATAATTTGCTACCCAGTGGCAGGTAGACATTAAAATTCAATTATGGGATGGGGATGGTTCTAGGGGTAATCAGATTTTACAGCTGTAGGATGAAAGGGTAAATTTTGATGTGCATTAAAAAAAAAACCTAGAGTATACAGAGTAGTAGTTTTTACTTTAGAAACAGCATTAAACTATAGTGAAAATTGCTGAGAAATTAAAAATTGCTGAGAAATTACCATTAGAAGTATGAGATGGCTAGCACTCGTATCTCAGTAACAGATATATATTTTAGCAGCTTTAAAGTCAGAATGGGAAAGAATTTGAGTGGAATGTGTTTTTAGTAGTGTCTTAAGAGTGTCACCTTACCATTCTGCAACACTATTGTTTTTTTGATGTAGGAAAGACGATATTAGAGTTCAAAGTGGACAACCAAGAAAGAATTCTTGAGCTGTCTTTGACGCAAAAAGGTGATTTTTATTAAAAGCATGGGGACAGGACCCGTGGGCAGAAAGAGCTTCACGGGGTTCATGAGGAATAGCCCGTTATATACTTCCAAGTTGGGAGGGGGTTAAGGATAGCATAAGTCTCTAAGGAATTTTGGAAGCAAGGTTTCCAAGACCTTGAGAGGGCTAGCTGTTGTTGGGAAAAGGTCATTTATTACCCTAATAAAACCTTAGTCATGAGCCCCTTCAGATGTGTTATCGGTGGACCACATGCTTGGGGCATGATTGCCAAAACATATCTTGGGGGGGTTTAGAGATAAAGGAAGTTTCCAAAGGAATTTTTATACGTTGAAGTAGACTTACAGGATCCTGGTGGTGGTGGTGGGGCGGGGTGGGGTGGTCAGGCTAGGATTGCCTTTTGCCCTTAGCAAAGTATTAACATTGAGGCAGTTGAGTCTCTAGAGGAATGTCACTCTGCCTGTTTCAAGGACTTGTCAATGGGGTATAGGTAGTAAGGAAATTTAATAATTTTTCTTTTGCCTTTGTTTCCCACATCACTTTTGTCACTGAAACAGCTCAAGAATTTTATCAAGTCTTAATTCTCAAAATACACCATTGGAAAAACTTGACAGGCCCAGTAGTACCAGGTGAGCCTGAGGTAACCAGATACATAAAGTTGTCAGCCATATCTTCCTAACATAAAATGAAGTTTTCATCAGGTTGAATTTTCAGAGGATAGATGGGACTTACTCCAAGAGGGTATGTTAGCAGACAGGGAGGATAAATATTCCTACTTGGAATAGTTGTTAACCATTTTGACATGGAATTATTTCATTTAATGTTTTGGAATAGGGAAAGTTACTGGATTAGAAAAATTATGAAAGGACTTGCTTAGATGGTAATTTCAAATAATACCTGGGTGTACAAGGTGAAATGTTAAAGTTCCTCCTTTTATGCTGTGATTCCCACTCCCCAGAAACAAGCACTGTTAGTAGTCTGTTACGTACCCATTCAAAGCTTATTTTATGTAGACACATAATTTATAGACTGTAAAGCTCTAGTAGTATTATGATATAATTTATCTTGGTATTTATAGCTTTCCTTTTTTGAATATAGTAATTGGAGTGACAGATATTTTCATTTATGAAAGTATATATGGAGCCTCTAGAATACATCTATTGTTACTCATTGTCACTGAAGGGAATTATTTTGATAATGACTGAATTCTTTGTATTGAAATTGGTCCACTGAGAGAGACTTTCTCATTCCAAACATGGAAAAAGCTTTGTTAAATGAAGAAGAATGATATATTACTGTATTTTTATCCTGAGACATATTTTTTGTCAGAAATCTTGAATGTTCACACATTTAATATCATAGCCATGTGGATAGTTCCTGGGACAACTCTGCTAATTTTTAGTGGAAGCATTCTGGATTCAATTTTGCTGTCCCTTTTCAAGAGAAGCAGCAATATTTTGCTGCTGTTTGGGAGACTAGGTAAGTAAACAACCTGATCTTCCACCTCATTATGGAGGTGGAGGTACTATGTAATCATGGAGTTAGGCAGTAATGAAGACCTGAAACAAGATGATCAGAGTACAAATAAGTAATTATGAAAGGAGAAAAGAACAGATTTGGATTGTTGACTGGATTTTGGGATTTCCTGAGCAAAGAGGGAGCAGATTTTAGTGGATAGAACGTTAGTGAAGAGGATTCAGAATATTTGGATTCTAGTAAGAGCACTGCAACTGAATTAGAGCCTCTTTGGACCATGGTATATGTTAAGTGTCAGACTGGGGCAATAATTCGATTTAAGTTTTCAACTTTTAGCTGCTGAAAGTGTTTTTCTTTTTTTCTATTTAAAAATTAAGTAGAATCTAAGTTAATTAGGTAAAAGTAGAGCTGTTTAGGAGGGGTGGGAATCTCCTAATTGTTTCAAAAACTCCTTAGGGTTGGAGGAGCGGAATTTTAAAATTGATGATAAGAGTGACCTCTTTGTAGATCTACTACTGAAGCAAAAAAAATTTTTTTTTTGCACAAGGTATCTTACCTTTGGTTCATAATCTACTTGCTCAGTCTTGATAGCTGCCTGGGAGAGGTCCTGTGGATACTTTGTAAAGTCAGTGATTGAAATTTTTATACTAATAGATTTGTCCATAGTTGACATAAGACCAAAAGAAGAGATGATCTCTTTAAGGCAGAATCTATAAAATGGGACAAAGATAATCATCCTATGACTTGGTAAAATAATTTTTATTGCAAGATTTGTCAGACTCTTTATGAGAACGACCTGCTTGTCATTTGCCTTGAGTTTTGAAATCCGAGAGTATGCACAGGATAGGAGTGCAGAGGTATGCTGTTAAGTCCCTGACTGGAAAAGGATTAAAAGTGCTGTCAGTTTTCATCCTTCCATGGGAGGAAAATCTTCAGGGTGTGTGGTTTCAGCAACCACCTTGGGGATCTGCCAATAAGAACTAGAAATCTACTAAGTTCCAGTTTACAGTTAGGAACACCAACTTAAAACAATAGGCTACAGTTAGTAATGCCAAATACTTTTTAAATTCATAGACCCACATAGAATTTCCATATAGGTAACTTAGATAATTGGGGATGGTTGTAAATTGATAAAGACCTGAACTAGGAACTTTGACGAGGGAGAAGTAGAACACACTGTGTGATAGTCATTCTAAGATAAAATGTTTTTGGATTATGTAATGTATATAGGAAAATACAGCAAAATAGTGTAGTGTTTTGAGCTCTGGCATCTTAACTGGCAGGGTGTGCATCCTGCTTCTGCATATCTGTAGAATGGCAATAACAACCTTAAGCAGTAGGCTGTATTTTAATACCGTGAGTTAGATTATATAATATACTTTACACTATGCTTGACATATAAATGATCAGTAAAGGTTAGGTGCTGTTATAATGAATTTGTTTTCAGAGACATTCAGTTACCTGTTAGTAATCTTCTCGGATTTTTTTTTTTTTTGAAGAGTAGTTAGAAAAGGTCCTACTTTCTGTCCCTTCCCCCACAAAGGATTTTCTTAAAGGTTATCTTTTTTTTTTTTTTTTAAAGATTTTATTTGTTTGACAGAGAGAGAGAGATCACAAATAGGCAGAGAAGCAGGCAGAGATAGAGGAAGAAGCAGGCTCCCGGCTGAGCAGGGAGCCCGATTCGGGCCTTGATCCCAGGACCCTGAGATCATGACCTGAGCCGAAGGCAGAGGCTTTAACCCACTGAGCCACCCAGGCGCCCAAGGTTATCTTTTCAAAGAAGAAATTTCTAGGCTGTTGTTTTTGATTCTGGGAGGTTTACAGGGAAATCTGAATTACCTTCTCTTTTGGGATGGATAAAGGGCGGCCTCATTATCTAATTTGGAAAAGAATGGGAAAGTTGCATTCCAATTGTAAAGTAAAATATCAAATTCAAATCCATTTTTTATTTTTTCAAATCAAAAATCTGTTTAAATTCAATATTTAGTCCCTTGCATGTTAATGGATGCATGGCAAGAAAACAGACTGAAATTAGGGATTTGATTTTTTTTTTTTTTTAAGATTTTATTTATTTATTTGACAGACACACAGCCAGAGAGGGAACACCAGCAGGGGGAGTGGGAGAGGGAGAAGTAGGCTTCCTGCTGAGCAGGGAATCCAGTGCAGGCTCCATCCCAGGATTCTGGGATCATGACCTGAGCAGAAGGCAGACACCTAAGGACTCAGCCACCCAGGCGCCCCTAGGGATTTGATTTTTTTTAAATAACAGTAGCTTCTAGGGCATCTATGGTAAATTCAAATATACCATAGTCTAGTTTTCTAGAATTTATGATTCTGTTGATATTCCAAAAGATGACACTGATATTCTGAAGAACCACTCATCTAAGAGACAGGCTTTCTTTTATTATACTGCTCATTAACATACTAATTACTAGCACATTTTAAGTTGTTAATAGGTTGAATTTTAATGACAGGATTTGATCCTTAATTCTCAGTTAATGAGAATAGTATTTCTCAACGTTCTTTTAACAAATGTTATTGACTATTATATGTGCAGCAAGGCATTATGGGGATACAAAATTAGAGGCCTGTTCTGGTTTCCAAATAATTCACAATCTAGAGGCGCTGGGTGACTCAGTAGGTTAAGTTTCTTCTGCCTTCGGCTCAGCTCATGGTCCCAGGACCCCACATCAGGCTCCCTGCTCAGCAGGGGCTCTGCTTCTCCCTCTGCCCCTCCCCCTGTTTGTGTTCCCTTTCTCGCTGCCTCTCTCCCTGTCAAATAAATAAAATCTTTTAAAAAAAATTCACATTCTATTAAAATATACTCTATATCATAAGCACAGTACTGCCTTATGCATCTTCATGGATTCATAGAATACTGCATATCAGTTTATTCTATGTAGATTTATGGAATATTAGCTGTTATAAAATATAGAAATTCTCTATTCCAGTCTTATGATTGTACACACAAGGAAACGGAAGTTTCAGATTAAATATATGTTATTAAATGGAACAATTTCTATACATTATTATACTTAAGGTCACAATTTAAGTTGATATAATTAAAGTAATTTTAAGAAAGTGTTCTTGATAGTCTCTTTCTTAATAGGCTTAGTAAATTCCACAGGTAGGATCTTCATTCTTCTAACAGCAGATTGAATGTTAAATTCCTATTTAACAGGGGTGAAATTGCTTGTTGCTTTAGGAATCATTTGCCCTGTGGCTCCCCCTTCACCATTTAAACAAAGCTTTCTTCATATTATATTGCCTCTTTTGGAGATGCAACTGAAATTTCAGGAATAAACTATAACTATGTAAATTGTTGAGAATTTGGTGGAGAGAAATACAGATCTCTGTGAAGTATGTAATACCAACTTTATTACCATGAAATTTGGTGTTCATTTCTGAAACACCCATCAGAAAGTACCTGATAATACATTTTAGAGAATTAATGATAGCGTATATAATCTTGGCCTGTTTTGTACCGAGGCTGATAATTTTACTAGTTATGGTGATACTTTCGGACTACCTTTTGCAAATATTAGGGTTCACTGATCTTTGTATACTGTCATTTGAAACCAAGGCGATAGGGCTTGAATATGTATGCATACTTTATAGTAAGGCAAGAGATTCTGGTTAGTGGGGAATTTATCTTAGCCAAGGATGGTGTAGGTACCAAATAATACTGAATACAGGAGAATAGTTTTGAGGACTTACCAGTTTTGATAGAGGAGGAAAAAAACCCTAGAAATTTGGAGGTGCATTGTAGATATATTTGAATCTGAGACAGGTGTTTTAACAGTCAAAGGGGCTCTTGGAAAATTATTGCTCAAAGTTCTTGGGAAAAGTTTGTATATCACAAATACATTGTATTTAGAATTGAAAGTGAATTGACCTGGCGTTTTATTTTGGGATAGCTCCATTCCAATTGCTTGATTTTACACTGTGCAACCTCTGTGTTCCCCATTAGTGGGGTAACTATAATTCTCAGTTGGTGCCTATTGTCCCCTCATAATTATTCATAGCATCCCTTTTACTCTTAAGTGTTCTGGTTTACTTGATGATTTTTTTTTTCTTTTTTTCTTTCCTTCCCTCCCTCCCTCACTTCCTTCCTTCCCAACACCGGGTCCAATGCAGGGCTTGAACTCATGACCTGAGATCGAGAGTCAGAGATGCGCTGCTGACTAAGCCACCAGGCACCCCCAAAGTGTCCTGATTTCTAAAATAAATTATGTGGTTGTGTTACCCGTAAGTGTAGTATCTGCCCTTGGGTACTTAATATGATGAAGGTATATGAAATGTCTTCCTATGTTGGGCAATATGTTTTTCCCTCAGCTGAGAGATTTCTGTTAGTGGAGTTAGGAGGGTATTGATAAAGACAGTCTCATAGGAAGTATGGGTGATCTCAAGGTTTAAGATGATTTATAGGCTATAAAAGAGCTCTGTATTTTCTGTTCTTGCATCGTAAACACAAGATGGGTGGATATCACTTTGCTTGTCTGGGCTAAACTAAATTCTCATTGCTCAAAGAGTTTTGTATTAATGTGTCATTTAAAAAAAATCTGCGGTCAGGCTTGTGGGTGGCTCAGTCAGTTGAACATCGACTCTTGATTTCAACTCAGGTCATGATCTCATGGGTTGTGGGATTGATCCCCACATCAGGCTCCACACTCAGTGGGGAGTCTGCTTGAAGATCTCTCTGCCCCTCCCCCTACTCGAGCATTTGTGTGTGTGTGTGTGTGTGTGTGTGTGTGTGTGCGCGCGCGCGCACGTGTGTGTGCTGTCTCTTTCTCTCAAATCTTTAAAAAAATTATTTGCAGTCAGGTACTAAATGCAAAGGACAGATAAATGTCAGTACATGATTATAAGTATTTTTCAGTTGGTATATTTAATTATTTTTAATGGACTTTATTTTTTAGGGCAGTTTGGGTTCACAGAAAATTAAGAAAAAGTATAGAGAATTAACTATATATCCCCTTCCCCCACCCACACACATAGTCTTCTCTAGAACACCATTCCTGTCATAGTGGTACATTTGTTACAATTAGTGAACGCACAATGATACCACATTATCACCCAAAGTCCACAGTTTACATTAGAGTTCCTTCTCAATGTTGTACATTCTAAGAGTTTGGGCACGTGTAATGACCTGTAGCTACCATTATAGTGTCATAGAGAATAGTTTCACGCCCTAAAAATCCTGTGTTCCACCTGTTCATCCTTTCTTTCCCTTCCCCTCAGCCCCTGGCAGCAACTGATCTTTTTACTGTCTCCATAGTTCAGCCTTTGCTAGAACGTCATATAGTTAGAATCACATAGTATGTAAGCTTTTCAGATTGGTTTTTTTATTTAATAATATGCATTTTAGGTTCTTCTGTGTCTTTTCATGGCTTGATTGCTCATTTCTTTTTAACACTGAATAATATTTCATTGTCCAGAGTTTATTTAATTTTAAGAAAGTGTTCTTGATAGTCTCTTTCTGAATAGGCTTAGTAAATTCCACAGGTAGGATCTTCATTATTCTAACAGCAGATTGAATGTATGTTAAATTCCTATTTAACAGGGGTGAAATTGCTTGTTGCTTTAGGAATCATTTGCCCTGTGGCTCCCCTTCACCATTTAAACAAAGCTTTCTTCATATTATATTGCCTCTTTTGGAGATGCAACTGAAATTTCAGGAATAAACTATAACTATGTAAATTGTTGAGAATTTGGTGGAGAGAAATACAGATCTCTGTGAAGTATGTAATACCAAATATTCCTTAGATCCTGTTGCTTAATCTCACCATATAAATACTTTTGCCACTGTTATGACTTAAGTAGTGGGAAAGCTTGCAATTTCAGTACATTGACAGTATGGTTAATAGGTGGAGTCAAATTTATCTCCTTTCATAACTCATTTTTAAAAATTCAGAATAAGGCTCATAGTTTTATTGAATATCCTCAGTTTTTTAAGTTGAGAGACCATTGGAGCCTAGACAGGGGAAGGAAACTCCCCATTTCATGCAGTTGTCAAGTGGAGACTCTCTTAGTCATTTGCTTATATGTTCCTGTCCTTATTTTCCAAGTTCATATCTGGTTAATCTTTATAGAAATATTGAAGAGGACAATAAGGTAAGAAAAAGAACATAAACATTGCAGTACGTCATAGAAATAGGAGCTACATTCCTGTTGATTTTCTTTCTTACCCCTTACCCCCTTCTACATTCACTTGTTCTTTGGCATATTGGTTTTATTTGTTTCCAGTACTTTACTGCGGAGTTGCAGGGTGAGAGTTGGTTTAGTCTTGGGCATTAGGCTGAGGTTCCTTTTCAAAAGTTGAGAAAATTTGGGATTAAGTATAAGTTTCTTCCCAAGAAAAAATGTTTCCCAAAATAATCTTTGGAATCAAATGGATGCTGTTTTTATGAAAGGTTAAGGATTTTTTGTAAAGGTGAATAGTATTAGGCACTGTACTCAAAGTCTAAGGCTGCTTTGGGAGCTTCTAGTATGGATTCTGTGCCTTGTATCTCAGTCATTAACAGTAAGAACATGAGAAGACCCTTCTTTTAAATCTTCCAAAGCAGAATAATAAATTATTTACCTGACCTCATTAGAAGTGTTGTCCAGATAAAGGAAGGGAATTAATTCCTATTTTGGTATATTTTATCCTACCAAAAGTGCATTGCATTCAGTGGTGAATCATTTGGAAAGAAGTGTAATTATGTAGAAAGTTCCATTCTCAGTTCCTTTTTCATCCTCCCTGAGTGATCTCATCTCCTCCCTTGGCTTCAGCTTCCATCTAAGCTGATAATTCCCAAGTGCATATTTCCAGCCTCCACCTCTCTCTTGAATAACAGATCCATATTTTTAACTACATCTGAACATGATCACCGGCACAGCTTATCCTGTATGTGCCTTCAAAGCCAACTCAGTTCATCTTCCTTTATTCCATTTACAGTATCACTCTTCACCTTGTGGTCAACAATTTCAATTAATTCATTCCCTTAAACATTTCTCAAATCCATCACCTTTTCATCGTTTCTACATCTACTCTTACTTAGTTCAGACTCATTTTTAATTTGGACTATCAAAGGAGTTTTCTAACTCCTTTCTTCTTCATAGTGCCACCAGTCAGTTCGGTCACACTGTTTGTTCTATAGGAAGAAACCCAGGCTCCTTAGCCTGCAGGATGCTTGTCATTCTCCTTAAATTGTGAGGTCTTGAGTTAATAGACTGTCTCATTTTTCTGAGTAACATGAGTACTTGGCAGGTATTTGGTATATAAAAGCACTCAAAATGGATTTTTTTCATCTGTATCTAGAACCGTTTTGCCACTTCTCAACCCTGTCCATGATCATAACTGTTTACTCTTGCCTAGAGCAAGACCATCTCCTCTCTCCCCACAACTGACACGGCTAAACTTAGATTTCATGCAGAAGTTTTTTGTGCATATATCAGCCACAGAAAAATTAGATATTTCTTATATGTTCCTATTGTCTTTTGGTTCCAAAGATTATTTTGGGAAACCTTTTTTCTTTTGAAGCAGCTTATACTTAATCCCAATTTTGTATACATCTGTTGTGGAAGTAGCCATTGTCAGTTGTATTGTATTTTGATTATTTTTCTGTGTCGTCTTCAAGGTTGAGCCCTCTTTAGGAACAAAGTTTGTTTTATTTAGAAACAGTGTTTATTTTAATTATCCCTGTGTACAGTTTTTAGTAAATAGGCCCTCAGAAAATGGTAAATTGAATTAAAAGCAGGCTTACAATTTATAGATTGAGAACTAGAACAAAGACAAGATAAAAGCCATTATTATGAAGTCATATGTGCTGCTGAAGGGAGCATAAATCCTAGTGAGTGATACAGTTTTTTAGCAACCATTTTTGCCACATTTGCTCTTTTGATTATGAATCAGACTCAACTTCTAGGAGAGTATTACTTGGTTGCAGAAACATCTGTGTGGCTCCTATGCCCATATTTGCCTTCTATTTGAAAAAGCTAAAAAATTCATCATTTTCACACTGACATTGTCAAAGTGTCTGTGATCCAGCAACATCAGTATCACCTGAGAACTTGTTAGAAACGCACATTCCCAGGCCCTGCTTCAGACCTATTGAATCAGAATCTCGGGACAGGGCCTAGCAGTCTGTGTTTTAACAGATGATTCTGATGCATAATAAGATTTAAGAATAGCTGCTCTAGGATTCTGCCATCTAAGAAAAGTTTTGCTTTTGACATATAATAACAAAGTTTCCAGTGTGATTTCCACTATAAGCTATTTATGCTTTGGAAATAATTCCTCAGAAGAGAAGACTGGGACTATATTACCTAACATTCTGGGATGTGATTCAAAGATTGAATATCCCTATGTGCAAACTATTGACTCTGGTTTCTGGGAATGGCTGTTTAAAAGGAGGCGGGTTTCCTACCTCTTTGAGTTAAAATCTCTTCTAGGTTATATTCAGACTGTCAGCTTGCACTGCTTACGTTAATGATCATGCTCATTGGGGATGTATGATGATGAAAGAATGAGATGAGGGAACCCTTTTGGGTCCCCTCCCTCTTCGGGAGCTTTGTACTATCACTCAATAAACTTTGCTTTGCTGCCCACCACAAAAAAAAGAGATGAATTGTATCTTCTGAAGAATGACTGAAATGTGTTATGTTTAATGTTTAAATCCTGATTGGATTATTGTCAGGGACAGAAAGTGAGTTTGTTATCAAAAGTTATCCTGAATCTAGGGGTGCCTGGGTGGCTCAGTCACTAGAGTGTCTGACTCTTGGTTTCAGCTCAGGTCATGATCTCAGGGTCCTGAGATCCAGCCCTATGTTGAGCTCCGTACTTGATGGGGAGTCTGCTTGAGATTCTCTCTCACCTTCTCCCTCTCTCCCTCCTGCTTGTGTGCTCGCTTGCTCTCTCTAAAATAAATAAATTTAAAAGTTATATTGAATCTATAGGCAAGTGAATTTCACAGAAAATGTAATTAGTGAAGGTCATCTCTTCATTAGTAATTACCCATGGCTGTGAGACTGGTTTCTTTAATTGGAGTATTCAGCCTTTCTAGCATATTGATTTCATTTTGCCTTTGTTTGTTTGTTTTTAAAGATTTTATTTATTGGGCGCCTGAGTGGCTCAGTGGGTTAAAGCCTCTGCCTTCGGCTCAGGTCATGATCTCAGGGTCCTGAGATCGAGGCCCACATCGGTTGGGCTCTCTGCTCAGTGGGGAGCCTGCTTCCTCCTCTCTCTCTGCCTGCCTTTCTGCCTACTTGTAATCCCTCTCTGTCAAATAAATAAATAAATAATCTTTAAAAAAAAGATTTTATTTGTTTATTGGACAGAGAGAGAGAGGGAACACAAGCGGGGGGAGTGGGAGAGGGAGAAGCAGGCTTCCCGCCAAGCAGGGAGCCTAATGCGGGGCTCGATCCCAGAACCCTGGGATCATGACCTGAGCCAAAGGCAGACACTTAATAACAGAGCCACCGAGGTGCCCCCATTTTGCTTTCAATAAATCCTAACTGGAGGGTCAACTGAGGCATGCTCTGTAACTCCCCCCCCCCCCCCCCCCCNCACACAAAGAAATTGGTTTTGGCCTTATCGTTCCATTTGGGTGTAGTTCTAGATTGGCCCATAGCTATTTTTGACTGTCTGTTGGAATAGGAGAATTTTTATGAGCATTTGCTTAAATGTATAAGGGTTTCATTGTTTGAAACCAGACCTTTCATTAAGAACACCATTTAAGGGGCGCCTGGGTGGCTCAGCGGGTTAAAGCCTCTTCCTTCAGCTCAGGTCATTATCTCAGGGTTCTGGGATCGAGCCCACATTAGGCTCCCTGCTTGGCAGGGAGCCTGCTTCCTCCTCTCTGCCTGCCTCTCTTCCTACTTGTAATCTCTCTCTCTCTGTCAAATAAATAAATAAAATCTTAAAAAAAATTAAAAACACCGTTTAATTTACAGCTGATTTTATATGTATTTGTCTATTTCCTTTGGATTAGACATCCTTGGTTTTTAATGGCTAGCAAAACTAGCTTTTTTCCTTTGTGTACTAGCAGCTTGAGTACTATTTGTGGAGTTATGTAGATTTCCTAAAGTTTCCTAAAAAGACTAGCTTAGCTTCATAGCTGTTTGTGGCTATTTCATTTTTTCCCCTTGGACACATCTTTAGTTTTTAAAAACTAAGGTTATAGTCATTTGGTATCACAGTCAAAATGGGACCTGATCAGTTATATTCAGCCTCACTTTCTTTGTTCAAGATTAAATTAAAATGCCTCTTTCCTTCTTGGAGTGAGGAGGAGATATTGTTAGTCTCAAGGAGTGTCTTTAATAATGAAGCTCTTTATTTGATGTCTGTAAAAGACTTAAGTAGCCAGGATTTTCTAATAAATAACATGTAAGCAGAGCTTTCAGTCTGTTAAAGCTCTTTTGAGGACATTCAGGGTCCTAGGCTGGTGTTACTGAGCCCCCTGGAACATATTACATATACATGAAGAAATGCAAGAGGAGGGGACCAGACTTCTAAATTTTATTATTAATTTCTGGCAACTCTACCTTATTTAATGTCACTTTCTATTTTAAACATGCTTAAATTCTTTGGGCCAGTGGTTTTCAATGCTTTTATTCCTTTGGAAAATTTAAAAATGAAGAAAAAGTGCAGTAGATAACCCCTCTCCCGCCTGGGTGAGTCTTAGAACACCCAGGGCTGGTTTAAGTCATCCTTTGTTACAGACTAGAATGCTTGCACAAAATGGCCACCTATATTACATTTATAGCCATATAGGTTGCAAAGTAATTTTCTACCATTGTTTATGTGCACTTCACCCTGACCTTATGAAATGAAGGAGGTAGGGATTATTATCCTCAGTTTTCAGATGAGGAGATTGAGGTTGAAGAAGTTGAAGAATTCAACCTAGATGTAAACCATGCCTCATTTCCCTATAAGCTGGGCAGCTCTCAGCTTACTAGAAAGATCCTTTCTGTCCACTCATTCAATAGCAATACAGTTGAGACGCAGAGGTCCAACTTGGGGTCTGAGACACCCATGTATTATAGGAAAAATTTTGTTTGTATATTTTGGGTTGAGAGAAGCCCACGGTTTCTTTTTATCATACTTCTAACTAACTAACTTACTTTCTTTTTCTTTCTTTCTTTCCTCCATCCGTCCCTCCCTTCCTTCCTTTTCCTTCTTTTTCCTTCTTTTCTTCCTTCCTTCCTTCCTTCCTTCCCTCCCTCCCTCCCTCCCTCTTTCCTTCTTTCTTGTCACTGACTTGTAGACCCATGGATCTAGGTAGATCATGATTGTTTAGCCTGTCAATAGTAATTGACAACAGGATTGAATGAAAATCCTTGTTGAAGATCAGTCATATCAGATGCTTATCTTTTCTCCTAAAATAACATTTGCATAGAGCTTTACAGTTTACAGAGCTTTTTCATATAAACCACGTGACTTACAGCTACCCCCCCATAAAGAAGATGGCATCATTCCTGTTTGAAGAAGCTGCTGAGTGTTAAGAGAATTTAAGGTGTGGAGGTACTGACTCAAAAGCTCACACTCTTAGATGAAATTAAGCTTAATCTGACATGGTCCAAAATTCTGTAACTACCATTTTATCTTACATTTTGTGAATTTACAGTTTGGCCTGCCCAGTGTTCAGTATCTTCCCTTATATCATTGCTAAATAGCTTGATTTGTAATCTGTGGGGTTATTCTTTTTTTTTTTTTTTTTTTAAAGGAGAATCTTATACTGTCTCTTTGTATTCTCATTACTCTTGGGCTTTCCACATTATTTATAATATCTCAAGATTGAATGGTTTATAACTCTAGTAAACATTTCACAAATTCCTTGAGTCCACACTGCTACTATTATTCTCCCCATTCTAGTTTGCTCTAAGGATAGGAAGGAATGAAGAATTCCCTTCTTTTTCATTGCATTATGCAGTCTACTTTGATTCTGGTTCTAAATTTGTTTTAAAGGTTAATTTTTTGTTGTTTCTTGAAGTTGGATTCTAATTTAGAATTCATTTTGAATGTAACATTTCTGCCTGTTGTGGAGCAGTGCTGAAGGCTACTGCATGTGGCCTGTTTGGCGTTATTTCTATGGAGACATACAATAATAGCTAACATTATTGAGTGCTTACTATGTGCCAGGCACTGTTTTAAGCTGTGTTATTTCATTTAATCCTCACAATAACACTATGAGGTTGCTACTATTATTAGCCTCTTCGTACAGATTAGGAGGGCTCAGAGAGGTTAGGTCACTTGCCTGAGGTCACATAGTTAGTGATTTGCACCTCCAGACAATCTGATTTTAGAGTTTGCTGCTTTTAATCACTAAACTACATAGTCTCCTTCAAACTGGATTTTCCTATTTCTCCAAAACAGAAGGCTGGCTAAAATGCTGAACAGATTTCTTTAGCCATTTGGATGGTACACTTTCTAAGTAAAAGTTGGGCCCTGGCATAGAAACTAGTGATGGGGAGAGTCCTAAACCTTTGTCATGTCTGCCGGATAGAGGTAGCTGTGAAAGGAATAGGTTTAATTTGGGAAATGCTTTGTAATTGCTGCCATTTCTACCTACAGATCAGACTAATCCATGAGATCAGACCCAGATACTTCCTGGTGCAGAAAATGAGGTTATCGCATTTTCATCCACTCCCAGGGCCTAACCCTTGATGGTTACACACAGAATAAGTACATGTGGATTTATGACCTAACACTGTTGTTAATGAATAGTGATAATAATTCTTAAATTAACAGTAAGGATAGGCAAGATGTGGGGCACCTGGGTGGCTCTGTCAGTTAAGCATCTGCCTTCAGCTCAGGTCATGATCCCAGGGGACTGGGATTGAGTACTGAGCCGGGCTCCCTGCTCAGCAGAGTCTGCTTCTCCTTTTCTCTTTCTCTCTGCCTCTTCCCTGCTCGTGCTCACTCACTCTTTCAAATAAATAAATAAAATCTTTTAAAAAAAAAAAAAGGGTAGGCGAGATGTGTAAAACCTGCATGTACAGCCTTGTAGCAGTTCATAGTTGTTTAAACAGATTTGAAATACTATGCCTATAACCACAGTTAGAGATCAGCTTGTCTTGCTCAGTCTTTCTTCTTTTTAATGTATATGATATAAGGGTGTGTTTGGGGGTGAGATAGAGGAGAGAAATGCTCTTTTCTCCTTGGCTGTCATTTTCTCTTTATTATGAGGCATGAAGGAGACAGCAGTATGAGCCACCCACAGAGAATTAGTAGTAAACAGGGGCTTGAAGGGAACAGCTGTTTAAAAATAAATAAGTAAAAGGTGACAAAAGCAGGCTAGATTTAAAAGTCTGGCTTTGGCAGTAGTCAGCTGAGAGAGAGAGAGAGAGAGGGAGGGAGGGAGGGAGGGAGAGAAGTTAGTCTTATTACCTGTTCAGAGATTGCCCTCAAGGTAAGCGAGAATTTCAGCTGTAAAAATCAGTGATGGTCTCAGGTCCTGTGTGGGACTAGGTTAGCTTTTTTACTTCCTTAGGGCATATGTAGAAGCCGTTTTCTTGGGATTGGGCTCAACTTGCTCTTCTGTGTTCCCTTTTTCTTCTCACCCGCTGCTACATATCTACACATCCAGTTTTTCTGCCAGAGAGCTCCTCCTTTTCTCCGGCTGCTAGCCCCAGCTGTCATCTTCGCTTCCCATCCCCCATCCCCAGTTATGCAATTTTACATTACTGCTTTCCTGGTTTTACTGTCTTCATTTTTTTTTTTATTCTGTGATTGCTGTCCTCCTCCAACCCCAGCTTCTAGTCCCTCCCTTCTCCCAAACCTGTGACCCACCTTTCAGCTTTCTTTATCATTGTTGAACTGAATGCACTTTATAAGTACTTTCTCAAACCTGTTTGAGATCTGAGCGCCATTATATGTACAGTGAGGAAGGCGTAGGAGGCTATTTTTCAAAAATTTTGGCTTTTTCCAAAATATTGGATGGGCTGTGACCTGGAGATCAAACAGATGCTTCTGCTGTCCTCCCAACTTTAGGCAGTTGTGTCCTTTAATGTTGAGGGCACACACTAGATTGAAAGTCCTTGGTGGTGAAAGGTAGGGCAGTGAGTCAGGCTCTGAGCTGTCTGCCTCCTCCTCCTCCTGCTGCTGCAAGTTGGTTCTTCTCTTCTGAATTGGAGCTAATTTTGGATGGATAATGAGGTAGATGGTTGCTAATAACTTTCCTTTGCTAATTGTGATTTCACGATACTGTGTAGAGAGGTTTTTTTGTTTTTTCTTTTCCCTGCTGCTAGGAGGTAAAATAATCTGTTTTCATGGATTTTTGATTCGTGTTCAGCTGTCAAGGAATCCTGTGCTTGGTTTGGTTAGAGGCAGTACAGCTTAGTGGAAAGAACAGTAGACTGGGAGCTGAAGACCTGCATTCTGATCCCATTTCTGCTCAGGATTAGCTACCTAAGCAGTCATGAAATTCTCTCTGCCTGCCCTATGAACCTTGTGAAACTATGTGAATGAAATGCAGTGTGATGCATGTGGGAGCACTTTGTAAACTGTTAGGTTTTATAAAATTTTAGGTACTGCCCTTTATTAATTTTCCCACTGACCACAATATCAGAGAAATGGATCTAATGTCTTTAAACTCTTCCCTCCTATGAAACCAGCCTTCTCAAGAGCAGGGTGATGAAATCATCAGAACTAGGGGGCAATCTTGCTTTTGAACCGTCTTTTCTTTTGTTTTCTCTCTTTTCCCCTCTGCGCAGCATTCCCCCTCCCCCCCATGCTTGCTTGGAGAACTCTTTGATTCTGTGCTTCTCTGTCTCCATTCTTTACTATTATAATTTTAAGCAGTTAGTGATCACAGTGTGCTGCACATTCCAATGGACAGGTCCTTGCTTTTTGTAGTCAGAAATTATTAATTAGTTAATTACATTTAAGTGGTGACAAAAAAATATCTTTAACTTTTAAATAACTACAAAAAACGTTTTCTATTTTAGTAAGGGATATTGACCACACTTGTGGAAAGTATTAGGAGACCATGCTTTGGCTTTGGACACGCCTGGATTTCAGGCCAGACTCTTTCACTGTTAGCTTGTGACTGTGGGCAAAGTACTTAATTTTTTTGGGCCTCAGTTTCCATCTTTAAGGGTGTTGTGGTGGCACCTATCTTATAGGACTATTGTGAGGATTAAATGAGGTGATATAAAGTGCTTATCACGTTGTCTACCACATAACTTCGTACTTAGAAAATGTTACCTGTTGGTGCACATGGCTATAGTAATAACAGCTTTCAAAGAGCACATAGATAGATGTCTGTTGTTAGTGTTTTAAGGGATTTTAAACCTTCTTTTTAGTATAAGTTTGTTTAAATATACATCATATAAATTGCTAATTCAGAGAACATTTATTTTTGATTCAGTCCCATTTTCCTGTATGCAGGTAGAAAATTAAACTAAATTAGATCAGCATTCCTTCCTCCTTAGTAGTGAGTCTTGCCCAGGGGTGGCAGTGTCAGGTTGAGTGACTTGCTTGGTTCTGTGCGTGGGAATTGTGTTCAGGCTGTTTCTCAGCTACCTTTGAATTGTGTAGTGTTGGGATTTGAGATTACATTGGAATTGGATGGGTTCTTGGGGTTCTGGACATACTTGGAGGCATTCCTTTTACATTAGCATAATCAGTAGATTGATAAAGAGACTTAAATGTCAGCCTGCATTTCAGAAGGGGAAAATATACAAAACAAATCCACCGATAGATTTCTAGAGCATGATCAAGTAGATGGTCCCTGACTTACTGTGGTTTAACTTAAAACTTTTCAACTTTTTGATGGTGCGAAAGTGATACATATTCAGTAGACACCATATTTTGAATTTTGATCTTTTCCCAGGCTAGCAGTCTGTAGTCCCTGCCTCCCTCATGGTGGCAGGCAGCAGCAGCGAGCTGCAGCTCCCAGTCAGCCATGTTCTCACAAGGATAAACAACCGAGACACTTAAAAACCATTCTGGACTCATACAGCCGTTCTGTTTTTCATTCCACGTGCAACATTCAATAAATTATATGAGATATTTAACACTTATAAAGTGGAGATGTTTTGTTACATGATTCGCCCAACTGTAGACCTGTGTAAGTGTTCTGAGCAGGATTAAGGTAGGCTAGACTAAGCTGTGATTTTCTGTAGTTGAGGTGTATTAAATGCATTTTCGACTTTAGAAAATTTTGCCTTACAATGGCTTTATCAGGATGTAACCCTGTCATAAGTCAAGGACAGTCTGTGCATAATCACAGTGTTTGAGAAGACATAAACTCCCCCAGTTCACAGAAAATGTGAGAATAAGAGCACTTGTAATTTACACTTAATAATTGAGAGTGTGATTAAAACAGAGTACTACTCTTTACTGCTCCCTAGGGATTTACTGATAACCAGTTTTCCATGATGATTAAACCAGTAGTAAAATGAATGGAACCAGCTTCCTTTACCTATCCTTCTATGTTAGTTGGCATTGACTTTGATGGGTGGGCGGGTGGCAGTTTGTGAAATTAAGACATGGCTCCTCGATTACCACTTTACCTGGAAGTGAGCTCGGCTTTTCATTGGTGGGGATTGGTGTCTCCTTTCTGAAATTCTGAAACTTCGCCTGCATCTTGTTGGCTTCTTGGGGCCTCTAGTAGATGGTTCCTTACAAGGAACTGACACGATCTGAAGAGGTAGTTTAGAATAGCATTTTCAAGGCAAAACATTTAGTCTAAGGCTGTTAATTACAGTATTCCTATCCTCCCCAGATTCTCAGTGTTTTATGAATTGAAAGACTAGTATGAATTTGGAGGTCTTGGCCTCTGCTTAAGTATAGTACCTTTCATAGGGTTCTCAGGTCCATGGGGTGGAGTTTATTTCCAAAGGCAAGTACTTCTACGGATATAAACAGAAAATTCTCCATTTAGTAACCTCCATTTTCAGCCAGTTCCTTTACATCCTTGGCTTCTGGACTGTAGGAAAACTGTTCCACTTAATTTATACCTTTCCTTCGGAATGTTTTTAATCTGATGTTTGTAGATCGTGGTCCCACTCTGCTCACTACAGAGGGGCCAGCTTGATCCCCAGAGAAACTGACCAGCCCCTCTTGCCCTGTACCTTGGGATATGGCCTGAATTGGTAGAAATGCTGATGAACCCTAGGTGGAGTAAATGGGTGAGAGAGAGTATGCTTGCACTGTGATTTAGTTTATTATGGACCCTACTATCAAGTTCTTCAATTAAGTCTGGATATTCTACTCTCTTTCTGCCATTGCCACCTTGTCTTATGGGAGTGTAACCTAAAGGTTACATCAGATTTAATTCCTGAACAGTGCCTGGCAATGTTGTTTGAGGCCTAGCCTTCACCATAGAATTTAATTCATCATTACATATTTCTTTTTCTTTATGAGTTGGCCTCTGGGAGCTAGGCAAGTAAGCTATGTAGACAGAGCCTGTTAAGTACCATGGTTATTTTTAAGACTGACTTTTCAGGAGCGTTCTCTAGTTGTATGAACTTACAGAATTGTGGAAGACATAGTCCCTCTATTGGCAATGAGCTGGATTGCTGTTACTGTTGGTTCCACTGCTGAGCTGACACCCATAGTAATTCTCACTCCGAAGTACAGACTGTCTTGTTTTCCTGTGCCTGGAGGTCTGCATTCAGGTAGAGGCTGCCTAATCACAGCTAGCTTGGCCATTCGTTTGCCAGAGACCCAGGGAAGAATAGGATGTGGGGGGAAGTCCATCCCAAAGTCAGGATGGAATCCTGCACAAGAGAGAAATATGCTACCTTTTTAGTTGAAATTTGGATTTTGATTCCCAAGAGAAGGCGTCATTAGGTCAGTTAATATTTCTTGTTGAGGCCCACAAAAGACATTGCATCTCTAACAAAGTGTTCACCCATCCAAAAGAGAGATCCTGGCTTGACATATTGAATTACTGCCACTTGGGGTTATCTTTCATCACTTGCCTGAATTTGGAAAGGTAATGGTTTGTGCTCTAAGGAAAAAGACTCTTCCCTGAGACCTGAGGCTATCTCATTCCTACCAACTGGGCCCATTGCTAAAACGCTTTCCAGTGGGCTTGCTTCTGCCTGGCTAGCACCTGGGCCACCCCAGCTTGTAATTAGCCTGCCTTTGCTTCATAAGCTTCCCAGGGTGGTTCTTCTTCTAAAAGCTTGTATGAAATGCTATTTACTGTCTCTTTATAGTTTAAAAATGAATCCTTTTTGTTCTTTGCAACTCATTTGCTTTTTTCTTTTCTTTTTTTCAAATTACTATTAACACCTGTTGATTCTTTTTTTTTTCTGATTGGCCTGTCACTGCATACCTGCTCCCCCTCCCTCTAGCTGGGTTTGTCAAGTCGCCCATGTCAGAAACTAAGCTCACTGGGGACGCCTTTGAGCTGTACTGTGACGTGGTCGGGAGCCCCACACCAGAGATCCAGTGGTGGTACGCAGAAGTCAACCGGGCAGAGTCTTTCAGACAGCTGTGGGACGGTGCTCGGAAGCGCCGTGTCACCGTAAACACCGCCTACGGGTCAAACGGCGTGAGTGTGCTGAGAATAACCCGGCTCACCTTGGAGGACTCTGGGACTTACGAGTGCAGGGCCAGCAACGACCCCAAGAGGAATGACTTGAGGCAAAACCCCTCCATAACATGGATTCGAGCCCAGGCCACCATAAGCGTCCTTCAGAGTGAGTCCAGCACCCTACAGTAGTAGTACTGTAGTCATTAGAGGTGGCCCGATGACCCTTCCCTTCTGCTTCCTTTCCCTCTTCCCCAGTATGATCGCTCACCCCACCCCTTGTCTTCGTTTTTTCAAACCCACGACCCTTCTGGTTGTAGTGTATGAAAACATCTGTGGCAACTTTTTTTTTTTCCTTTGCCGTCCTCTCTACCTCCCTCATCCCCCAACCCTTCTCTGTGTCTTTCTCCTCAGGAACAAAGAACTTGGGGAAATCCGTGCCTGTCCAAAATCATCTGCAATGGGAAGAGGTGGGGAGGGAGCATTGGGGGGGGGCGCTCAAAAAACCACTTAAAACTCACAAAACCAGGCAGTTAAACCAGGGTAGTGTTGAATTGTTTCTTTCCCTCCCTTTAATTTTGTAGTAGGTTTCCTGCTATCCTTTTGCTGATTTATTCTCTGGTGCCTTTTTATTTTTGTTTCTCTCCCCAATCTAACTACTTTTTATTTTTTCTGTTCATCTGTTTGAAGCTCTCTGAGTAGCTGCCTTCACCTCTATGGTTTTAAGTTTGTGTCTGCCCAGCTTCTTCCCTCACTGTGACTTGGTGTCATCCTGTTCTGTGATGGGAATGTTGCCATAGGTGCGGTGTGGTGGTGTGTTTTGGTTGTTGGGTGGCATGTAAGCTTGGATATTTCCATAGTTCCAGCTCTTTTTCTTTTCTAAAACAGTGGCACGTGCTTCTCTGATAACAGCCCTCCACTTCAGCAGTACACTCCTTACTGGTTCTGCCCATCCATTCTCCTATTCTCTTAAAAGCAGCAGCCTGATATTTTCTGCATATGTCTTGCTATTAGGCACCAGGTGACACTAAACTGCAAAGTATTTTTTTAAAAACCCCGTCATGCTGTTTCAAAGTCAGTTGCATTTGCTTCCTAGTCACAGATAGTTTGAATCTGATGACTGACTGTTGGCACAGTGTTCCTCATCCCAGAGGCTAGTAACCCCAGAAGTAGTTTGGAAGCTATTCACACTGGCCTTTTCTTGTATTTTGAAAAAAGAAGAAACTAAATTCCAGCTAAGTGATGAGGGAGAGCTAAGCAGCTAGCTTAGAATTCTTCTCTTCCTCTGTTACAGCAGATACAAGTAAGACATTAGACACAGCAGCTCTTGTGGCCACCTCTCTTTCTGAAGTGTCTTGCTACTTGTACAGTGGGAAGAAGAGGGAGGGAGAAGCCACCAGTGAGCTAGTGCTGCTAGCCAGGAAGAGTTAGTTCTAGCCCCATGTCTGACCTGATTATAACTGAGGGAGCATACTCTACTTAATGGAAAGATCCTTTGGGTTTTTGCCTTCTCTTCAAGAACTCAGACTTATAGCCAGTACTGGCTTAAGGAACTGATTGCTTTAGAAAGAGTAAGAAAAAATAGTAAAAACACATTTATGGGGAATTTAGTAATATCACAGGCAGTAATAGGACACGGGCCCTGAATCTATATACTTACATGGAAGATAGCAGGTTAGTTGTTTGCTCTTTATAGTATCTTGGAAGATGCTTTTGAAGAGGAGAGGCCTTAGGGGAGAGATAGGAGAGGCTGCTGCAGCTGGCACTGTTCAATCAGAGAACCTGCTTCTGGAAAGGGGAAAAGAAAACCTGTCTATGTGAAAATGGGGAATATTAACCCAGCAATTTTCCTTTTATTTAACAGTTTTTCCCTTGCACGCTTCCTTCTCCTGCCCCCCCCGCCCCCGCTCCTTTCCTTATAAAAGCAGAATTACCCAAATGGCCACAAAGATCTGCAGAAGTTTGTAGGCATGGACTGGGTTGGGCATATGGTACTTGTACTTCCAGGAGCTTGACTCAAGTAGACTCAGTTAAAAGGTCATGCCTTGGGGCCAGAAGAAGATGAGTCTTTGGGGGTACTTACCTACCAATCCTGAGAATACATAACATTTCCCCAGTTTACTTGGAAATAAACTTCCAAACTTATAAGTGTCTGCATGTGGTTAAACCAAACCCTGGCCAGTTCAGTCTC
Source organism: Ailurus styani (assembly GCA_002007465.1). Taxonomy (NCBI): domain Eukaryota; kingdom Metazoa; phylum Chordata; class Mammalia; order Carnivora; family Ailuridae; genus Ailurus; species Ailurus styani. Next base: position 282,481 of record LNAC01000583.1, read on the forward strand.
GTCCCAGACTTCCCCCTCAACCAGTTAACCCTAGTTAACTGTTTTAGAGAGCCAAGCTGCTGCTACTTCTAAAAAACACCCTGAATTCACTCTAATTGGATTGTTTTATGTTTTAATATCCTAAGGATATTTGCCTCCAGGAGGAGATTGAAGTCTTTAAGGATGACTTTTTTTTTTTTTTTTTTGAGACAGATGGGGGGCGGGTGTGGTGCAAGCAGGGAGGAGGGTCAGAGAGGGAGCTGACTCCTTGCTGATCAGGGAGCCCAATGTGGGGCTCGATCCCAGGACCCTGAGATCACGACCTGAGCTGAATGCAGACGCTTAACCGACTGAGCCACCTAGGCGCCCCTAAGGATGACTTCTTGACGGTACTTTCCCCAGAGCTCCTTGGGTAAGGTAAGGCAGGCAGAGAAATATGCCCAGTTTTTAGGTAATCTCCCTAGCCATAGCATGTTCTTCTATACATGAGTGATGGTGAGGGTAAGGGTCTCCCATCCACTGCTTCTAAATAGGAGTCAGTGGTAGGTAAACATTTTTGGGCTTCTCCTAAATGTTCTTCTCTCCTGAACTTTCATGCACAATGCTAAACCACAGAAAAAAAAAAAAGCTCTACTTTCATCCTGGTGCAGAACGCAGATGTGGCACCCTGGCCAAGGAGCTTGGTTTAGTACTGGTTTCCGTATACAGCAGTTATCAGAGGGAGGCTATCCTACCCCACAGCCCTCTTATGATGCAGAATCCTGAGTAAACTATTTAAATTATCCACTTGCTCCCAGCTGACTCTCTCCTGGATCTTTAACACATAAGGGGAAAAGTGCTTTCCTTTGCCTTCCAAGAATTCTTGGCAGAAAGTCTGCAGGTTGCTCTCATCACCTTCTTGATCTCCCTGAGCTGCAGTGGGCATTTGCATCGTCACAGGTAAGAGTAGCACTTACTTTGGCCTCCTTGTGTTGAAACATCTGGAAGCTCTTGGCCTCATCCTCCGAGTTTACCCTTTCTCAGTGCAGCCTGAGAAGAAGAACCAGAAGGAGCATCCCATATGGGTCAGAAAATAAAATTGGATAATAAAAATTAGTAAAAACCTAAAAGTGTGTTTGGGTTTTAATGTTGCCTTTATATTTTTAATTTCTGTGGAGTACCGGTTCTCTCTTTTGTTTTTGCTTGGTTTTGATTTTTCTTAGAATTGTGGTGCTTTCTGCTGATGGTGTGTGTGCGCCTTCCATTGCAGGGTTTGCAGCCGTTCTGCTCGACTTAAGGCCCAGGGATTTGGCTTCTGTCCAGTGTGTTTTGGAAACCTTGGGACACCACTGCGCTAACGTGTTTACATGCATCTGCTTCTGTCTTAGTGGCTGCTATGCCTCCATTATCTGTACATAGAGACCCTGTTTGATGTTACCAGTAAGGACCAGTGCTGAATGGAAGATAACCACTATCCCTTTGCCAGAGTTGGAAAATAGTGAGAACCCATTTAATTGAACAAACTTGAGGATTTGCTTTATTTGTCAGTTTTCTTTGATATGAGCTCTACAGTCAGAAATGTTGCATTGATTAGGAGGTCCTTGGGCATTATATTTTTCAAGTGTCCCATGACTTCTCCATTTTGTACCCCTCCCTGCACAAGGAACAAAGCTTAGTTCTAGTGGAGGTAGACCTCTATCCTCAAGAGTTAAGAGTCAGAACTATACTGCATAAACTGGTGTCAGATTGCTGCTACAGATTTGCCAGGTGCAGGGAAATGGGAAGTTAGTCAAGAATTTCTGAGAAACAATTGGAAAAAAGAATGAGAGGAAATCCTCGAATCGTGGATGGGAAAAGTTTAGACTTTACCTGCAAATGTCCGACCAAAAGTAGAAAAACTGCCAAGCTTGGGAAGAGGTTAGAGAGAAGTAACAATAACAAAAAGACGACAAACATCTTGACTTTAGCGGTGGAATTCAAAGGTTAAGGATGCACCTTCCAGGAATGATAGAGTGTGCCTTAAAACATTTCTGCTCAATGTGTTCTAATATTGAGTCAAATAGGTTTTAGAATAATGACCCCAGGTTATCTAAGCCCAGGAGAAAACCAGGAGATGAAGTATATAACTTGCCATTGGGCAGAAAGTGTGTGTGTGTGGGGGGGGGGACTGGAGGCGGGGGAGGGAGCAGAGCTAGAGAATTCAGTCAGATGTGTGTTCTAGGCCACCCTTGTCATTAATAATAATTACGGCCTTGCACAAGTCATTTTCCATTTCTAGCTCTTAAAGAGTGGGGATTCAGTGAACTCTAAGGGCCTTTTAGCTCTAAAATGCTAGGAACCCATGATACCAACACATATCGCATTCTAGTTATATTATCTGCACAGTGGAATGTGTTTTACCTAGCAATTCTGAAAAAGTTTTATTTTGGGAATAAATATGGGCTGGAGAGAAGAACTATGATGGTTCTTTAAGAATTTTCCCTTGACAAAATTTGGAAAAATGCAAAAGGCTTCTGGCAGGAAATTTGCTGTTAGGATTGACACTGTCTTTTTCTGCATAATTAATGACCATGGCTGGTTTGCCATAGGTTTATAAGAATTTAATGTGGGAAAAGCCATACATGTATTATCTAATTATAGCTATTACTGTTCTGAGGCCTAGTGACTCCATAGGGAGTTTATTAGTTACATAAATGGTATTGCCTTTGTCTTCAGAACTGCAAGGTGGAGCCTGGTTTTCTAATTGACGCTGAATTGGTTGGTGGTTCTTAAATCATAAAATGATGGTGTTCAAAAGTGTAAGTGGATTGTTCCCAGTACAAGTACCTGTAATACTCCCATTCTTTTCACGTCTAGGCCAGCTGGTCTTCAGGCTGTTGTCTGCGCTAGTGGTCATTTGCTTATAATCATTGTTTTTCCTTTCTTGACTTCCTCCAAAGTGGTAAAGTGAAACTCCTCATGTGGTCCTGTCTGCCCTCCCTTTTCTTCTAGTCTCCCCATCCTACCCCATCCGATTCTCAGGCCAGGGCTACAGAGAATGGAAAGCTATGGCTCCCTATCACTGTGCACTCTTATTACAGAGCCAAGGATTGTCACCAGTGAAGAGGTTATTCTTCGAGACAGCCCTGTTCTCCCTGTCATCCTGCAGTGTAACCTCACCTCCAGCTCTCACACCCTTACATACAGCTACTGGACAAAGAATGGGGTTGAACTGACTGCCACTCGCAAGAATGCCAGCAACATGGAATACAGGTGAGAGGGACTAGCAGCTCCTGGGAAAATGGGAGGGAGCATTGCTGAACTTACTGTGGACATTCATAATCCACAATTCAGTTATGTGGGAGACATGTAAGATATACATGGGCCTTCTATGGAGAGTCTAATCCAGTATATCTGGGGTGAAGCCAAGGGGTCTGTTAAAGATTTCCAGAGGATTCTAATGAATAGCCAGGTTTGAAAGTCATAGATGTTCCCCCTCATTATGATAATAGAGAAACAGGACATAGGGAGTGGTTTGCTCAGAGTAACCTGCTAGTCAATAGGAAAGTCAGAATTAGAATGCAGATCTCTTGACTTAATCCAGTGGTTTGAGGAATCAGATTGAAATCTACTTTAGGACTCTTAAAGCAAGAGCACCCTAAGTGATTTTTCCACTGAGTAGATTCCTAGTGAGTTACCTTTTAGGAGTAATTAATAGGATCAGAACCTGATCAAGACCAGTGGATACAGGGCTCTTTAGAGATCTGGATTAAGGTAATCCCAGTAACCTGGAAACATCATTTGATGAAAGGGATGTATTTGCTGGATGAAGCTAACCTGGCACCCAAAGATTTGGTGCTTTTATGGAATATCTAGAACACATGGCACCTCACCTTTCAGAATAGTTTGTGGTTGAAAACTAATTTTTGGAGAAGTGTTGGCTAATCCTGTTTGTCAGCTTGATGCAGTGCAAAGAGTGCACTGGAGTGAGACCAGGAAAATCTGCTTGCCCAGTAATAGCAAAGACATTCTGCAATATTTTGCAAGATTGAGATCTTTTCATACCCCTTATTTAATTGACCCACATTAAGGATCCTCCTCCTTTTTTCAAGTAAAGAAACTGAAACTCAAAGAGTAATAACTCTTCACTGTTTTCAAGGCCAAATATTGGCTAGGTTCCGGGTCTTCTGACTTTCTAGAATCTAGGTGATCCTCCCCACCCCGCTTTAACATACCATTTTTAGTGGCAAATTAATCTATCTCTACTGTAGTTTCTTCTGATTTTAAATTGGAAACATAGCCTCAGCTAAATTCTCATAGCTTAGAAAAGGTTAATCACATAGTACTATTGGGTGGAATGAAAGGCATATATTCTTAGTCTCTTTATTAGTTTTACAAGTTTGTATTTTTACAGTAACTCTTTCAAGGTACCAGACATCCAACTGTGTTTCTCCTTGGTCTTGTACTATGTCACCTATAGGGCTTTGAACTGTCACTTTATAAATTTGAGCTTGACTTCATAAAATACAAATACTAATACAAATACTAAAGTAAAATACTTTTCCTCCTCTTCCTTCTTCTTTCCTCTTTTTTTGGTCAGCTTATTTGCAGCTCTCTAGGGGTGTTCTGCGTTGTCAGAGTTTTTTCAGGGAATCTGTGTTCTCCCACATTTTGTGAAATGACAGCTGATGAGTCCCTTGGGCCACCTTTTAAGTCCGCTATGGAGCCTGTCTCAGACCCTACACCTGCTCAGCTATAGGGGATATTTTCCATTTGCTTCAGTTGCTTCCCAACAGCTAGTTGAAGGGAATGTTATGGAGGAGATTTTGAGCCCATAGGCATGGGCTCAAGCTTGGGAGTCATCTTTCCAAGTCTTTTCAAGGGACTTTTAGAGTTAGTCTAAGCCCTAAATATACAGCTGCTTTTCCTCCTTGAAACTCTGGAACATTTGCTAAGAGCAGATGACTTATCTGTTTTCCCTATTGGGAGCATATTGGTTTAAGAAGAGCTACTTGTATCAAATTTAGAAGACTCTTAGCTGTTTCTCTCAGAATATTATGCTGCCATGGGTATGCTGAGACAGTCCTAGGGATAGGCTGTGTCTCTCCTCATCCATAGTCTGTTAACCCATGTTTCTCTTTTGGGATGAACAGTAAGATGGATAAATATATTGGGCCAGTCAGTGGTCAAAGTTAGGGGTTTTTCTTAGACATTAACTATTGCAGTGGAGATTTGACCATCACAAGTGTCATGTTTAACCACTGAGCCAAAAGAGGAGAAGCTGTGTAATAGTTATCCTTTGATGTGGATTTCTTGCTTTTTGGTAATTAAACACCAGCCTGTCTGCATATGTTTTGGGGTTTGTGTCTAGGCCATAGTGTACTGAGCTAATGTGAAGCTGGTTGTCAGGAGCAAGAAAGCTTGTTTAGGATCACTCTGTGGAATTCAGTGCTTCCTACAGTCCTTCTTGTCACCCTGCTGTACTTGATCAGGATCTCTGCATAGCTGTTCACTCTCCGTTTCTATTCATTCAGTCATTTACTCCTTTATTCCTTCCCTCTGCTATATTCCAGGCCAGGCCGTATTCTGGGTATAGAATTGTGCACCACATAAACAGTGCCTGTCCACATAGAACTTGGTCTTTTGGGAAACTGAACATTCATCAAGCAGTCACATAAATATATAATTACATGTTGTGATGAATGCTTGTGAAGAATTACAGCGTAGAATGAGAATGTCAAGGAGAGGGATGTTACTTAGATTGAGGGTAGGAAGAAGTGATGTGAGCCAAGACTGATGCAGAAAGAATTAAGTTAGGGTAAGGGGAATGGGAAGAGCATTATCTGTAAAGGAATATCTCATGTCAAGGTTTTGAGGAAGGAACAAGTGGGAAAACTGGAAAGAGTCCACTAGGGCTAGAAAGTGGCTGAGATAGGAGGGAAGGAAGTAGGGTAGGAAGCAGATCGTGCAGGACCTTAGAGTTCTAGCTGTGCTTAAAAGTCTTTTTTTTTTTTTCTTAAAGATTTTATTATTTGTCAGAAAGTGAGTACGCACACAAGCAGGGGGAGTTGCAGGCAGAGGGAGAAGCAGGCTCCCCGCTGAGCAAGGGGCCCGATGCTGGACTGGATCCTAGGATTCTAGGATCATGACCTGAGCCTAAGGCAGACACTTAACTAACTGACTGAGCCACCAAGGCAACCCTGAACTTAAAAGTCTTAAAAGTTTAGTTGCATCTTTGTGGTTGGTACTCTGATGTCAGAGATTTTTTTTCTCCCCGCTATCCCTTGGGTCCTGTTAGTGAGTAGACTTACTGAAAGGCATGCTATGAATTACAGTGTGGGAAGAACAAGACCAAAACAGTGTCTTTAGGGAAGCACAGAAGATGATTTGTTTTTTTTTTCCTGCTCTTACGTATTTGACTGGAATCACCAGGTAAGCAAGAAGTTTTTATTGATGGCTCCATCCTCTATAAATAGAGTCTGTTTTGTGCAGTCCTCTATTTTGATTACTTGTTTAAGGTTAGGGACCATGTATCATTCCACATTTGTATTCCAGGCACCCAGTAAGGAGTGAAGCATTAATGTTTTGTAATACATGGGGGAAGGTTTTTGCTTTTAGTTAGGAGGAGGTGAGTTGCATTCAGGGACACAGTTTGGAGAGCAGGGTCCCTGGTTGCCATTTTGATTCTTTTGTTGTGTATTTGTTCCCAGCTTCCTCATTTAATTTTTTTTTCTCATCTTTGCAGGATCAATAAGCCGAGAGCTGAGGATTCAGGCGAATACCACTGTGTATATCACTTTGTCAGTGCTCCTAAAGCAAATGCCACCATTGAAGTGAAAGGTACAACCCAACAGAGGCTACAGTGTGTGAGCCTCTCACTCTCCTTCTGAGACACTACGTTGGTCTGGACTTCCAGTCTTCAAGCTGTTCTTGTTCCCATTATGGGAAGCAGTATAACATTATGGTAGGACCACAAGCTCAGGAGCTCAGCCACCCAGGTTTAAATCTAAACCCTATCATCCCTTAGCTATGTATATGACTGTGGCAAGTTATTAACTTCTTTGTGCTCCTTTTTCCTCATTTGTAAAACCTACCTCATGGGAATTGTAAGGAGGAATAAATAAGTTAATATGGTAGTTCAAACCATAGGAAGTTGCTGTTTCTGTGTAGTAAAAATGTCTGAATGTTGGCAGCTTCATATGGTTCAACCTATGTAAATCTCTTAGAACAAAGAGTGCCTTACAAATATTATTACATAGGTCTCTCCAACGAGCCAGCAGTATTTGGAAAAATACGATGTGCAGGGTGAACATAAACTATTTGTGGATAATTCACTGGAATTTTAATAGGAACTGGGTGCATGGCATCTTCAATATGCGGCTGTGTTTTGAACATGTAGCTGAAAGTTCAAGAAAGGAAGGGAACTCTAAGAGAAGCGACAAGTGAACTATAAGAGTTAGAGCTACGTAACATCGTGAATCCAGCTTTCCTGTGTTATTTCAGAGAACGAGCTGAGACCCAGAAAAGTGCAGCCACGAGCTCTGGGTCACAGAGTGGTTTGTGGCAGAGCTAGAGTTAGAACCCAGGTCTTGACTCTCAGTCCCGTGTTTTTCCATTTTTTGAAATGTCCAGGGGAAGGCGGGGCTATTGTTTGAGGTTAGACTGATGAGATGAGGGGTGGTTTTGTTTTTCCAGTCTTCTTCATTTTGCTTAGGAAAGAAACTTGTTCTTTAAATCCTTAGGTGATCTTTAGCAGCTGAAAGGACAAATTTAGGAAATCGAAGATCCTATAATAGTAGATATTCAGGTCTGTCTTAAAATAATTAGAAGACTAGAAGTTCAGGTTAAAGGCTTAGATTCTAAGTTTCAATTGTATGTTGTTTTTAAATGAAAGTAGTGTCTTTCTGACACAGCCCTGACTTATAAGTGGACATAAGGACAGCCAGTGTCTCTTCCAGCTGCCAGATTGAATTCTGAATGCCTGAAGGGGTTGAGTCACAGTGGCACGGTTACAGTCCACACACGCCAGAAAACTGGGATTTGATTCCTTCAGGGCTTTTCTTGGAGAGGCCTGGGTTTATCTCTGTTTTTGAAGGATGACACATTTGTTCAACATGAGGATGGAAGCATAAGAAGGCCTTTTCCCTAAGCCAACCAAGTGTTTTTCCTTGCCTGGGTGAGCTGGGCTACGTGGGGAGATGTTTTACTCTCCCAAGAGATACCGGAGGCCCTGCAGCATTCCAGGCTGAACTTTGGCACAAAGTCCCCAATGTGGGGGTAATAGGATGGGTGAGGGAGGGAGAGTGGTGTGTGTAATTAGCTGTCCTCCCCAAGACTGAAGGGTAATTCCATGCAACTGAAGTCCTGGCTTCACTGTGATGCTGCTGATTGGGCTCTCCTCATTTCTAGCAGCACTGTCAGGAGTGGAGACAGAGGTGGTTTCCCAGTGGGTGGCCTGCTCAGGAGGTGGGCTTTAGTGACCCATGAGGCGTCTTTTCCTCACATTCCCTTTAGCAGCTAGGAGGTAGTGGTCTGGAGGGCCAGAGAATAGGAGGCTGCAGGCAGGAGCATTTTCAGAGGAGGTTAAAACTTCCATGATAGCTTACTGCTGTGACTGTTTGCTGTGTGCACTGCTGCATTTTACTGCCCATCAGCTCTGTGAGGAAGATTGGGCGGGTGGTGAATTCTGCTTTTAAAGGAGTAGACCTTAAGAGAATTCTCTTTCACAGAATCCTAAAGCATATTCTGGGATTAGCTTGGACAGATAGGTTAGTCTCTCAAGAAAATTCACAAGGAATTCTAGTCTTTCTCTCTCCCCTAACGCCTGGACAGAAAACAGCTGAACATTTAATGTCTTTCAGGGGATAATTAGTTTAGTCTGGTAAAGACTGAACATTTGACTTTTTCTGTTTAACTTTAAAAAGATTTGCCATAAACCCAGGATCATATTCTAAGCTAGGTGGTTGGGGTTGCAGACTGCCTTGCGCTGAGAGAGAGAGAAAGAGAGGGAGAGAGTGAGGGGTTGATTCCCAAAGCATTTTCATATAAACTCTGGTTTTATTTCCTCAGTGCCCATATGGTAAAGTAAAAGACAGTTATCTTTTTATAGCTATTAAGATATGAAAAATATGCTGAGTAGTACAGGTAAAGGGGTAGTTGTACTTGAGAGAGATTCAAGAAACATTAAGTGACCTCTGCTGAAAGGAGTCTCTTGAGAATCTTCCTTTGTGGTTTAAGTATAAATTGGCATTTCAAGGCCATATTATTTATACCACAGAGATAGATTTCCTTAGCACCTATGCTGCAGTCTGCAGTCCTTTTCTTCCCCATTTGGCTTTTACTGCAGTTCAGCACCTCCTCCCTGGGGTGTTGTTTGGACTTAGCACTGTGGGGAGCGAAGGGCTTAGACTAGACCAGAACTGGGCACTGGTAGAGCAGATCATCACATCTTGCACTGCTTACAGTGTGCAAGAGAAAAGAAGGCTGAAGGAGTCAGAGGGAGGGGCACATGTCCAGGAGCAGGCCTGAGGTGGCAGTGTTTTTCCACCCTAGCCTGTAGATGCCTGTCAAGAAAGGAATTTTGAGGATGGCAATGTCTACATGTGGGAGGGAAGGCCTTGCATCTAAAGTAGAGGTTTTTTCTTTTACTTTTTTTAAAGGCCAAGAATGTGGCACAGTGTAAACAGGAAGATACTATTACTGTGTAGGATTACATTTCTTAGGTATCTGGCAGGTGACTTGAGCAGATGCTGGGGGTGAAAGATGGAGCAGGGCTGGCCAGGGAAGAGGAAACAGCAATGACTAGACCTTAATGGGACCTCTGCCCCAAACCCCAGCTTCTCTGGGGATCCACTTAGATGACTCTGGGGAGGCATCTCTTTCTCCAGCTTTTTGATTCTGCAGGGGTATGTCTTCTAGAGACTCCATAGCTTTCTATAGAGCATGCATGAATGGATAGATACTGAATTTTCTATTCCTGTAATTCTTTAACCTTCCTAACTCTACTCCCTTCCTCTTTCCCCTTTTTTCCTTTTCTAAAATTAAAAAAAAAATGTGCTCATAACAAAGCACATTAAAAATGTCTGTAATTGGGGCGCCTGGGTGGCTCAGTGGGTTAAAGCCTCTGCCTTCGGCTCAAGTCATGATCTCAGGGTCCTGGGATCGAGCCCGGCATCAGGTTCCCTGCTCAGCAGGGAGCCTGCTTCCTCCTCTCTCTCTCTGCCTACCTCTCTACCTACTTGTGATCTCTCTCTCTGTGTCAAATAAATAAAATCTTAAAAAAAAAAGTCTGTAATTTACAAAAAAAGAGAAAATCCCTCTCCTGACTCCCAAACCCTATCCTCATCACTTCGTTATTTTGATTAATCCAAGAAATAAGGAATTTGAATTTTATTCTGTATTTAGAAAAGGATTTTGGTGGTCACCAAATCCTCTGCAACAAACATGCCACTGCCTCTCGTGAAAGGTACATCCCAGACCCAGGAAGGTCTGGGTTGAGGGTGTTACTCATTTTATTAGGCTCACCATTATCTCTTCCTGCTCACTGGGAATTTCAAGTGAGTTTCAGTCTTGTGGGGGCTACCAGAGCTGAGACTGATCTTGTGTTTCCCTCCATACTTCTCAGCTTTCTTTGTATTTTAGTATTATGACTAAATGTTAGGATTTCTATAAGTGACCTTATCTCGCATCCTTGTTTCCTACTCTATAATTATGGCCTTACAGTTGATATATTTAAGTCAAACTGGACGAGTTGTACTGTACGGTGATGACAATATCATTAAGGGTAATAATATACATCTCTTCATTTGTATGGCGCTTTCATCATACAGAGCATTTTCGTGGTTATTTGATAGGTAGCTAGTTTGATAGGTGAGGATGCTTAGAGGTTCTGACATCCTTTAGGTCAGAGGTTATGTCAAAGCTCGTTCTGAACTTGAGAAGTCTTTGAAAGCAAAATAATAATACCTTGAAGCTGCTAGAACATTGTGAACATCAATCTCAGCCCAAATAACCACACCTGTTCTTTCTTTTCCTCTCTTCAGGATGCTACCCTGACCTTCCTTAGTAACAATGGCTAACACTGCACACTAACTGTGTGCCAGGCCCTGTGCTGGGTGCATAACTATTACTTTTCTCCCTTATAGTCTTCACAACTCTTGGGTGGAGATGTCATTATTATTTCCACTTTCCAGGGGAGAGCATGGAGGCTCCATGGAATTAGATGACTGGCCCAGTGTGACAGGTAACCCATAGAACGAGGGTTCTCACCCAGGCACTCTCGTGCCAGAACCTGTGCTCCTAAGCACTAAGCCATGTTGCTGTGTTCAGCATATAACAACTAGAAGGTCTTGGACCGAGAATTAGAAGAGATGGGTTTGAATCCTGCCCTGCCATTAAACTTACAGTGGCCCTAACCATTCACTATCTTTTGCTGTCTTTCCTTGGGCCTTAGCTTCCACAAGTATATGATGAAGCAGGATGAGATAGATGGTCTTAGAGTTCCTATAAGGCTCCAGCAGTCTGTGGTTTGCTTATATGGAAAAGGGAGAACCCAAAGGTGAGGTTGGGTTATTGAAGGAAATGATCTCTAAGCTTCTTTTCTTCATGTTAGTTCGCTGTGTCAGTTTCACAACTTTGAGTGTCCCCTCATTGCTCCACATACCTCCACTCACTCATCTCCCTGTCTTAAGGGACAGTTCCTCCTACTCCCCTGATCTCAAATGCTGGTGCCAGGAAAGGTATGAGAGCAGTGGTTGTCAAACTTGATTTCATGTGTAGGCTCTGTGGCTTGGACATCACGCTTATGAAGAGCACGCTGGGTGATTATAGTATATAGCCAAGGTTAGAATCACTGTCTTAGAGGAGACTTCAGTTGCCACCCACTCAGTGCTCTCACATGCAGGAAAGGGAAAAGCCTCATCTGCAGAAGGCAGCCCAAGTCCCAGACTGCTCTAGTCTTCAGATGAATGATGCATCTACTATGTGTGGAAAAGGCTTATTGAGCCACAAGTCAATATTCTTTTTGCTTCCATTGTGACCAGTCTCATATTGCTTCTTGGGCTAGCCCTTGGCTTAATAGTAAATCTTAACTCTCCCCCCCTCCCCCGCCTTCAGTGAAGCCTCAATTTTGTCCGCAGCAAAGATGGAAAATGAGTTGTGAAGTTATGAATTTGCTTTAAAAAGTTAACACCAAATAAGCAGTCCATGTAAGAAACCCCATACCGTGACCCCGTTCTTAGCTCTGTTATGTTTAACTTTATTTAATGTCAACTTCAGCTGAACATGCCTCCATTGCCTAAGTGGACACTTTCTGCAGCCACCAGTGTGACAGAGAAGCTGGATGCTTTGCTCTAAGTGTAGGCTGGACAGGCAACAGAGCGTGCTGAGGAACATGTGTTAGTCCTCAGCCATGGGCGCAGATAATGAAATTGGGTCAGGTGTTGTTGGGTAACTAAGACTCTTTTGGAACCCCTATGTTGCCATTCATCAGGATACTGGAAGGATATCCATTAACTGATGTCTCATATTAGAGTATGTGGCTAACCAGGCCAGACAGCAAGTTAATTCCCAAGTAGATCTGTGATCTCTTTTAAAGGTCTCTCTATTACTCTCTCTGCCTCCCTGAGATGGTAAGAGGAAGTAAGGAGTATTTGGTTCTGTCAGATGCCTCAGACCTATCTTCAGACCAAGTTACCCTGGTTAAGTAGTTCCTTATTAAATGGCAAGCCCATAGAAGGTGAGACACCTTAATCAACATTAATAGGCCATTAATCAAAATTTGTGAGTATCTGACCTGATTAAACCTTATTAGAGTTACAAACAAAAGTCCTGTTTATATCAACAGAGAGGGAACACGTTAATCAGCATCTCTTTGATTTCTCAGAACTCATAATGCCAGAGTCTAAGCCTTATCTTTCCTTTCCCTGACTAATAGCTCAATTTAAATGTTTTTGACACTGAGCTTCAATCATGTGCTAGATTGGTACAGAGATATAATTTAATCCTCACAAGACCTCTGTGAATTATGTGAATATTACTCCCATTTTATGAAAGTGAGTACTGAAACTCAAAGGATTTTAAATGACCCACCTTAGGTTACTCAGGTGGTGAGTCATAGTTTCAGTGGAGCCTAAATTTCCTTGACTTAAAGTCCAAAGCTCTTTTTATTTATGTTATAGTATACAGAGTAAACTCCAACAGCTAAATCAATCCACCTTAGGTCTAGAGTGTTCTAATACATCTACAAGCAAAGATAACATTTGGGCAGTTTTCTATGCAATTGTAATGCGTATTGTGTATTTTTTATGGACTCCATTCTAGTTTGGTTTATTTTCTCTTCTATATGGTAAAGTACAAAAAGCATGGCCCCTGGAATCAGTCCTGAATTTGATCTCTAGCTTTACCATTTATTGGCAATGTAATTTTAGATGCTAAATAACTTCCAAACTTGAGTTTTGCAGTCTATGTAAATGGGGTAATGTCTTCTTCATTGGGTCGTGAAATTACCCCAAACTTAGTGACTTAAAAAAAAAAACCAACAACCCTTATTACTTCATAGGTTCTGTGGGTCAGGAATTAGGGAGCTGGTTAGTGGGGTGGCTCAGGGTCTGTCAGGCTGCATGTAGTCTTCTGAAAGGTTGACTGGGGCTGGAGGATCTGTTTCCTATCCTAGATGGCTGCCTCCAATGGCTACTGTTGACAGAAGGCCTTAGTTCCACACTATGTGGGCCTTTTCCATAGGCTGTTTAAGTGTCCTCTGGGTATGACAGCTAAGCTTCCCCAGAATGTGTGATCTAAGAGAGAGCAAGGAGAAAGCCACATGGTCATTTGAACTATCCCAAGTCACGTACCTTTACTTCTGCTTTCTTTCACTCATTCATTCATTTGTTCTTTGATTAGAATACTGTCACTGGGCCACACTCAAGGGGAGGGAGCAATTATGCTTCACTTCTTGAAGGGAAGACTATCAAAGACTTTGAAGACTACTTAAAAACCACCATGAGAGGACTCTGAGCCCTAAGGAACCTCCCTTGCTCTCTTAGCAGTGCTTACATGTGCTCTGAGAGTCTGGTGATCTTTGTTGCTGTGGGTCCACTGTCCTGCTCAGCTTTTCTTTCTCTACTCCTTTCCCCCTTTTCTTTTTTCTTTTTCTTTCCTTCTTTCTTTATTTATTTTCTTTTTCCTATTTGTGTATAGTTGACATACAGTGTTACATTAGTTTTAGGTATACAGCTTTGTCATTTGATAGGTTTATGCATCATGTGATGTTCACCACAAATGTGGCTATCATCTGAGGAACAGGCTTTCTGATTGAGCAGCTACCATAAAGGATAGAAGTGAAAAAAAAAAAAAACTTTTCATTGACTCAAAGGCTAAAGTAATAGTTGTTATAATCCCTCCCTTAGGGATAAAGTGATGTGGCTTGAGTTAATATTCTCTCTGCCCACAATACTAGTGACACTTCACTGTCCCAGGGGTGAATAATCAGAGCTTCACTCAGTATTCTTTGCTCAGCTGAGGAGAAAGCAGTAATAGATCTAACCATTGAAGACTCTTTTCTATAGGTTTACGCTATGTAAATATGCCCCACAAAGTGTGATGAGGGTAGCTAAGTTCCTAGATAGTCTTAAGGCCATGTTCACATCTGTAAATAGAAGCCTCTGTAGAATATCAAAATAGATAAATGAAAAGGGGGAAATGGTGTTCTCCTCCTAAACACCACGGTAGGAGTGAAGACCATCCCCATCCCTCTCCTCTGGTCTTGGCCTTCTGGTCTGCATCTTTTCAGAATAGCAACTTCTTAGAGGCCATGACATCATAAGCCAACTCAACTTTTAGCCTTCTAAGTGGTTCTAATGTGCAGTATTGGGATGAGTCCCCAAGGTAAAAGCTGATGGTATTAATTAGATAACTGGGCCAGAGTGGGTATTCTCTGTGTGGCAAAGGAGAATGAAAATGGAAAAATATGTCACACATATGCTGATTTCTAAAATTTACATCTCCATCCTAGACTACTATCCTGAGCTTCGGACTGGATATTCAGCTGTCTGCTTGACAACTTCGCTTGGATGTTAAGTATCTTAAGCTTAACATGTCCTAAACTTTGAACTCCTGGTTTTTACTACCACCATTGCTCCATCCCTAAAGAAAGCAAAATAAAAACAAGCCAACAACAACAACAAAGAGCCTGAGTCTTCTGAGGTTTTCCTTATCTTAGTAACTTAGAATTATTCAAGCTAGAAACTTTGGAGTCACCCCTGACTCTTTTCTCTCGCATCCCACATCCAGTCCATTAATAAATACATTAACTCAGCCTATAAAATATATCAGAATTTCCTCACTTTTACTGCTACTGCCCTCATCCAAACCACCTTCTCCCTTCCCTGGATTACTCTCAATAGCTTCCTAAATGGTCTTGCTTCCACTGATGTCTCTCTACATAATTGTCTACATAGTAGCCAGAGGGAACCCGTTAAACATGTAGATCATTCCATACCCATGCTTGGTATTTACCAGTGGCTTCCTAGCTGACTCAGAGTAAATGTCAAAGTCATTGCAGTGGCCTGCAAGGTCCTATTCAATCTGGGCTCCATTCACTCTGATTTCATCTCCCACCATCTTTATCTTACTGAGCTTCAGCCAAACTCTTCCATGGCATTCTTTGTCCATAACAAGCACACCTCAGCCTTAAGGCTTGTCTTTTATTTGGAGTGTTCTTCCCACGGATATAGGAGTGTGCTACTCCCTTATTTTCTTTATGACTGTGCTAAAATCCACTCAACAGAAAGGCCCTTCCCCCCACCACTCTGATGTATTTGGCATATGGTAGGTGCTCAACAGATGTTTGTCAGACACATAAAACACAACTAGAAGAAAAATGTGGTAGCTCCTCTGCTTGTTGTGTCTTCCTCTGATGGTGTTTCAGTTAGTGTATTGTCGTGGATCTTGCTCCTTGGAGTACTTAAGATGGTCTTTACTATTTATTGACTGAAGAAAGCTCAGAGGAAGGGTGAGCAGGTGGAACAGTAGGTCTGAGCAGTGACCAAGTGGCTTTGGGAGAAATCTGGTATGGTGGGAACAAGATTGAGCCAGCTGTCCCACTCCCTTATGCAGTGAGGAAGTTTGCCTGGGGGAAGAAACAATATTTCCTTTATAACATCCTTTTTAGAAAACACCTCATACTGACTAGTACTGAGCAGGCCTCAGTTGGGCAGGCAGTGGCTGTAGAGATAGCTTGGAACCTTGTTCATTCCGTTTCTGTCCAGGTGCTTCTGGAGGTGGGCTGGGAAGCACAGTCTGAGAAGTAACAGGACTTTGGATTATTTTTTAAGCCAAGAAAAACCAAGCTATTTAGATGGGGAACATGGGACAAGCCCATGATATAATGGTACAGGTTTTTATAGTCTCAAGATGAATGTTTTAAATCTTACCTATCCAAGGACACGATGTAGGCAGGGGCTGAATTACCTTCATTTGATAGTGGGTGTAAAACTGAAGCACAGAATAATTCAAGAACAAGCAAACCTGGAATTTGGACCAGGCTTACTGATTCTCTTTCCTATCTTGGCCAACAAAGTGACATCTGGCCTACTTTGAGTTATATTGCTTTCACATTACTGTAACTGGTGAGGAGGGGGTATGGTGGAAAATTTAGTTAAGATCAAAGGAGACTAAATTCAAGGAATTAGCCCCCATCTCTGGCTTCTTGGATCCTTGAAACTTATCTAATTTTTAAACCACAGGTGCTGTCTATTTCTTCGTAAGTGATCCCTTAAAGCAGAGAAGACTAGCAACGTCTAACATGTCTAGAAATTCCAAGATTGGGTTTATTGAGGTTACTGCAAATCATGTGTAGATGTCAGATTCTTTAACTGTTAATAAAATCTCTTGGGAAACAGGTTGGATTTCTGGTTTATTCCTTTCTTACCCCTTGTAAAGACCAGTTTGCTGGATTCCCTCTTTCCTGGGAGAACTTTGCCCATTGATGTTCATCAGATTGCTTCTCTGGGCATTCATTGCTTTTATATATCTTGTGATAGGACTTGATTTTAGGTGTTTGATCTTAGGGAATCTCTCATTTCCTTCAAGGAGTATATATATGACATTTGATATAATCCATAGTTGTGTTAATAGTGCAGACATTTTAAGAAAAAAAACATAACTGGAAGAGGAGATGATAACAGCTCCTGTGTGCATTTTTTTTTTAAAGGATGTTTTAATTTAGGGCACTTGAGCCTGTGTCCCCACTTCTAGGAGGTTAGAGAACCGCCTACATTGTTAGCAGAACTTCACATATGGTAGTGCTGGTATCTGCTTGATTGCTCCAGTGGGTGGGAGGTGGGGGATGGATTGGTTCCATTGCTTTGTTCTGAAATGCTATGTTATCAAAGATGACTATGAGGATAGGCCTAGAGACTGGCTGTATTAGAATCAGAGCTCCGAGTCCATAGGTGAGGTCTTTGTGTCCTGTTCAGAGCAGGCTCCTGTGGTAACTGTTCAACACTCTTTCTCACAGCTGCTCCTGACATCACTGGCCATAAACGAAGTGAGAATAAGAATGAAGGGCAAGATGCCACCATGTATTGCAAGTCAGTTGGCTACCCGCACCCAGAGTGGATATGGCGCAAGAAGGAGAATGGTATGCCCATGGTGAGTAGGAGGCAGCCCTGATTCTCTCTACGTGGGTCTCTGGTTGCTGGAGTTTCTCCTGGGAGGCCCGGACATCTGGACTAGTTGCCATAACTTGCCATAGTGGCATGGCTTGGATCACCCATTCTAGTCACAGGCTGTTAAATTTTGAATCTGGAGGTCACTGACAGTCTCTGTTCAGCATGGAATCCTTACATGATTCATTAAAGCTGGCTGTCTGCAAAGGGCTTAGACTGGTTTGCCTTCAAGATGGGAAACTGAAAGAGCTAATCCCAATCTTTTTTTTTTTTTTTTTTTTTAAGATTTTATTTATTTGACAGAGGTGGAACGCAAGCAGGGCAAGCGGGAGAGGGAGAAGCAGGCTTCCCATTGAGCAGGGAGCCCAACATGGGGCTCTATCCCAGGACCCTGGAATCATGACCTGGGCCAAAGGCAGACACTTAACAACTGAAACATCCAGGCGCCCAAGCTAACCCCAATCTTAATTTTAAAAATTTTTCTAGTCCATTTGTCCTAAAGAAAATATTGCTCTTGAAGTAGTCTTCATACACCTTTCTGGTTTGGAGGGAAGACAAGGCGATGAGGGTCATTACTAGTATATTCCAGGAACATAGGGAGTATTGATTAGGGATTGAAGCAGCATGGTGAGGCGCAAAGGAAGCCTTGGACATTGGAAGTCTGACAGTATCTGCTCCTGAAAAGGTCAAAGAAAATATCTTTTCTAGTTGGTGGGATGATTCTTGATAGCGCAGAGGGAGTCCAGGTTTTAGACTCTCACTTTCTGATTCATGATGTTTGGCCAGTCTCTCTCTCTGTCAGTGAGGGTGTCATCCATTCCTCCTGTCCCCAGGCCTTGCATGCCCAGCACTGTACTACTCAGGCATCCTCTCTGATTGTCAGTATCAGAATCAGAAGGGACCAAGGAGATAATCTAATCTGCTTCTTCAAAAGGATTACATATTAACCAAGGTGAATTAGTGACAGAACCAAAGAAGGATCAAGTGCATTTTTTTTTTTATTTCAAGTCCATGGTTCTTCCCACTCCTTGATCTCTCAATAATATGTCAAGTAGTGAGAAGGACTCTAAACATTAACAACAATGACTAGATTTCAGAAACCCATTAATAAGGGGTCATGATGAGGAAGGGAGAGGTTGAGTATTTTCAGAGCAGGCCCTGAAAAGTCAATAAAATATTTAGTTGTGATGGCAAACAAATGCCCATTTCTCTCTACTGGTCTCTGGGTAGGAGAGCCCTTGATTCTTCAGTGGATGGATCCATCCATCCTCCATCCATCCCTCCCTCCCTCCCTCCCTCCCTCCCTCTTTGTCTTTTTCTTTTTCAAGATTTTATTTATGGGTCCCGAGGTCCTTATGTTCCCTCTCTTGCTCTCTCTCTGTCAAATAAATAAAATAAAATCTTTAAAAAAAAGATTTTATTTTATTTATTTATTTGACAGAGAGAGTCAGAGAACACAAGCAGGGGGAGCAGCAGAGGGAGAAGAAGCAGGCTCCCCACTGAGCAGGGAGCCCCATGCGGGGCTTGAGCCCAAGACCCTAGATCATGACCTGAGCCATGAAGGCAGTAGCTTAACTAACTGAGCCACCCAGGCTCCGCATCAGGGGATATTTTCATCTCCTATTCTTCTCATGCCCACAATCTCTTAATTATTTGTTATATTATGAAAAACCTTTAAAATCAGATAGTATTTCCTCTAGCTTTCAAGCTGTGAATCATTTGGGAAACAGAAAACTTTAATGAAAGAGGGATAGGGAAAAGAAAAGCAATTTCTAGGTTGATGCCTTTGAAAACCAGTTTGTTGAACAGCCTAAACTTGGTTAAGGGTGAAGGTAAAATGCTTCCAT
This sequence comes from Ailurus styani, assembly GCA_002007465.1. Taxonomy (NCBI): domain Eukaryota; kingdom Metazoa; phylum Chordata; class Mammalia; order Carnivora; family Ailuridae; genus Ailurus; species Ailurus styani. Next base: position 301,931 of record LNAC01000583.1, read on the forward strand.
TTTTTTTTTCTAGACACTAATTTCAGCACAGATCCCTTTTCTAGACAGATCCCATAGCTTTCTTGGACCTCTTTTTTGTTAAAGAGTTAAATCTTGTCCATTCCAAAATTCCCAGATTTACCCCTTATCCCCTCTCCCTAGCCTACAAGGAGAGCAAGGGGATTGTCCTCAGTCTGTCTTCTGGGTTTTTCTGTTATATGGGGCAGGAAGGGGGACGGACATCACTCATCTAACTTTTGCTACAGTCTACTCTTGTTTTTGCTGCTTCTGGGGCCTTTATGTGGCAGGTATCCAGATCCTGAATCTTGTAAGAATTTGTGTGAGTTCTTTACGGGACTAGTTTTCAGATATGAGAAATCTCCTCTTACTGAACCTCTGTTTCCTGTTTAGCTCCAGCCACAGATGCTGGGGTCTGCTTACCCAGAAGGCAAACCTCTTAGGTAGAGGAAACTTGAACATCATGGCTCTTCAAATGGTGGGAGTATAGGCTCCTCTGCCTTCTTATCTCCAAATAGCCTTTTTTCCCAAGGTTGAGAGGCATACGGCTTATCAGCCAGTCTCCTGCCTAAATGGATATCCACTGGAAAAAGATACTTTCTTCTTGCCACCCCCAATCTTTGAGTGATCTTCTTGGTGCCTGTTATACTCAGCTGCAGGGTGGAAGGCTGCATGCAATGCCAAGTATAACTCTTTTCCTATCACCTCTCATCCTGTCTTCTCTTTTGTAGACTGGCAAGGGGTAATGTGGTAATGACTTGGGAATAAGATAATTTGATGGGGCTCCCTTTTAATAAGCCCTGGAAGGACAGTCTGCCTCCGATTTGTATGAACTTTTTTTTTTTTTTTTTTTTTTTNACTGGGTATTTATCCTAAAGACACAAAGGTAGTGATCCTCAGGGGCACGTGCACCCGAATGTTTATAGCAGCAATGTCCACAATAGCCAAACTATGGAAAGAACCTAGATGTCCATCAACAGATGAATGGATAAAGAAGATGTGGTATATATATACAATGGAATATTATGCAGCTATCAAAAGAAACGAAATCTTGCCATTCGCAACAACATGGATGGAACTGGAGGGTATTATGCTGAGCGAAATAAGTCAATCAGAGAAAGACAATTATCATATGATCTCTCTGATATGAGGAACTTGAGGGGCAGGGTGGGGGGTTGTGGGGGGTAGGGAGGGAAAAATAATGAAACAAGATGGGATGGGGAAGGAGACAAACCATAAGAGACTTCTAATCTCATAAAACAAACTGAGGGTTACTGGGGGGTGGGAGGGTAGGGATAGGGTGGATGGGTTATGGACATTGGGGAGGGTTTGTGCTTTGGTGAGGGCTGTGAAAGATGTAAGCCTGATGATTCACAGACCTGTACCCCTTGGGCAAATAATAAAAATAAAATTAAAAAAAAAAAAAAAGAATTCTGGGGTACTTTTTAAAAAGTAAGCCATAATTTATGACAATAAATGTAAAATTACAGTAGTATTAAGAAAAAAGTTTTAAGTATCCTCATTAAAAGGCAGAGATTTAAGAAATAATATATGTTGCTTAAAGATCTGCATATAACAAAATAGTACAGAAGTGTTAAAAATGATGGATAAAGATATATATGGTGAAAGTATATAAATAGAGCAAGTGGAAATATTAATATTACAGAAAGTGAGGTTCAAATAAAAAACATGAAACCAAAAGAGTTCCCTTTTATCATGGTAAGAGGTATAATCCACAATAAAGACACAGTTGTCATGGTCTTCTTACGCTACATAGTAGTTTCAAAATGAATGAACCAAAAACTGGAAAAATAAGGAAATATAGCCAGATGTACATTTGTATGGTGGCAGACTTACATATATTATTTTTAGTCTTTGACAGATGAGATGGAAAAATCAACAACACTGTGGAAGATTTGAACATATAAAATAACACAGTCTTGATACTGAAACCTAAATATCAATCACTCTTAGTTATAAATGTATGTGAACATTTCCTAAGTACAGGTTAAATTAATGGTATTTGAAAAGCTGTCCTTTAAAAAAATACTTATGTATATATTTAAAATTTTTTATTTAAGTATAGTTGATGTTATATTCATTTCAGGTGGATAGCATAGTGATGTGACAATTCTGTACATAATGCAGTGCTCACCACGATTAAGTGTAGTCACCATCTGTTACCGTGCAATGTTATTACCATATTATTGACTCTATCCCCTGTGCTGTACTCTCATCCTAGGATATGGGGTACTTTTGATGCTTCTCCCTAGTCATCAGTTCTGTAGCAATAGGACAAGTCCCACTAAATATCTTCTTATGCATTGATTGAAAAGGTTAAAGTTTCTTGTATATGATGATGGTAATAAAAAAATCCACGTTGAAGGCTTGTGGATCAAAGAAGACACTAATCACTTCGGATCATAAGTGAAAAACATGGACTTAGTGAACCAGTAGTAGGGGTTAGAGAAGTTGGTAGCTTTCCAAGTCCTCGAGTTGAAGCTTCATGGAATAACTTATTTTGAAGGCTGTGTTTGCCATTTCAGCCATACCCACACTTAGTTGCACGTACCACTCTGTGCTATAGCTAGACCTCACTCTGGGGATTATCTTCCCCTTTCTTCTCTACTATTTCTGATTATGCTTTAGTTGCTGCCTAACAGCTGACACATGAGTCCATTTTTGCTCTGTCATCACCCCAGTGCTGTAAGCCTGTCCCAGCTCCACCTAGACCTCTGCTTGTGGACTCTCGCCTCTGCCTTCCCACACAGACCCAGAGTATTCCTGTCCTGTTTGATCACCCTCTTCTCGTCACCATTTAGTGTAAAAGCTGGCTCTTCTCTGAAGCTTTACCTGACTCTGGCACCAGTAACTCACTCTGCCCCCACAGTACTCAGCACATGCCGTCTGTTGGGGCTTCTTGCCACGTTCCTGTAACCATCCCTCTGGAGGTCTGGTTCCCTTTTAGGGCCAACCTCCTTGTTTGCTCTGGTGTTTCACCTTCCCCTTAGTAGGTTGTGAGACATATAGCATACGTTAGTAAATAGTTGTTGATTGACGGAATAAACTTTCCTTTAACCCTCTAATTCTTAAAGGAAAGGGAAGTTAATGAATTTCTCTATTCTGACTAGGAGCAAGTTCTTAGCATTGTTTCTGGAGGAAGTTTAAGGAGACCTTTCAGAACTCACCAAGTGTGAAGTAGATGTGCTGATTCTGAAGTCCTCAGACAGGCCTGAACTTAGCATATATGCCTGACCATGGAGGTCACACCCCTATTTCTCCATCTTCTACCTGTGTTACAGCTTTTTATCTATATTTGAAGTAGCGTTTTCTAGATTGAGTTGGTCTTTTCTGAGTTTACAGGGTAGGACTTCTTCCATTCACTTCAAAGAAGTTGGAGAAGCCCAGAGGACCAATGGGCAGGGGAGACTTTAACCTGGCTTTGCCAGAAGCTTGCTGATCTGTTGTTATTGATATTGAAAGAAAGCCAGTAATGAGGTGCTTACAAGTTACCTGGACAAAGATGGTCTTAGACACTGCTCCCTCTTCCCGGCCACTGGTCCTGCTAAGAAGGGAGAACTTGCTACCTTGTCTTGGATACAAATTCACCTACACTGACCTTTGTGTGTTCTTACTTTTTCTGCCCAAGCAGGACATTGTCAATACCTCTGGCCGCTTCTTCATTATTAACAAGGAAAATTACACTGAGCTGAGCATTGTGAATCTCCAGATCACAGAAGACCCTGGCGAGTATGAATGTAATGCTACCAACTCCATTGGTTCCGCCTCCGTTGTCACTATCCTCAGGGTACGGAGCCACCTGGCCCCACTCTGGCCTTTTTTGGGAATTCTGGCTGAAATCATCATACTTGTGGTGATCATTGTTGTGTATGAGAAGAGGAAGAGGCCAGATGAAGTTCCTGACGGTAAGAGCATCCCTACAAAATAGCTGTAATGTTGGGGTTGGATCCTTGGGATGGTTTCCAAGCACCCAGAAAGGACTATAAGAATGTTGGGGTTCAATCCCAAAAGGAGAGAAGAATTCTCATACTGGTTCCTCACACCCTACTCCTAAGATTAGCCACCTAGAGCTATAATTAGCTCTGTTGCTCCATTTGGGTGTTCTCCAAGCCCCGGTCCCATCTGTCCTTCAGGCCCCATGTGGGGAACAGGCAGCTGTCAGTCTCTTTGTTCAGCTCTGTCCTCCTTCAATACAGATCATCAGGCAGATTGAGCTTGAGGAGAATCCAAGTCAAGCCTAGAAGCCACCCCAAGATCGCAGGCCACCTGGCCTTTAAGGCAGATTTAAGGTATCTAATTGGTTGTCACATGGTTGCCTGGTGTAGCCCCTGTAGGTAACTGCCCAGCCCAGTTATACTCTTCTTGAGAAGAGCCATTGGAACAAGCCAGCCTTTGGTTCCCTTGGTTGGTCCCTTTGATAGGTTTTCAAAGTTCTTGGTGAAGCAGGCACCAAGTGTTTGGCTTTTCTGTCTCAGACAAGAATGGTGGAGTCTGATGCATCACCCCTGGTTTTAAGACAGAGCTACTAAGCAGTACCACCTGGAGCCCATGCCCCGAAGTGACCCTCAGGCTATCTTAGGGCCAAAGGTGGGACTAGATAACAGCACCAGGACTATAGCGAATTATTAAGCATTGGAAAGAACAAGGAACTTAGATTTTTGGACATGCTTACAGTGCGGAAAGTTCTAGGAAATCTTTGGGGTTTTTGTTTTGTTTTGTTTTGTTTTGTCATGGATATTGCATTTCTAACTCAGGATTATAGTCAGGGGCAGCTACTGCTGGAGACTTTATCAGTAGTACCTTTAGCTTCCTGACTAGCTCACACCCTTCCGCCCCATAACATCACCGTCAAAGTCATTGGGCAGCCAGCAATCACCACCACTTGCCTGTTGCTGACTAGACAAGAAGGGTGTGGGCCTAAGTTCAGTGGAGGCCAGCCTCGGGTGACGGTGCGGATGCCAACTCTGGTGCGACTGTCCTGGGCCTGTGCTCGTGCGCCGCGGTTCTGTGCTCGCCCCACAGAGTTGTCTGTGTCCCTGTGGCTGCTGCTCCCTCAGAAGGCGTGTGGCCCCAAAGGTAGCCCGGGGGCTTCGGCCTCTCTGGAAGGCCACTTTGGAGAGCAGTAGCCTCTTCTCCTTTTCCTTTCTTCTCAGCACCTCCGAAATCTCTCTGCCTGCCTCTAAGCAGAAGAGAGTATTACAGTGAGGTTGACGAAAAGGTTTGTTGTTGAACTTAATAACGCCTGTGGGAAGCCGGGCTGGCCCCCCTGCGGGGGTACATTCCTTCCGCTGGAGCTGGAGGGAGGAGTGAGGGGATGTCAGCTGGAAGCCGCTGGGCCTGTGGGAATAAAGGAGCCAGTTCCCTGCAGCAGAAGCAAAAGCAGGATTTTGCCATTCCTTCTCCTAGAACTAACTGCTCTTCTATGACGTGAACTGCGTTCTTGGGATTTTCACATATGCATAATATTTTTCCTGTAGTTTTTTCTCTTGCCTGCTACAAATTAGGATTCCCAAGGCAGAGTACTTACATTTAGGCCTGAGAGTCAAGGGACCTTGTCTGTATTTCCAGCATTGGCTCTCTGGAAGCACATATGCCTCAGTTCTGCAAAGGCTTTTCATCCCCTCAGGATGCTTTTTGCTTTTCTAAATAGCACCTTGCTCAGCCTTCCGTTTGGAAAGGTAGAGAAACAGAGAGGTAGAAAAAGGCAAAGATGGGCTTCAGAACCTGATTTTTTATTTTAAGAAGAGGCTGGCTGCCACTCTCTTGGCAGAGTGACACATCGGCTTAGCCTGTCCCCATCCGAGGTTCCAGTCTTAGGAAGCCACTTTGTTTATTACCAGGTTGCCGCCAACCCTTCCCCCCGCATGTGTGGAAGACATTTGGGTTAGATTTGAGAAATGGTTAGTATTGGTTTTGACAAGCAGACACTTGCCTGGGGAAGTAATTATTGTAAAAAAACAAAACAAAACAAAACAACACAAAACCCCACAAAAAACTAGAGCTTCATGGCTCTTGAACTCAAATGGTGGCCAGTTGGGTAGAGGAGATGGGTGTGGTCAGCAAATCTGAGTGGCTTCCTGAAGGGAAGGTACCTCTTTTAAGCGAAATTATTATAGAGAGTGGAAGAATCCTACATGAAAGACATGGGTAAGTGCAAAGTAAAATCTCCTTGTTCTGGTCTCTTGGAAGAACTGTAATGCAAGCAGCATTTACTTTTACTTTTCCATTGTAAAAGTAAAAGCATTTACTTTTCTGTTGTTGAATTGGGGCGACAGACCTGGGATGCTGGGATTATTGCAGTGTTTTCCTCCTCTCCACTCCCTTCCTGACAGCCAGCGTGGTCCAGGCTCCATTCTCCATCTCCACATACCTGCCTTGCTCCAGCATTTCCGCCCCAGTTTTCTCCTTTGTCTGCCTCCTCCTCTCAAACCCCTCCCTGCTCCTGTGCCCCTTCATTTCTTGTCCTCCTGGAATTAATCATTAAAGAAAAAAAAGTCTATTGTTCCTCAGTGAGTTTTCCTTATGCTGTGGCTTTCTTTCTAGCTAGTTTCCCCTCCACTCCTGTGCAGTCCATGTAAGGGCAGCCCCTTCAGATGCTTTCTTCTCACATACCCTTCCCCAAACCTACATGTAGATAGATGCATGTACTCCTTTGTGGAATGAAGGAAGGTGGTACCTCATATCTGATACAAATTGGAGTTTTAGAGGTGATGAATTTTTATCTGATAACCATCTGTGGAACTGTTGACTTATTTATGCCATTGTGAAAATGAACTTTTTATACACCTGACATGCTTTCTCTGCCAAAATAGGTACTTTACTATCAGAGTAGACTTATGATTTATGAGTCACTAAACTTTTTTTTGTATGAAACAATTTCATGTAAAACTCACAGTATTCCTATTTGGGCAGTCTGAGCTCTTGGAAACTCAGCCCCTTACCAGAAAAGTACTTTTAAACAATTTAAAACTATACACATGCACAAATTCGAACTTAGAGAGTTTAATCTGAGTACATTTCACCAGAAAAGTAAATACTGCTTTAGATTTCTCACATAGAAAATGCTTGGAGTTAAGGTTAGTGGCTTTCAGCAGAAAAAAACGAAAGAGCTCTCTTAGTCTACTAGAGTCTACTCAGGACACTTTATTTTTAAAACTTTTATCTATTTGTCAGAGAGTGTAGTGTGCACAGGCAGAGGGAGAAACAAGACTCCCTGCTGAGCAAGGAGCCCGTTGTGGGGCTGGATCCCAGGACCCTGGGATCATGACTTGAGCCGATGGCAGACGCTTAACTGACTGAGCCACCCAGGCACCCCTACTCAGGACGTTTTATAAGCGAAATGCACGCTAAGTCCCTATAAGCCCCTGCTGTGGTCTCTTTGAGGATTGGTGCCCAGTAGGTTGTCTTATAGGTAGATTATCTGCATATCATCTTTTACCTTCAGTGTTTTCAATAACAGATGAATCATGGAGTCAAATCAAAGGTTTTGTTTTTTTCACTTTTACTCACCTCTTGCCTACATTCTCTGAAAATGTTAAATGGTAATTTTCTAAAAAGACTAGGTCCAGGCCCGCATCCCCTAGCCTTCCACCCATCCTGCAGCTCACATCCTTGGAGCACACCTTCTGTGTTGGTTCTCTGCTGACGAAACCCAGAGAGGGATTCGTGTGTGTGTGTGCGCACACATATGCTTCAAGTCTGTCCTCCCCAGTCACCTGGGGGGATGCGTTGTGAGCCTGCCTCATTGTTGGGGCCTTCAGTTCTACTGGACATTTTAGTGACCTCAGATGAAAACAAGAGGAGCTGATTTAAGAAAAGAAGTGACGGCATCAAAAAGAGTTTTCTGTTTTCACATTCAGGGACAATTTTTATAATCTCAAGTTACTGGTGGAGAAGATAGTTGGGGGTTTTGGGGAGACCATTTTTAGTGGCTCTGATACAAACTCTTTTAGGCATTTTACAAATAAGAGCTATTCTGATGTTTGAAAAATCTGATAGTTGGGAGCATATGAAGCTTTTCAGCCAGCCAGGAATGCTGGAAAAGAAATGTGACTTGTTAAAATTGTCTGAGTCAGTAACAAGTTACCTTGTGGAGTAAATACAGTAGGACCAAATATGAAAGGCAACTGGATGTAATCGTTAATCTCTCTCTGGTTTAATGCTACTCTGCGGAGATCAGTCAAAATTTAACCAGGTTTAGAAACTAGAAAACCCCATTCTCAGTGAGATAAGGCAGCAAAAAAGGAGCTTTGATCAGACTCAGTCAACTCCTGGTCACTTTGACTGAAAAGCCATCCTTTTGGAGGTGGTGCCCTATCAGGTACCACATTCTATACTGGGCATCGCAGAGCACCCTTTCAGACGACGAGGCAATGGGGTCTAGCAGAGTGAGGGCCATAGCACATCTAGTTGGGAAGATGGCAGTTCCACTAGGAACTTCACTCTCCTCAGATGGATTCCAGAAACATCTTGTTCCCCTTCTCCCCAGTCCTCTTCCTCCCATCTAGCCAGTGGCTGTGAGTAATACCCAGGCATAGAGGAGAGCCATTGTTTAAGCCACTGTCCTTTGGCCTGAGGGTTTGGGGGTATGTTGATACTTGTCGGTTACTATGACTTCTTTTTTTTCCCCCCTCAATTGCATCAAACCCTTAAAACATGGTGGTAAGTGAGCGATATGCATGCTTTTGGAGTTTGTTTAATCTCCGCTTCAGTCTATACGATGCACAGTTCATAATGTTAACACTTTTCTTCAAGTTTACTTCATTCACTTTCACAACTAATTTGGATTTCAGTTTGCTGTTTAATCCTCATTTACTTTTTGATTTTCGTACCTTTTTTTTCTGTAGTTCTGTCCCTCTCTCCTGATTTCCCTGTTAGGGTCAGGTTGGTTTTGTTTTGTTTTGTTTTGTTTTGTTTTGTTTTGCTTTGTTTTGTCTGACTCGTAAAGGGAGAGTGGTGCTGCAGATGGTGACTCAGTCCAGGACAGTAGGAGACAGGAGGCTCTTTTCTGGGTTCCTTGTAAATGTGCATTGGGGAGAAAGACGAAGCGAGATCTAGACACCAGTGTGAGCAGCACCTGCTCCCACTTGCAGGCATGGCAGCTGCACCAGAGCCGCTGTTGCTAAAACCCCTACATGCAGCCCTTTGCACGGTACCGGCTTGTTGGGCTGGAAGATGACGTCACTGGGCAGACAGCAGGGCCTACCCCTCCGCCACCAAAAGAAAGAAAAGCTTGCGTGTAAAGTGCTTGGGTCGGTGTGGACAGTGTCATGCTTTGAGGAGATTAGCTTGGCTATCGCGATTCACCCCTCCCCTGCTTTTTCTTTTCATGTTGGGAGTAGATTGGTGATATTCTTGTCAGTTATCTTGCTTTAGAATTTTCTGTTTTCCGGTGCACAGCCAGAGCACTGAAACTATTCTGAGTTTGCTCCTGGGTCTTTTCCTTTAAGTCCCTGAAGTGCTTAGTTCCTAGCATGTAGCTGAGCTGGCTTGGCCTGGATGCTGAGAGCCTAGGGTGTTGCGGTGACAGTAGATGTAGGCTGGGCTTGTGTGTCTCAGTCTTGATTTGTCTCGTATATCTCCACTGCATACACAGCACACAAATGTCTTGGGTGTCCTCCAGTCTTAGTTTGTTCTCTGTACCTGTTCGATAGTGTACTGTTGTTAGTAGTAGAATCCTGTGGACACTGGTGTGTCGCTAGCCTGTTGTTTTGGCTGACAAGTCATTGGTTTGTGGTTAGTTTGTTTTTGTTTTTGTTTTTGTTTTTCAATCTTTTTTTGCTCCAGTCACTGTGTGTGCTGGCAGTGGCTTTGCCTCTCCGTTGCCTCGAAGGAACAGGTGGAGCAATGTCTCCCTGTGACATTACTCCTGACGCGTGCTCCTGCAGATGCCTACACTGAGATTGTGACCTCCATAACTGCTTCATGTGCACCAAGCCCCCTTGTGGAATCCTGCTGAGAGTTTTTCTAGAAGCCTTCAGTGAAACCACACTGTTCTGAATCATTTAGTCTACCTGACTTATGTAAAATAGAAAAAAACTAAGAGCACTTACTTGTTCCCTCCCCTTTGTGGGCCCCTTTAAAAAAACATTCCATGTACGTACATCCCTGCCTAAAGGGGACCAAGTTGCCCTTAGTCCACAAACAGGAAAGAAAAACTTAAAATCAGAATCATGAAATACCAATTTAAGAAGGCTTCTAAACTCAGATAATGTAAGCTTTTTGGTTTAAAAAAAAATCTTATGGCTCATCTGGATTTGGGTTCTGGTTTTGGCCAGGGCTCAAGAGTTGAGCCTTTCTTTCTGTCTGAAGTCTTTTCTAGAGGGATGTCACCACTATTCAGCTCTCCCTGGTGTGTCACAGAACATCTTCTGGTATGCATACACTTGTTGTGGGCATAGCCCAGCTGGGCTGACCCAGTATTAGGTTGAACTATTGTGGCTTCCTCTTCCTCAATCTCTTCTCCAGACTAAGGACTCTCCTAAAGATTACAAAAGAGCAAGAACAGTGTCCTTTGGGGAAATGAGGATGTGTGGCTAAATGTGTAGAACATACACATCCATCTACATTGCAGGATTGAGCCAAAACTGTGCATGCATTCACCACAAGAAAACAAACAGCAGGATTTTACAACTGAAATGTTGGTTTGTCTTCTCATCTATTTAAGAGTGAACCACTGGAACTTGGGGACAAGATGAGTATAATGATATTGCAGCCTATCTGTCCGCTACAGTTGCAGTTTTTCATGACAAGCATTCAAAGTGTTAACTAAAACCATTGAAACAACATACCTGCCATTAAAAACTTGGATCTAGAAGTAATAACTCCATGAGTGTTTTTGCACCTTCAGATGGAATGGCCTTGAATAAATGCTATGAATAGCCATGTTTGCCACTTGCCATTTGCTGTTATATTCATTCTTATGTAGAGTCTCACAATTTTCTCCTTTCTTCTCCTCTCAATGGATTATTAAAAAATCTGAACACCTTATAGATGATGAACCAGCTGGGCCAATGTAAGTATTTTATTGGACATTGATTCAGTAGTTTGTTTTATTTTGTATTTGCAGTGTAATCGAATGGAGTAACCAAGGTTGTGGGGAACCAGTGAGTGCAGATGAGTGTCATAGTGTAGACCTTCCTAGCTGCACTGTCGGGGAGCTGACAGCCATTTGATTCCCAGGACAGGCGGTGTAATTTTGTTTTTAGTAACAATATAAAGTGGAATGCCATGCAAGAAATAAAGTTTTGCACATCCTATATGCTTAAATTGATAATGTGGGGGAAAATCAGTATATCAGAGACTTCCAGTTTTGTTCAAGTCGTACAGTCACATCGATAAGCTGCCTGGCTCTGTTAATAATTGCCTGTATCCAAGAGAGATGGTACTGCAAGTTCTGAATCCGTCCAAGATAAGCAGAACCTCCTAGAGTTGGGGACTAAGGAGTGAGAGGCAAACAGTGCTCAAATTGGTTAAGTGCCAGAGGGCACAGCACTGCCCATATGTGATCATCTTTTATCATTTGAGAACATGGTGTTCAGTAGATAAAAAACTATTTTTACCCTTATAGTAATTATAGTCTATAAATCAGAGGGAAAGGTACCTATGTATTGTCTGCTTTGGGAGTCAAAAGGATTAATCGAAGATCTGTAGGCACTTTATAGAGAGTATTTTTATACATTAACGTGTAGTAAAATTTATTACACCAGGGATGGTAGTAAGTGAAAGAATCCCTGTATTTCCATGTGTTATAATTTCAAGAGTTTCTACTGACTTTAACTTTTATAATGCAATTTTTCCTCCAAAGGAAAACCAACTCTACCAACAATCACAAAGATAAAAACTTACGCCAGAGAAACACAAATTAAATACTGCTTATAATGTAAGTATGGCCTTCTTTAGAAATTTTAAACATTATATTCAAATGAATGTGCCTCTGTTGACCTTGTTACAGATTCTTCAATAGCTGGCGTCATGTTGTGGGATCTTGGTAGTTCATTTCTGAGCAGCCCATACTCAAGTTCTGGAACAAGTTCTGTCTCTGTCCTCTATCCAGTGCAGCCACTGGAAAGGAACATTTTCAGCTATGTTGTTCCACATCTTTCTATAAATGCCATTTCAGAATACGTATGGTGTTTTAAAAAGACCGACCCTGTACCAGTATTTAACCATATCTTTAGAAAGTGGTAAAAATTGTCACCTTAAGTGGATTATTCCCAGAGGCCAGTTAATTCCACTTTGCTTGTTAGGGCGAGGCAAGAATGGTGGCTGAGCATAGCTGGGCCGGAGTGCCTTCCATGTAGGCACATGGAGATCAGAATTTCACACCACATCCCTGAGCATGCTGTCTGAACCAAAGCTTCGTTTGACGTGGCACTTGGTGTAGTCTTCAGTGACAGTGCATATTCCCTTTTAATTTCCACATACTTTCTTTACAGATCTTTAGGTTCCTGAAACTGGTGGCAACACGACCTGCTAAATTTTCTGCTTGGACCTCTTTGGTTCTCTCCCCTTTCAAGTGAGCAACACCACGATGACTGTCTAAAGCATGCCTTATTTAGCCTTTCCTGTAAGGGTGACCTAGTCAGGTACATTTTAAACAATGCTTCAGTGTAGAAGGTGTAAACTATTTTGGGCTTGATGTGCTGTGAATGTTGCTTTTTTCCCCCCTTTGTTAAAATATTTAAGTAGAAGTGAAAAGGTCCTCTGAGGATCGGATCGTGCATGCGCCATTTTTTACTTAATGCAGCTGTTAAATTGGCAAAGCTCTAAATTGCACTGCTGCCATCTAGTGAACACATTTTTGTAAAGTACAGCAAAACCTACAGATATATACAGTATATAAATATATATATATATATTTATATTTTTGGGGTGGGAGAAATCCAAAATAAAATAAATGCTTGTTTCATTTTTTAGCTGCTGATATTCATTCCTTATTGTATGTTGTCAGATGAGGAAATTGTGCAGTTCTGGTACATAAAGATGAGTAATATAAACTGAAATCTATAGTTCTAAGGGCTTAACCTACGACTTTGGTAAGAAGCTGGAATACTCCACTGAATGGATATATTGAATTGCAGTATATATGTATGATTGCTTTTTAAGTGATCCTTTTCTTTTGTTAAACCATGTAAATTCTTAAACCCTTTTGCACTGATGTGTTGAACCTTATTGTACATTCAATTAAGGCAAACTTTTATAATTTACATTTTGTTTTCAATAACCTTGAAATGTTCTCGCATGGTATTCTATGCAACTCGTTCTCCTCCGGGGTTGACACTGTATTTTTCACATTGATTTAACGGTTGAGTGTAGATTTTCTCGCCCGGCAGGGTTCTCATGCGGTGTGTAACCGTAGATGCATGTACTTGTGTTTCGTGTAAGTGTTGAAGTGCAATGATGTATAAAAAAGTGGATTCACCTGTTTTTAAAAATAAAACATTCATAAAAGGTGTTTGGAATAATACTTTTTATTCTTGTATCTAAGGAGGAAGCACTTTTTCAGTGCTTTCAACTTCCTTAGTTCTGTATGTATGTGGAATGTTAATTTCTCAACCCTGTCAGCTTTTTGAGTTCCTTTTCCACCTCTTCCACAAAGGCAGGGAAATTCTGATCCATGAGGCACAAGCGTAGAAAGGGGCCTAACTCTTCCACGTCCCACGCAGATTGTTCACAGGCCGGGGGCCGCTCCTCTGACACCAGGAGAGACTGTGGGAATTTCAGAAGAGTAGTTTATAGCCAAAAGTCAATAGCCTGATGAGAATACAGAAAAACTTTGCTTTAAGGAAATATTAGGGAAGCATACACCAAAATTAGTGTTTACTAGCTTTATAGGATTCCTTTATATGTTTCCAAATATACACAGGAAGTGAGATCAACTTGTATCCGTAAGTATTTCAAATGTATTAATGAAATGATTTACGAAGTTAAGATCCTGCTTTAATGAAGAATACTGTGCTAACATTTTGTGGATTGATAAAGTTGTCAATGAATGAAATGCACTAGCTTTGTTCATCTTTCCCACCTCATAGATGAATAGGTGTGAGCAGTTCATGTGAAAAGCTGGTTTTGAATGTAATAGAGAAGTCACAAACGGACCATCCAAAGGACATAATTAACTCACTCATGTCTCTTTCCAGTCCTATTCATGAAGTTGGACAGGGAGAGAAGCATGTAACTATCACCACAATCAAGAGACAGACCTTTCCATACCACCCTCTAAACCCACCCCAGAAAATTTCTTTATACTACCTTGTTGTCAAACAAACACTTAACCCTTGGCAAACACATCATCTCTTCTCCATACCTTATAGCTCTGCCTTTTCCAGAATGTCAAAAATGTGGTCATATAGTGTCAAAAGTTTTTGGGTTAATTGCCATCTGTATGTCTTTTTTGGTAACTCAGTGTTTTAAAACCATTTGAATATCAGTTGCCAATATTTAGATATGAGAGTTCAAATCAAAGTCTGACTATGCCTGGCAGTCTGGAAGGTATGGTGACACCAGATCCACAGTTTCACGTGATACTGTGGGCTCCAGCTCTGCTGTGTTCCCTCTACATTTGCTGCTTTGACTCCTCTCACTCCTCCTTCTCCACCTAGGTAGGTGGTTTTATGCCCTTTCCATGGATGGCATGGTTTGGTGTGTGTGTGTATACAATTGATACTTCCCTAGAAATGATCTATAATAGACATTTACTTTTCTAAATTCAAACCAGCTTTTCAGACTCAACTTCAAGATAGATAGAAGAACATGAAAGTAACCTGAAGCCCTGCTCTCCAGTGAGAGCCCCTGTTAACAGGTCAGTGTATTTCCTTCCAACTTTTGTGTGTATTTACGACAAAAAAAATCATCCATGCTGCTTTGTAGCCTTCTTAAAGACTTAATGGGGGCACCTGGGTGGCTCAGTCGTTAAGCGTCTACCTTCGGCTCAGGTCATGATCCCAGAGTCCTGGGATCGAGCCCGGCATCAGGCTCCCTGCTCAGTGGGAAGCCTGCTTCTCCCTCTCCTGCTCCCCCTGCTTGGGTTCCCTCTCTCCCTGTCTCTCTCTCTCTCTGTCAAATAAATAAAATCTTAAAAAAAAAAAGGCTTAATGTACTGCTAATACTGTCCAATGTCAATAGATAGGGATATATATCACTTTTATTGACTGAATTTTTATCCCACTTGTGGTTATACCACACTTAAAACCACTTAGTATCCTATTAGTGAACATTTATGTTGTTTCCAATCTTGTTTCTATGATCAACACTGTGAAGGACATCCTTATATGCACATTTGTGTAGTTGAAATGGAATTACAGGTAATTGGAACAATTAAATTTGATCTATGTTGCTAAATTGGTTTCCAAAAGTTTTACCCCCTTACATTCATGGAATGACTTGTCTAGAAGTTTAGAGCAAACGAGTAACATATCTGAGCTGCCAGCCTGGTGCTTTTTCTTGTTTGTACATGGTTCCATACTATGTAAATGGGCTAAGATAAACCTTTGATAGCAACTGACATTATTGAAGAAGGATATCACACCCTGCCCTGTTTCCATGTTTTTTGTGTGGCTCTCCTGTCCTCAGCCATGCATTCAGTTAACCTCAAACCACAATGCAAATATGAGGCTATATACTGGGACACTATGTCGTTTCATCTGCTGCTAGACAAAGAGGCTTTTAGGTTTGTGTTTTTTGCTTTTGCTTTTTTTTTTTAAGATTTTATTTATTTATTTGACAGAGAGAGATTACAAGTAGGCAGAGAGGCAGGCAGAGAGAGAGGAGGAAGCAGGCTCCCTGCCGAGCAGAGAGCCTGATGTGGGCCTCGATCCCAGGACCCTGAGATCATGACCTGAGCCGAAGGCAGAGGCTTTAACCCACTGAGCCACCCAGGTGCCCTGTTTTTTGCTTTTTCATGGTTGCTTGAGTTATTAAAGAAATAGACATGAATTCTTAGTCTTCTTACCTCTTAAGTTTTTAGTTCTATGACTGTCCATTTGAGTTAGTTGTGATAAGCCAAATGAAGAAAACACCAATGTTTTCTGTTTCATACCACTGTTAGCACAGTTCAATAAATACATTGAAAAAGAAAGTCTGGGGGCACCTGGGTGGCTTAAGTCTTTAAGTGTCTGCCTTTGGCTCAGGGCATGATCCCAGGGTCTTGGGATTGAGACCTGAATCGGGCTCCCTGATCAGCGGGAAGCCTGCTTCTCCCTTTCTCCCCCTGCTTGTGTTCCCTCTCTGGCTGTCTCTGTCAAACAAACAAACAAACAAATAATAAATAATAAATAAATAAATAATAAATAAATAATAAATAAATAAATAAAATCTTAATAAAAGGGGGGGGCACCTGGGTGGCTCAGTCATCTGAACATCCGACTCTTGATTTTGGCTCAGGTCATGATCTCAGGGTCCTGGGATCCAGCCTGACACTGGACTCTGTACTTAGTGTGCAGTCTGCTTGAGATTCTCTCTCTCCCTCTCCCCCTCCTGTACCTCGTAATGCTCTAAAATAAATTAAAAAAAAATTTATCCTTGAACATTGATGATTTCCATGCAGAACTGTATGGAAGTCAGAAGCTGCTGGCCTGAGAGCGTGCTGTCCAGCACAGCAGGGAAACGCAGTGAGGAGACAGGCCTCCAGGACCTCCCAGCAGAGCAGGCATCAAGTAACCCTGAATTTGAATGAATAGATTTTGTGGGATTCTTTGGTAACAGCAAACTGCAAAGGGAGAGAGGAATGTCTGAAAGCAAGTCTGTGCAAACAAGGTTGAATCCTCCTGGTTTTCCACACATCCTTAGCTGAGATCGTAGCACCGGAAGTTTTTCCTTACAGCAACTATTATTGATTTGATTCCAGATTCATACTGATATTTGTCTTATTAGACCAGTTCTCAAATCTCATGGCCAAAATTACGTGGAAATTCTTCCCTCTATTCCTCTTTTTGGGGGAAGTGGTAGTTAAATCCGTTATCTCCCACACTGAACCCCTAAGGCCACAGGCACGCCCCGGCCCCCACTTCCTTCCCCTGGAGGCAGCTCTTCCATAGGCCCCACCATCCTGGTGGTCACCAGCTTCTACACCAGCACTTTAGCTTACTCTTCCACAAGGGGTGACCACAGGGATGCAGATCCCTCAGGATCACTGTTTTCATGACCAAGGAAAACAACAGGAAAATAGGCTCTACCTGGGCTAACCAACTCACTGAGGTCCTTCCTCCGGAAGCACTCGTGCTGGCTAGTCCTGACAGCTGCGGCATCTCCAGGTTCTGGGGTGGCTGCAAGGAGACGGCTGCAGTTAGGGGACGAGCTGAACGTAATCACAGACGCCACCGGCCGTCATAGGAGTGGCAACATGTCTACTTGTGTAAAAAGAAAGTGTCAGTATCAGTAAAGGGCGTAAAGTCATCATCTGTGGAGTCTGTCCTGTCCTGGTTTAAGCTGGGCAAGAGAGTACAGACTGAGGTTCAGTCTAAGGCTCTGCCCTGTGCCTGGTGGTTGTTCCTCCGTGTCTACTAGGCTGTTAGCACTTCTCGCTGTCCAGCACCACTGTGCACTCCGGGATTTGCAGGCCCAGCCCACGCCCACATGCTGGTCCCACAGGGCAGCCGACCCACCCAGCTTCTGATAATGATTTGTTCCTTTCTGAGAGTTATGACTCAATACATCATCATTGCAGAAAAGCAAAGTGTGGGGGGGGAACCCTATGATTTCAAGATAACTATATGCTTTTAATAAGACAAAATCTTTTTAGATATTGAGGGAATGCGTTCCTCTGTGAGTAAAATCCCAAGATATCCTCATTCAACAAAGTTTGTGCCTACCAGACACTGGGGTGAGAAAGGGAAAGGGCCATAGAGAACAAGGCAGAGGTCCAACCTCTGTGAGAACAGAGGTTCTGTGAGAACCTAACAAGTAAAACGATTATAATACAACCTAAGAGGTGCTGGAATGGAAAAAGGTATAAGACTTCAGGTTCTTGGTGGACGGGTTGAGCCATAGGGAGGCTCTCTGCTAGGCAGGAAGTACAGAGATGCTCCAGAATTCATGCTACTTCAAAAGAATCTACAATGTGAGGGGGATGTCTTGGGTAGAACACAGAGGATGTGTTCCAGGCAAATAAAATCTGCAAAGTGTAGGAGGAGGCCTGGAGGCCTGAAAGGCTCAGAAGGCTGCTTCTACCTAAGAGCACAATTTCCAAAGCCCCGCCCCCTCCTTCCTAGTCACATATCTGCAGGTTCACCTAGGCTTGGGCCACCTGTGGCTCTTGCACCCAGGCGTGCCCACCTGTGGTGTGAGCTGGTGGGATCGTGTGGGGGAAAAACCAAGGCCCTCTCTGGCAGGTGCCTCTGTCAGCAGTATGTTCTGGCTGTCAGAAGTCAGGGGATGCCAAATTTTCTTTCATTGTATACGATAACTATCACTAGTCAGTAGGTATTTAGAGAAAAGTACTTCTGGAAGCATCAAAAACAGAAAGTAGGGTGAGAAGGAAGGGAGGAAGGAAGGGAGGAAGGGAAGGAAAACTAGTTGGGGTGCCTGGGTGGCTCAGTGGGTTAAAGCCTCTGCCTTCAGCTCAGGTCATGATCTCAGTCCTGGGATCCAGCCCTGAATCCGGCCCTCTGCTCAGCAGGGAGCCTGCTTCCTCCTCTCTCTGCCTACCTCTCTGCCTACTTGTGATCTCTTTCTCTGTGTCAAGTAAATATTAAAAAAAAAAAACTAGTCAAGAATACTAAAAATGAGCAAAAAGGTTAAGGGACTCAAATGAATCAGAAGTCCGTAGACAAGGCCTCTTTCTCTGTTCAGTTTCCTCACGTGTAAAAATAAAAGTCTTTTGCCTGACGTGGCACACCTGGTTCCGACATGTGATGCTTTCCTAGGATATATATCAGTTCAGCTCACACCATGTTCCTCAGACAACTGGGACAGACGTCAACCAAACGAGGTGTCGCATAAACACTGAAGAATAGCCAAGTGTGAGGGTAGCACCTGAGGCTAGTAGCGTGGCTTGCTTGGGTTTAAACTGTCCTCCACTAAAGTGTGTAGACTTAGAAGGTTATATGCACACAATAACTCCGTTGCTTTCTTCTTCTGGACTTCTTGTATTGACAAAGGAGAGTTCACGTAGCAGCTACCATTCTCTTTCCTGTGTCCCTCTCTGGGGTGGACTGGGTTGTCTTAGAAGCTCTTGGGTTGAAAAACACTGGTTAAGCCACAATTAGCAAAGTTACAAGGCTGAGGGAAAGTAACAGCAAAATTCTCTGGGAAATGGATTCCGGAACTTAAACTAGAAAGACATGGAATTATCTCTACCTGCAAAGAAGATAACTATTTCAGACACACACACGATATATATATACACATATATATGTATGTGTGTGTGTATATATACATGTGTATATATATATATATATGTATGTATGTATTAAGGAGATGTACTCTCCTGAATACGGGAGAGCAGCAGGATGACTAGAACTTGGCCACAGCTTACAACTCTTTAAGATGGACTCTGAGAAAGGGAACATGGTACCACATCTGCACAGCAGCAGCTATGGGCAAACCTGGGAATGTTTTGCCATTAGGAAGACTAGAATGTTCTAGGCAGTGCTTCATGATGTCTACACTGTGGCAAATTAACCCAGTAGTTTTATCTTGTCTTCTGCTCTGCAGCTTCAGACACTCCATCTTATTATGGCCCCTCTGGAGTTCTGACCCTGACTAACTAACCAGCACTTAAACTTGTTCATCTGCAAGGGAACAGATCTGGGAGGGTAACAGTACTGACAGTGACTGTCAGTACTAACACTGTTCAGATGTTTGCCAAGTGTTGTACTACATCTGTGTGTGTGTATATATGCATATATTACATACATAAATATCTAACATTTCCATCTCGCCATGTTACAGATGAGGTTCAGGGACTCGCACAAGGTCACACAGCCACAGTCAGGATTCAAACCCAGATCCGTTTTGATTCCAAAGCCTGCGGTCTTTGCACCAAACTACAATTTGGAAAAGTCCCTGAAGAAAGAATCGAGAAAAGACATGAAAAATTTCTAGCCACTTTGGGCATACTTTTACCTAGATATTTGGGACCAGCCTTCAAAATCAGAGAGGTAGAGCCTCCTTCCGATTCTATAGCTCATAACCCTCAGCCTGTGTTTGCTACTCCATGCTATAGCCTCAATTTATCTTATATTCAGATAATTGTGTAGCCTGATTAGGTTCTAGCCTGATGCATCTTCGTTGCCTTTATAAGGCATTCCAGACCTACTTCCCAAATTCTAGGACCCTATTTGCTTCCTGTCCCACCCCATGCACTGGGTACCATAATCTGAATCCCATAACGGATTGATGAAACCTACAAAAGAAGATAGTCTATTTAGGGGGAAAAGGATCATAAACAATAAAGTACCTTGTAATAAACCATTCCATCCCATTTGTAAGGAAGGGATTCTTAATATAGTGGGAGCTGAGGTGGCAAAATGCCTGAAACTAGATCCAGGGTTTGTAAGAAATGCAGCTTTAGCTTGAAGACATCTTCACAAAGAAGATCAGACAGAAACAAATGAAGGGAAAGAATTTTAAAACAAAATCTTATTTGGCAAACTAAACACATTCAAGAGGAAATCAGCACTTGTTCAAAGAAAAAGACCTTATGATAAATAATGTAAATATATGTTCGCCCTAGATAAATTCTGAACCCAGAAACTTGAACCATCTTGGTCCAGTGGGTTTAAGGCCTCTTATACAATGAAGAGACAGAAAGCCAGGTTTGGAAAAGCATTTCCCAAGTGAAAAAAAACCACAGCTTGAAACTGGAATTTCATCTTAAGAGCAGAGGTAGATACTTATGCTAATAGTATTTAGGATTAGGCCAAAGAAATGGCTAGAATATGTCCTTCCAGGAAAAATTCTGTAATAGTCATTCTCCAATTTATGATCACAAGACCCCTTTACACACAAATTATTGAAACCCTCAGATAGCCTCTGTTTTAGTTATATCTGATAGTTATATGTTAAAAATGAAAATGAAAAAATACTGAGTCATTTAAAAAATGAACCCATCATGTTATTAAAAATGTTTTTATGAAAAAAACTTTTCTAAAACAAATGATTCTGCAAATCTCTGGAATGTCTAGCTTGATGGAAGACAGCTGGACTCTCCAGTCTACTTCTGCATTCAACCTGTTGCTTTGGATGAGGTACATGAGGAAACCCTGGCTTCACACAGGTATGTAGGTGGAAAAGGCATAAGTATCTTAAAACAGCCTTTTCAGATAATGGTGGATACTCTTTGATAGGACGTCAAAACTCAACAAGAGATAGGTTCTTAAAAGTTAGTTGTAACAGAGTCTAAAATCATAGTAATGAACTTGTTACACTCTGTTATATTAAAACCACTGGACTATTTTGTACTTTGACCAGATCTCTATCCATGCATGATTTTGTAGAATCCTGGATTGGTCACTTGGAAAATACTGGTCAGCGGACTATACAGATCTTCCAAAATGTTGAAACTTTTTGTCATATAATTATTGCTGAAAAAAGAAACACACCCATGTTCATTAGTAGCACTATCAGAAAAGCCATCTGGGTCAGGAAGCTGTGACAGTCCAGTGGCAGAAGTTTTCCAAGATTCCAATCTTCACTTGAGAAGCTTATTTCATCATTGTCAATAAATACTATTAGTCATTTTCCGATAATGACAGGCTCACTTCATTTGAGAAAAATGCCCACCGAATACCAGAACCCGGGTAGCGAACCCGGGCACGGCAGTCTGTCAGCCATTTCCGGTGCTAACAGTGCTCCAGGAAGCGGGGCGGTTCAGTGCGCAGCGTGGCCCCTCAGGCGCCTCCCTGCCTTGCTTCTGAGTGCTCGCTGCCGGTCACTGCAGGGCACTGTTCTGACTTCCTGCACAGTCTGATGTCACTGCCTTGATCTTGCTGAGGTGACAGCAGCTCTGCTCACATTTTTTTTGTAAGGTTAATGCAAATACTGACACGGTGAAAAGGACAAATAACATATTGTTATTATAAAAACAAGAGTGACTTTATGGACCCCTGCAAAGGGTCTCAGAGAAGAGTCCACTCCACAGACCATACGTTGAGGACCAAAGTCTACCCAGAACACAGCCAGGACTCCTGGCTGGTCTAATTTCTAGGATGATAGGTAGCTACAGTGACGATCAACCTTCAATTTAAGGAAGTCACTTAACATTAGGTACCTTTTAACCTACAAACCATACAGACAACAAATTCACTGTGATTTTGCCACCGCCCCAAGCAATACCTTGGCAGGTTTCTCCTGAAGCCAACAGACTCGCCTACTTACCCCCTGGTGTGGTGGGATGCGCTGTGCACAGCCCTTCCCCTGGCTTTCACCCACCCTCAGCAGGCTGGGACTTGGCGGGAGCTCCTGGCTGACTCGGTCAGGCACCTGGNCCCCCCACCGCCCCAAGCAATACCTTGGCAGGTTTCTCCTGAAGCCAACAGACTCGCCTACTTACCCCCTGGTGTGGTGGGATGCGCTGTGCACAGCCCTTCCCCTGGCTTTCACCCACCCTCAGCAGGCTGGGACTTGGCGGGAGCTCCTGGCTGACTCGGTCAGGCACCTGGACGGTCACATACTGGGCCAGCTTCTGCACACAGCTGCAGCAGTGTTCCAGCGCCTGCTCCTTGGACCCTCCACTGAACTGCACCCGGAACATGCGGCTTTTGTTCTATGGGACAAATCCAAAGTTAGGCTCAGTAACCCTCGTCATACACTTATTTACTCTGCGGTCTTCTAGGGAGTGCTTCCCTTTGCTTGCAGGGGAAGAGGTATGGATAAAGGAGCAATTGCTTTAGATTGTTCATGTGGCTAGAGAAAAGCCAGTAATTTCCCTTCTTTCCCCTTTGGGGAACAACAACTACTAATTTCATCTCCTTCAGGGAATGGACATCAGCAAAAATGGAAACACCCCTATTGTAAAGACCAGGAAAGTCACTACTGACTGCAGTAAAAGATCAGTGTTTTGTCTTACTTTGGAATAAAGATTTCATAGCTTATAATTCCTTAGGTGGAAAATCAGTGCTGGCTCAACAAAATTTTTCTAAACCTAAGTATATAAAAGAGCAAACCAGGGAGATGGCACATTAAACAAACCAGTGAAGCTGAACCAATAAGACTGGGGAACAGGCGACAGGCAGATGCTACGAGTGAATGAATCTCACAGTCATAATCTGCAGTGCTCTAGATCCGGAAAGCCGCCAGACTACGGCACAAATCACGTTACCTCTCGTTTGCTTGTATGAGTTCCCTCCCTTGGCAAATCAGCAAAATGTGAGAGAGATGCAGTTACACTGTAAAAGTTTGGCAACTATAGCAAACTTAATTGATTTTAAGTTTAAAAACAGAACTATGTTATAACAGTAACAAAAATAAACCCATTATTTTAGCAGAAGTAGTAGTCCTGTTTTGCTACTCTAGTATTCTGCCTAGTTTAGAGGAACTGATATGTACCAGACAGGTGGTACGTATGGTGTGCCTTTGTTCAGGTTCTTCTTTAAAGATATCCAGATGCTAACTTAGCACAGTGACAGTACTTTCCATTTATTAGATACATAATAAATTACTCTGCTAATGGGAAAATGTTTCCAACCACAGGTAACAAAATCCTTTAAGCTCCCACAGCCAAAAGTCCCTTGGATTGCCTGTTCCCAATTTGTACTATTTAAGTTTTTAGATAAAGCCATTAGGCAAAGCCACATATTTATATTACAGAAATCTCTGGGCATGTCTAAGTGATGAGGAGGTATTGTGTCTAGAAGAAGAGACACTGCTCCCTCTTTACTGCCACCGTTGGGTTCACTTCATTTTGTAATTCATTTAATCTTTGTCCTAAGTGTAAAATAACCCATTATCATTACCCTTAGAACAAAGAAAAAATACGAAAAGGGAATACTCTAATATATACATATCTTAGAACATATATACACACTTATCCATTGTGGGTTATATATTACACGGATATGTTCGACTATACTACTGTTTAGTAATCTAAGAATATAAAAATGAAATATAGTTTATTGTTCTTAATGACTGAAGAGTATTCCTTTATTTAACTGGCCCCCTAATGACAAATATTTAAGTTATTTACAGCTTTTTGTCCTATTATAAACCACAAACCCGTGGTAGGCATTCTCATACAAATTGCCTGGTCAAAACGTCTTAATGCATTTTGGTACCTGATGCCAAACTGCTCCAGGCAAGACACCATCAGTTTACTCCCACTGTACCCTCCAACACTGGAGATTCTTATTCTTTTAAACTTTTTTTACTCTACTATAGATTTTTTTATTGTAGAATTTCATTTCTTTGATTACAAATAAGGTCAACTATTTCTCTTCCACTTACTGGTCATCTGTATTTTTTCTTTTCTGGATTGCCTATTCATTTCCTTAGCTATTTTTCTCTTGGATGAACAATCCCCAATTGTCAAGAGTAACTGAAAGCTGATTTTCCATGAGGAAGGATGAAGAACTGATAAGAGACCTAAAAATCCCATTTTTGGTAATTCTATGAATTTTTTTTGTGTGAAATTGAGCTGCTTTCCTGTTTACAATTAATTAGCTGTTTCTAGCTTACCCTAGTTTAAACTCTATATGAAGACATCTATATTAGCTATTCCCATGCTGACTCTGTAATTATCTAATCTTTGACAAGCAATCACATTAAAAATTATACCTCGGAGCTGGACGAAAGGCTGTCTACAGAAACAATTATTAAGTGCATCATCAGGGCAAAGATCTCAGACCAATCATGGAGGTCTAGAGTTATCTATATGTGAGTGTGCATAAGGACTCTGGGTTTCTTTAGAATGTAGTTCCAAGAATGACAGGGTAAGCTGTATGCATGATAGCCTAACTGAAGCCTTGCTCCAAGTCTGCTTCTGTAAAATTCTCAGATAGAATTTGAGCTTATCATCTGAAGCCAGAAATAGCACCTCAATGCATGTAGACCCAAGATAAAACTGAGGTGCATCAGGAAAAAATGTGACAATGAGCTACATCCCCATCCCACATCCTCCATGCCATGGGGTACCACAATGGAAACTGACACTGGGTTAATAAAAAGGACTCCTAAGTCAAAAATCTAGGTAAGGTTTATTCTTATCATAATTAAAAGTGAGAAAGGGCTCCTTGTGGTGAAATGAAGAGTTTTCAAGTACATGCCAATAGCCATGAACTGGCCTAAATAGTCTATCATCTAAGGAGATTAGCTCAAAATCACTATATTTTAAGTGATGGTTTATATGATAGATTGTTCTCCCCTACTTCAGAACACTTAATTTCAAGTTATTACAACAGGTAGAAAACTCCCTTCACACAGACGCCTTGAGGAAACAAAAGTGAAGGCTAAAGGGCTTGTCTCTTGACGCTTATCATGTACTCACAAGAAAATCAGGCATTGTGCTAAGTAAATTCTGACAGGTGTGAACAGCATCTGATCTCTGAGATTCTTAAGCTGCAGGCTTTCTGGCTGATGTCATATGTACCAGCACACATGTAAGATGCGGGCGTGGTCAGCACCATGTGGGAGGACAGCCAAGGAGACACAAGGCCTCACCAACCTGCTGGGTTTTTCTGTTGGTTTTAGATTCTTTGCCCAGACCTGTTTGTGTAAAGTTTCCCATCACCCTAGGACCCCCAACCGAAGCTGTTTTCCCCACCACTGGTAGAGAATTCCTCTGCCATGGAAAAGGAAGGAGAGGGGAGTACAAAAAAAGGACTGAATGAGAGAAGGGGCTTCAACACATTCTTTGATTCTTTACTTTAAAACCAAGAGGCAATACTCCAAGCCTAGGCCAGACAAAATCATGAAAACATGACTGAGTTCCTGGGGATAAAGAAGAGAGTGGTTTGTTTATTCCTTTAAACCAAAGTCCCTGCAGATAGGTAACTAAATGTTGACTGTTAGCTGGTTAACCTGAACCATTTTGATCAGAATTACTGACAAAAAGGAAGCCCATTTTGCAAATAGGCAGAACTTAAACAATCTGCTTATTTCATCCAGAGAGAAAAAAAATATAATCTTTTATTTACCCACAGAATTTAAGCTATATTAAATTGCTGTTAACAGAATAAAAACTTTATTTCAAAATACTTCTTCCATTTGTCAACTTAAACAATGGTATTTGTTATATAACACTTGGTCAACTAAAAGTTATCCAAGGCAAGAAACACCAAAGGTACCCTTTTCCAGGTAAGGCCAAAATAATAATCTGTTGGTTCACTATTATTATACCAAGTCAACAGATCACAAAAAGGAAAAAAAAAAAGATCTTTGATAAGGTGTCAAATTATTTTGATAAATCAATTTAATATGTAATCCTGATAAAAGTATTAGTAAATAAACTTTAACTGAAAGACTATCTTCCTCACATGGTAAAGAATATCTGATCAACAGCTAGAAATGGTCTTAACGTCTAAACATAACTTCCCATTCAAGTCAACAAGAGGTCAAGGATGACGGTATAACCATAAAATTTGTGTTCTGAAAGGTCTAGGTAATTCAGTAAGGTGAGAAAAGTAATAAGTATAAACTACTGGAAAAAATAAAATTGTCATTGTACATTATAAAATCACTTTCTTAGAAATTAAAAAATTAATAAATCAGAGTTAATAAAAGTTTAGTCAGGAAGCCAAATTTCAATTAATTCAGAAAAAGTCTAATAATTAGCAGCTAGAAATATCTTTGGGATAAATACCATTCACAGTGAGAAAAAGGTTCTTAACCTTAAATATTTCTAAAATCAATATATGACATACATATATATAAATTACACAAATTACATAAATACATATTTCTACATAGCATATAATCTGTACATGTATGTACTGTAATCTCCACATATTGTCTAAATACTAAAGAAAAGAAGTCAAAACCAGTAGGTAGGTGATTCATAGAAGAAATATAGATGGCAAATACACGAAAAATGTTCATTCTCATTAGTTACCAAAGAAATGCAAATTAAAGGAAGATGTTCATTTCTGCCAATCAGACTGGAAGCTAGCTTTAAAATTTAAATTATATCCCCCTAATTGGAAAGAATTTGAATAAATGAGCATTCTTAAATTCACTAGTGCTGTAGAAACAGGGGTGACCTATAGAGAGGGCACATTGACAAAATAAATACACATACTTCCAGGACTCCTATCTCAAGAATGCTGTAAATAAATCCTTATGAAAATCAAAACATTTTTATAATAGTGAAAACTTGGGAATTAGCTGAATCATGCTGAATCCAAACAATGAAATGATATGTAGCCATGAAGAATCAGGTTTTCAAAGACTAAGAAACTCATGACTCAGGATCATGTTCCTGATGTAATGTTACATGACAAGACAGCAGGAACAAAGCACTCCATATAATACAATCCCAAATGTATTAATTATCTATATGGTGAACACTGTTCATTGCCATGAGCAGATAGATATCACAAGAAGCTGGGAAAGCCAAATGCTTGTTTTGCTAATGTTAGCAAATTGGGCCTGGCCACATTACACTGTTCTGGTCCATGAGACATAAGAAGACCTAGTCTTTTGTGGAAAGTGGAAAGAGGCCTTAGAGGACAGTTTATGCTTTCTTTATGAAAGGGACAGAAGAAGCTGGTTTTTCTTGAATAGAAATTCAGTCGAGCTACAGCAGCCATTTTGTAAATGTGAGGGAGAGGCCAGAGGAATTGCAAAGATGTTGACCTTGGCACTGTGAAATTGCTGAGCCGATGCTAGCAACTGCCTGTTTTTCGGCTTGTTAGTAAAAAATAATCCCCTAATTTTGGGGGCCATTATGCTGGGATTTTCTGTCATATGCATTTGAATGCTATCCTAACTGAAAGAATATATATATAAGAACTTCAAAATGTTAGTAATGATTATTTTTGAGTGGTCAAATTATATTTTGCTCTTTATAGTTAAAATTTTTAATAGTAATATATATCAGGAAAAAGTTAAAAACTCAGGTACCATACATACAGCATGGTGTAACTTTTAAAAGACATAAATAGTTGATTGTAGGGTGAGAGGTGAGGGGTGCTGACCCCTGAACAGTTGAAAGTCCAAGTATGACTTATGACTCCCCCAAAACTTAGCTACCAGTAGCCTTTTATTGACAGGAAGTCTTTTTTTTTTTTAAGATTATATTTATTTATTTGACAGAGAGAGAGAGAGATCACAAGTAGGCAGAGAGGCAGACAGAGAGAGAGCGGGAAGCAGGCTCTTCACTGAGCAGGGAGCCCGATGCGGGACTTGATCCCAGGACCCTGAGATCATGACCTGGGCCGTAGGCAGAGGCTTAACCCACTTAGCCACCCAGGTGCCCCTTGACAGGAGGTCTTATCAGTAGCACAGTCGATCAACCCACTTTGTATATTAAATTTATTATATACTGTATTCTTATATAAAGTAAACTAGAGAAAAGAGAATGTTAAGAAAATCATAAGGAAGAGCAAATACATTTACAGTGCTGTACAGTATTTATTGAAAAAAAAATCTATGTATCTGTAGACCTGCGAGTTCAAACTCGTGTTATTCTGGCTTGATATGGGCCAGTCTTGGGAGTCAGAAGGCCAGTGGGTGGCCTGGCTCTCTGACAGCTACTCATAACCTGGACTAGCGGTGGAAGTCGAATTTCATTCCCTCACACATAAAATGAAAACCGAAGCTCCTAAAATGTGAAATAGGGTTTTTGAATATGTGCGGCAGACCCCTTTGGCAGTCTGGTGAAGCCAGCGGACCACTTTTCAAATGTTTGTAATCATATAAAGTACATTCGATTATAAAGGAAACCAATTATCCTGAAGTAGTCTACTACAATATTAAAACACTAATTTGTGAACTAACAGTATATATGCTCATTAACATAGGCAATAAAAAGATCTAACAGCGGGCCTAATAGCCACCATAATTCTGTGGCAGTGCTGAGCATGGCTGACATCGAAGCTCTCAGAAACAACCGTGATGTGGTGAAATTAGCTGATTTCTATTGGTTCAAGAGTCTAATATGACTGTGTCTGATGCCTACATTCATAATTGAAGGAATGATAAATTCCAATTAGAGGTCAGTGAAAATCTATGGTCCCCTGAATTCCTGAGGGATCCTTTGGAGGGTCTGTGGACCTCAGACTAAGCCCTTTCCCTTAGATGCTCTATTCAGGTGCTCTTCCAACTCTCAGTCTAAGAACTTGTGAAAATTTAGGATCTTTTACCTAAATTTCAGTATTACCTACTCGGTGAATGTTAACAGATTGGTTTTTTTATACTTATTTTTGGAAGAAAATAATCCAGGTGATTAGTCTGCATGTGTCTTTGATGAGGATCATTCTTGATATTTAATGCAGCTAGAAAGCAAATAAGAGGGCCATTTTTTAATATTAAAGAGGGAAAATGAAAAGACATCCTCAGTAAAGCATTCGAAAATAGTAAGACAAACGATGTGCCCCACATCCCCCCAGCGTGTGTCTGGGGAATAGAGCACGGTTGGGGTGCCGCTCCGTCAGACAGGCGTGGACAGATCAGTCAAAGCCCTGGGTCCTCAGCAACATCCTCCCACAGATGGGCTGCTGCCTCTCTGCAGCCCAGGGTCCATGTTCTGCTCAGAGGGCAAGTCTTTCTTAAACATAAGTAATCTTCCCGGTTCCATTTCACCTGCAAAGAGTAGCTCCCACACTCACCCCCTGCGCACATTTAGAAGATGAGAAGGGTACGATCGTTTGCTTAAAACAGTTGGCCATAGGGCCTCTTGCCTTTATTGTTGTTCCAAACAACAGACAATCCATGCGTCTCACAATCTTCAACCAGTTCTTGCTTCCAATGAGTGAAAACCCTTCCTGAAACAAAACAATTAAGCACAATTAGCTATAGAAGCAAAAAGGGACATGAAGAATAGCTCTGGTGCAGCTGCCTCCTATTAGAAAGTTGTACATTTATTCTGAAATTAAACACAGTAGAAATGACTCAATTTCATCCACTGCCATGGATGACCCTTCCAGTAAGTCCCCGAGCCCAGTGCTGTTCCCGCTTGACCCACAGTAAGAGTCTCAGCTTTTATTGCTTGATCTTTTCATATTGAAAATCAATAAAATGTTGAAGAAAGTAAATATCCAGTCATAGTTGTTGTAAAATACATTTCTAGGACTTGTCAAAATACAAGCTTATACTCCTGAAAGCTAAGGGTTTCCAATATACTAATTTATTAGCTTGTCTGATATATCTCTAACTACATAGTGAGAGTTCTCTTCATGAGAATCTTATTTTCAGATTCCTATGAATGGAAAAATAGAAGCAACTTGTTTTGGATGCTGAATGTCTTGTTCTTCATTTCAGTCTGAAAACAAAACAAAAAAACATAAAGGGCAGTAGAGGGCACACTAGTATCAAAAGAGAGACAGCAGTTAGACCCTAATGGCAGAAAGATGAACTTCTGCAGCTTATTAATAATAAAGTAAACAGAATTGACTGTTTAACCACTACGTTCACTCATAAGCTCCAATTATGTTGTCAGTGGATTTCCTCAGTTAAGAAGCCAGTTAAGTGAGAATGTGTTCAGCATTCAGTAAAACTGATACCAGGACCCGAACAAAAGGCCATATGCGAATCCTGCCTGCCTACTGCGTGCCTCCCTTGTCCCTAGAACTGTCCGTGCACCGCAGCCAGGGGGAGGCTGCTGGAGGGATCTGAGGAGGAATCAGAAAAAACTCCAACAATTAGAAAACAGAAGAAAATGTTGTCCCTTATAAACACAAACCCTCACAGCCTCTCTCCCAAATCTGTATACAGAGAAACCACAACTTTCAGTGAAATTTAGAGCCTGGGAAAACTGGGTGTTAATTCCTCGGCATTTTCATTAAAAAAAAAAAGTCACTTCTAAAAGTTCTTCTAAGAGACTAAGTGACTTCTAAAAAGTCACTTCTAAGAGTTTCATCATTAGTACTAGGGTTTCTTTTTTTTTTTAATGAAAAAAGAAGTTAGGCAAACCATCTGTGATTTCTTCTTAAAACTCTCAGAATTAGCAAAAAAAAAAAAAATGCTTTCATTATTAGATCTCCCAAACATGGATGTAGCATAAAATGTTGGTGTACAAGGACCCTGGCACTTCGCACACATTGCTGGTGGAAGCAAAACTGGTACAACTCTTTTTTTTTTTTCTTTTAAAGTAGGCTCCCTGCTGGGCAGGGCTTGAACCCACAACCCTGAGATCAAGACCTGAGTGGAGATCAAGAGTCAGATGCTAAACCGATTGAGCCACCCAGGTGCCCCCAAACTGGTACAACTCCTACAGAGGGTAATTTCTCAGGATCAACATTACAAATGCAATACTCTTTAACCCGGCAACTCCCATCCTGGGAAGTCATTTCACAGATCCACCTGCACATGTGTGAAGTGATGCAAGGACAAGGCTATGGATTTCTGCATTTTTAACAGTGAAAGACTGGAAACAAGTCAAGCATACATCAACAGTGGACTGGTTAAATAAAATACGGTACTCTCTACAACAGTAACTGACTGTAAGAAATAACAAATACTCTATATCAGTGCTGTTCAGTAGAAATATAATTTGAGCCACATACGTAATTTTTAATTTTTTAATAACCACATTTTATTTTTTTTTATTTTTTATTTTTTGGGTATTTTAATTTTTTTTAATTTTATTTTTATTCTTTGCCCAAGGGGTACAGGTCTGTGAATCATCAGGCTTACACCTTTCACAGCATTTACCAAAGCACAAACCCTCCCCAATGTCCATAACCCATCCACCCTATCCCTACCCTCCCACCCCCCAGTAACCCTCAGTTTGTTTTGTGAGATTAGGAGTCTCTTATGAATAACCACATTTTAAAAATAAAAAGTTGTAAAATTTTAACATTTTATTTAACTTCTATCAGAAATACTGTTATTTCAACATGTAAACACTGTAAAACATTAAGGTAGTATCAAAACAGAGAATGTGAACTAAGTCTCTGACCTCCACGGTGTTGTACACATACCAGCTGTCCCCAGAATCCCCACACTATCCTTGGAACTGGTCCCCCTTCTTCCAGGCCTAATTTCTCCATCCACCTGGGCTACCGCCAGAGCAGCCTTTTTAAAACAAAAATCGGATGAAGTCACTCCTTTCGATGCTGCCATCTCATCATTTCTCCCTCACCCCCTGCAAGAAACACCTGCAGGATAGAGTTCAAATTCCTTGATGCATGTAAATATCTAATATTTGGTTTCTCTGCCTTTTATGTGTGATTATTTCCTTCGATTCTCATATAAATGCTGTATTAGAGCCATATGAAATTCCCTGCAGTTCTGCAAATGTGCCATGCTCCTCACAACTGGATTTTGTTGTGCAGCTCATTCCTGAAATGGCTTCCTTTTTCACTGATTTTTGAAAACCCAGGTTTATCTCAACCATACGCCACAAGACAAAGTTGGCTTTCCTCTCAGAATTCTACACTGTCACAGGATCTTGTACTTACCTCCTAACTGGCTACATTTCATACAGTGAGGAAGAATCCCTGGGCAGGCAAGGCAGGTTCTAGAATGTGTCTTATTACTTCCCCGGAAGCCCCAGCAACCAACACAGTATTTAGCAAATGCTACTGGATCTGCCCCAGCAGCCATTCCACTTAAGACTCTGTACGGGCCACCTGGAGAAAGGTGCCATGGCCTCCTTCCTGGCAGCATCCTTTTTTTTGTTTAGTTTAGTTGTTAAGATTTTTATTTATTTATTTGACAGAGAGCAAGAGAGCACAAGCAGGGGGAGCGGCAAAGGGAGAAGTAGGCTACCTGCTGAGCAGGCTCCATCCCAGACCCCTGGGATCATGACCCCAGCTGAATGAAGGCAGACGCTTCACTGACTGAACCCCCCAGGCACCCCTGACAGCATCTTATTTGAGACATGTTAGGGCTCTTCTTCATCTATTTGTCCAAACCATTTTGCCTTCGAACTCTGTATATCTCTTTTCTCTGCCTTGCCTAATTAACCTCTCATCACGGTTCATTTCATCCCTAATCCCACTTGGGTCACCCTATCAGAACCCTCTGCCAGCATCCATCACAGTTGTGTGTCTGCAGGGCTTGTTCGCTTTACCTCTGTTTTCCCCTTGACTGTAAGCCCCATGCAGGAAGGGGATCTGTTCATTTTGCTCACTACTGTATATATACCACCTATTATAGCATTTGACATTAGCAGGTGCTTCAATAAGTTTTCAGTGAATGCAAGAATGAAGCTCTTTATTAAAATTAACAGAGTATTTCAAGGCAGTACTTCTTGGGAACAATGACACCCATACGTTTATTACCTGTCCAATGATGCAGAACATCTTCCTTTTATTTGACTTATTCCAATCTTACTGAAGATTCAGAAAGAGCTTTTTCATCCTAATGTTTTTGGGATTTAGTAAAGAAGTCTCTGTACCTAACCACTTGCCATTAATATATTCAGAGATTTTAATAATTCATCTCCCTGTCTCTGAAAATCCACCTCTTTGAATCTCCTTTAAGGCTTATCCATCTGATGAATTCAGTTTAGCTCCACTGATGGCTCCTCTAAGCAGCATCTCCTGACTTTCTCAGATAGTGAAGCAGCCCTGTTCTGTACACCTACAGCAACTGTACCAGCTGTTACTAAAGACTCACTCACCATCCCCAGCTCCTACTATGGTCAAACACTGTGCTACACGTTAAAAAAAGACACAGAAGCTGCCCAAGGGCGGGAATGATGCATCAGAATCACCCAGGCGCTCTCCCGCTCATGCTCAGGACACAGTTCCCTCACCTGGTCAAAGTTACTGCTGCTGCTGAGAGTCTGCCATATCTCTTCAAAGTGATGGGATGAAAAATGGTTGAGAACTAATAGTACAGGGTAGGAAGGGAAAGAGAGAGAAATACTCTGGAAAATACCAAATTTACCATCAATCGAAAGAATAGGAGCCAAAAAGTTATGTCTCAGATAGAGGCATGTGGAAGCTAAGGGGAGCGAGACTTTCAAGTAGTGAACAGTTGAGGGTCTTAGGTGATGCACATGGATGGAGTGAAAATAAGACTTATAAAGTACACAGAAGTCAGCAGGTGGGAGGGGCTAGATGCTACCACATCTGTGTACACATCTGTCATTCTAACTCACTCTCCTCCTAGATCCCACTTTATTGCAAACTCCATGAGAGCAACAACTGTGTTGTATCTATCTTTGTATTTTGCGTGTCTGTTGAATAAAAAAAGGAGTGCCACAGCAACTTCTTTCGTGACACATCTCAAGGGCAACAAAAGCAAAAAGGAACTTTTGGGACTTCAACAAGATAAAAAGCTTTTGCATAGCAAAGGAAACAGTCAACAAAACTAAGAGGCAATCCATGGAATGGGAAAAGATACCTGCAAATGGGAGACTTCTGATAAAGGGCTGATATTTAAGATCTATAAAGAACTTATCAAACTCAATACCCAAAACACAAATAATCCAGTCAAGAAATGGGCAGAAGACATGAACAGACGCTTCTCCAAAGAAGACATACGAATGGCCAACAGACACATGAAAAACCAAAACCACAATGATATACCACCTTACACCAATTAGAATGACAAAAATTAACAAGACAGGAAACAAGAAGTGTGGCAAGGATGTGGAGAAAGGGGAACCCTCTTACTCTGTTGGTGGGAATGCAAGTTGGTACAGCTACTCTGGAAAACAGTATGGAGGTTCCTCAAGACCGTAAAAATAGAGCTACTCCATGACCCAGCAATTGTACTACTAGGTAGTCACTGCAAAGATACAGATGTAGTGAAAAGAAGGGGCAAAGGCACCCCAATGTTCATAGCAGCAATGTCTATAAATAGCCAAACTGTGGAAGGAGCCAAGATACCCTTCAACAGATGAATGGATAAAGAAGATGTGGTTCATATACAATGGAATATTACTCAGCCATCAGAAAGGATGAATACCTACACTTTGCATCAACATGGATGGAACTAGAGGGGATTATGCTAAGTGAAGTAAGTCAAGCAGAGAAAGACAATTATCATTTGGTTTCCCTCATATGTGGAACATAAGGAATAGCACAGAGGACCACAGGGGGAGGGAAAAGTGCATGGGAAGAGAAGTCAGAAAGAGAGAAAAACCATGAACTCCGGGAAACAAACTGAGCGTTACAGAAGGGAGGGGGACAGCACTAGGGGGTAGGTGGGTGATGGGTTTTAAGGAGGGCATATGTTGTGATGAGCACTGGGTGTTATAAGCAACTAATGAATCGCTGAACACTACATCAAAAACTAAAGGTGTACTATATGTTGGCTAACTGAAATAGGTAGATAGAAAGATATAGATAGATAGATATAGATAAATAGAGGGCCAATTTCTGACCCCCACCCCCGCCATGTCCTCTTATCACACTGTGGCCCATCCCCTCCTAATGCCCAGCTCCAAATAGTCTCCCTGAGGTGCAGTGGCACAAATGCCACATGATTCTAAGGGGCCCCACATGACACTTGTGTGTGTGTGTGTGTGTGTGTGTGTGTGTGTGTGTGTGTGTGTGTGTAAACAGAGCCACAAGCTTTGGTTTTCAAGTATTATAAATTACAAAGTTCATTTCTAGATTTTAGTCATCCACATTCTCCTTGGTCTCTGTTACTATAAATAATTAATAGTTACCAGAAAGAAAGCCATCAAAGAAGGGGGAAAAGGACCTACATAAACGAATGCAGAGATTAGAGGTAGACAATTTGGTGTCTAAGAATGGTGGGGAAAAAAATGCTTTATGCCCTCACCCGAACCAAGCCATTTCCCTTGCTGTCGATTTGATCACTGAACTAGTTTCTTTAGTGCTTCAGACACCTCTCAGATATGAGTAGGCAAGCCAGGAGGCCACCACAGGGGTTGTCAGCATTTAGCTAAGCAAATTAGCTTTCAAACCACGCCAGATATGATCATAATTGAAGAAAACACAGCATTTTGCTTTTATGGAAATAACAATTAAAAAATGCTCGCACCTGCTACAAATACCCTGATTCAGAGGAAAACAGAAGAGGAGAATATGGTTATAAAAATAACTCAGTGACTAACCATTAGACAACCTACCCAGTCCCCAAGCCCAGACCATTCAAAGGCCTTCTTGATGAATGTAAGATATTCAGGTGCCAGTGATTTATTTAAGAACTAGATCCTGTCTTAAGTTTCAGGGCTGTGTTTCTGACTCACTTTCCCTGGAGCTTAGGGTTTGTGAGGTTCAAATTACACTGAAAACAAGAAAAAAATATCCATGATAAAAGAGCTGCTACAGAATATGAAGATAACAATGTGCACAGAGAAGAAAGCAAGCAAAAGAACTGGGATTTTTAAAAATTAAATTTTCAATAATCATAACCAATTGTTATTTATTAAGCTAATAAAAGAGGGCAGAAAGATTAAAAAAAAACATGTCTGGTTTGGGGTGCCTGAGTGACTCAGCAGGTTATGTGTACGACTTCAGCTGAGGTCATGAACTCAGGGTCCTGGGATCAAACCTCAAGTCAAGCCCCTGAGTCAAACCGCACCCCCCGCAAGTGGGCTCCCCACTCAGTGGGTTGACTGCTTCTACCTCTGTATCCCTCAGCCCTTCCCCCTGCTTGTGCTCTTGCTCTCTCTCTTTCATATAAATAACAATCTTAAAAAGAGCTGGTTTGAGGGTTACATTTTAAAAATTATTTTTAAATTCAAATATAATTAACACACAGTGTTACATTAGTTTCAGGTATGCAATATGATTCAATAATTCTAGACATTACTCAGTGATCATCAAGATAAAGTGCACTCTTAATCCCTTTAACCTGTTTCACTCCCCCATCCACCACCCCTCTGGTGATCTTCAGTTTCTGCTCCATATTTAAGAGTGTTTTTGTCTTCTCTTGGTTTTGTTTCTTAGCTTCCACATATGAGTGAAAGCATATAGTATTTGTCTTTCTCCGACTTACTTATTTCACTTAGCATTACAACCTGTAGGTCCATCCATGTTGCAAATGGCAAGATCTCATTCTTTTTTATGGCTGAATAATACTCCATTGTATATACACACCCCATCTTCTTTATCCACT
The DNA here is from genome assembly GCA_002007465.1 of Ailurus styani. Lineage (NCBI taxonomy): Eukaryota > Metazoa > Chordata > Mammalia > Carnivora > Ailuridae > Ailurus > Ailurus styani. Next base: position 339,026 of record LNAC01000583.1, read on the forward strand.
CATCAGTCAATGGACATTTGGTCTGCTTCCATAATTTGACTACTGTAAATAATGCTGTGATAAGCATAACATGCATTTATCTTTTCAAATTACTGTTTTTGTATTCTTTGGGTATTTTAAATACCCAGTAGAGGACTTAGTGAATTTTATATTAATTCTATTTTTAATTTTTTGATAAATCTCCATTCTGTCTTCCACAATGGCTGCACTAGCTTGCATTCCCACCAACAGTGCACGAGGGCTCCTTTTTCTCTACATCCTCGCCAACACTCGTTGTTTCTTGTGTTTTTTATTTTAGCCATTCTGATCGGTGTAAGGTGTTATCTCATGGTGGCTTTGATTTGCATTTCCCTCATGATGAATGACGTTGAGCATCTTTTCATGTGTCCTTTGGCCATCTGTATGTCTTCTTTGGAGAAATGTTTGTTCATGTATTCTACCCATTTTTAATTGGATTATTGGGGTTTTTTGGTGTTGAGTTGTATAAGTGCCTTCTATATTTTGCATACTAACCCCTTATCGTATTATCATTGCAAATATCTTCTCTCCCATTCTGTAGGCTGTATTTTAGTTTTATTGTTTCCTTCACTGTGCAGAAGCTTATTTTGATATAGTCCCAACAGTTTAATTTTGCTCTTATTTGTATGGCCAAAGGAGACATATGCAGAAAAACATTATTATGGTCAATGTCAGAGAAATTACTGCCTTTGCTCTCTTTTAGGATTTTTATGGTTTCAGATCTCACATTCAGGTCTTTAACCCATTTTGAGTTTACTGTGTATTGGTCCAGTTTCATTCTTTTGCACATAGCTCTCCAGTTTTCCTAACACCATTTATTAGACGGTCTTTTTCCCAATGCATATTCTTGCCTTTGTCCTAGATTAACTGACCATAAAAGCATGGTTTATTTCTGGGCTCTCTATTCTATTCCATTGATCTACATCTCTATTTTTGTGCCAGTATCACACTGTTTTGATTACTATAGCTTTTATAGTATATCTTGAAATCTGGAATTGTGATACCTCCAGCTTTGTTCTTTTTCAAGATTACTTTGGCCCTCTGGGGCCTTTTGTGGTTCCATACAAATTAGGATCATTTGTTCTAGTTCTGTGAGATTTGATAGGGATTGCATTACATGTATAGATTGCTTTGGGTAGTATAGACATTTTAACAATATTTTTCCTCCCAATCCATGAGCATGAAGTATCTTTCCATTTGTCTGTGTCATCTTCAATACCTTTCATCGATGTTCTATAGTTTTCAGAGTACAGGTCTTTCACCTCTTTGGTTTATTTTATTCCTAGGGAGTTTTTTATTTTTGGTGCAATTGTGAATGGAATTGTTTTCTTAGTTTTTTGCTTTCTGCTGCTTCATTATTAGTGTATAGAAATGCAATGAGTTTCTGTATATTGATTTTGTATCCTGCAAACTTACTGAGTTCATTTATCAGTTCTGCTGGTTTTTTGGTGGGGTCTTAGGGTTATCTATAGATAGTGTCATGTGATGTGTAAATAGTGATAGTTTTACTTCATCCTTACCAATGTGGATGCTTTTTATTCCTTCTTCTTGTTGGACTGCTGTGGCCAGGAATTCCAGTACTATGTTGAATAAAAATGGTGAGAGTGGATGTCTTTGTCTTTTTCCTGACCTTAGGGAAACAGCTCTCAGTTCTTCACCACTGAGTATGTTACCTGTGAGTTTTTCATAGATGGCCTTTATTATGTTGAGGTATGTTCCCTCTAAAACTACTTTGTCGAGAACTTTTGTCATGAATGGGTGTTGTAGTTTGTCAAATGCCTTTTCTGCATCTTTTGAAATGATCATAAGGTTTTTTTGGTTTTTTTTTCATTTTATTTTATTTTTATTCTTTGCCCAAGGGGTACAGGTCTGTGATCATATGGTTTTTATCCTTTCTCTTATTGATATGATGCATCATATTGATTGATTTGCAAATACTGAACCACCCTTGCATTCTAGGAATAAATCCCACTGTTAAAAAATTTTTTTTAAATCCCACTTTCACTTTCAATCTGCAGTTGTCTTTAAGTCTGAAATAAGTCTGTTATAGACAGCATATAGATGGGTCTTGCTTTTTTATTCATCCCATTACCCTGTATCTTTTGATTAGAGCATTTAGTTCATTTACATTCAAAGTAATTATTGATAGGTGTGTACTTATTGCCATTCTGTTACTTGTTTTATAGTTGTTTTTGTAATTTTTCTCTGTTCCTTTCTTCTCTTGCTCTCTTCTCTCACAGTTTGCTGCTTTTCTTTAGTGATATATTTGTATTCCTTTCTCTGTATTTTTTGCCTATTACTGGTTTTTGATTTTTGGTTACCATTAGATTTATATGTATTGACAGTTAAGCTTGAACATTTTTTTAAGATTTTATTTGTTTATTTGATAGAGACACAGCAAGAGAGAGAATACAAGCAAGGGGAGTGGGAGAGGGAGAGGGAGAAGCAGGCCTCCTGCTGAGCAGGGTGCCCGATGTGGGGCTTGATCCCAGGACCCTGGGATCATGACCTGAGCCAAAGGCAGACGCTTAAACAACTGAGCCGCCCAGGCACCCCTTAAGTTAGAACCCATTCTAAAAGCACTAAATTTTTATTCCTCTTCCCCCAACTCCCACATTTTAAGTATATGGTGTCATACTTTATGTCTTTTTATTTTGTGAATTCCCTGATTTTTATTGACATCTTAATTTTACTGCTTTTGTGCATCCTACTTTTCTTACTCCTGCTTAATGTCTTTCCTTTCCACTCAAAGAATCCCTTTACCATATCTTGAAAGGCTGGTTTAGTGGCGATGAATTCCTTTAACTTTTATTTATCTGGAAAACTCCTTACCTCTCCTTCTATTCTAAATGATAGCATTGCTGGATAGAGATTCTTTGTTGCATGGTTATTTTTTTTTTCTTTCAGCACTTTGAATGTACCATGCCACTCCCTTCTGGCCTACAAAGTTGCTGTTGAAAATCATCTGACAACTTTATGGAGTTAGCTCCTGTATGTAACTGTCCCTTTCTCTTGCTGCTTTTAAAATTCTCTATCACTACTTTTTGCCATTTTTAATTATTATGTGTCTTAGTGTGGACCTCCCTCAGTTGATTTTTGGGGGGGGGCTCTGTCTCCTGGATCTGGAGTTTCCTTCCCCAGATTTGAGAAGTTTTTAGCTACTATTTCTTCAAATAAATTTTCTGCCCCATTTTCTCTCTCTTCTCCTTATGGGATCCCTATAATGTAAATGTTATTATGCTTGATGGTGTCACTGAGTTCTCATTTTTTTATTATTATTTTTCTTTCTCTTGTTCAGCTTGACTGCTTTCCATTACTCTATCCACCAGGTTGCTGTTTCCTCTAGTCAACTATTTCCACTTGTGTAGTTTTAATTTCAGTAATCGAGTTTTTCATCTCTGGTTGGTTCTTTTTTATGTTTTCTCTCTCTTTGTTGTTGTTGGATCTCACTGAGGTCCTCCACTCTTAAGTCCATTGTGTATCTTTATGACCATTAAATTCACGATCAGGCATATTACTTATCTCCATTTTGTTTAGCTCTCTTGCTGAGATTTTGTCCTATTCTTTCATTTGGGACATATTCCCCTGTCTTCTCATTTCGTGTAACTCTGTTTCTATGCGTTAGGAAAGTCAGCTATGTTTTCTGCTCTTGAAAATAGTGGTCTTGGGGGCCTGGCTGTCTCAGTCAGTGAAATGTGCATCCCTTAATCTTGGGGTTATGAATTTGAGCCCCATGTCGGGTGTGGATAGTACTTTAAAATAAAATCTTTTTTTTTTTTAAAGAAAAAAAGTAGTGGACTTAGGAAGAAGAGATCCTATAACGCCCTGCAGTGCCATATTCTCTGTTTACCAGAACCTGGCACCTCAGGGGTGTCTCCTATGCATGTTGCATGTGTCCTACTGTTATGGCTGAGCTGCCACTTTTGACTTCAGTCCAGTCTTTTGCAGTGGCTCTCTCTGCTTGTGTGGGCAGGGTTTGGTCTCTGTGTTGTTAGTGGGCCAGTATGGAGATGCCTTGGGCTTGAGTTAGGTCAGACCAGGCATCTTTCAGAGCTGTGGTCACTCCAGACTGCAGGGCTCTCTCCCTATGTTGTCCCTTGAAAAGCTTTCATTGGTGGGCAGAGCCTGTAGTCAGACCAGATGTCTGCCCCCATGACATTGCTGGAGCCAGAGTTAAACTGGTGTGTGTGGTGATCTCCCTCTCTCCCCAGGGCAAGAGTCACTTTGGAGTGGTGTTAGCCCCTGTCAGGGCTCCTCATACACTGCCCTGTTTGTAGCACCACTCTGGATGGACTTCTGCCAAGGACGGGTTGGAGGAGGCAGGCCTGCAGAAGAGCAAGGGGTCAGGGCATGCTATTAGCAAACTACATGCAAGTGTTCATGCTCACTGGTTCCCACATATATCCATGTATCTAGGCTGAGAAACACAGGAGGAAATAGCACCACCAGCTCTTTTGTTCTTAGAGAAGTCTCCTAAAGATCCTTGACCCTCCAGCTCAGTTCTGAGGTTAGTAAATAAATCTCTCTCCCATACACTCCAGGTGCTTTTCAAACTGCTGCTTCTATGCTATATCTCACCAGAGCTGTTTGTTGTGCTGTCTCTTTAACGGTGGGGATTCAGTCTCCTATTGCCTTCGGGCTCTCCAAGAGCCAACCCCGATGATTTTTAAAGTTCCAGGTGTTAAGCCCCACCTATAATCAGAACTCACAAAGTTAAGTCCCTCTGGATTTCAGAGCCAAATGTTATGCGAATTCATCTTCCCAATTCAGGTCCTTGTGCCTAGGGTGCCTGATGTGGAGGTCCTCCTCTCCTCTGTCTGTGCCAGCAGCAACCCTCCCTCCCACAGACAGTCTCACAGGTCAGTTTTGTTCCCAACTGCATCTCCACCCTTCCTATCCTGATTTTCAATGTGGCCTCTCTTCCTACATTTAGCTGTGGAGAGTCTATTCTGCCAGTCTTTGGGTCGCTTTCTGGGTTATCTACATGATGTGGGTGTTATGTAGGTATATCCATGGGATGAGGTAAGCTTAGGATCCTCCTACTCTGCCCTAAACATCCTACTCCTGGAAGTCCCTCTACTTTTTTTCTTTTTTAATTTTTTCAGTGATCCAAGATTCATCGTTTATGCACCACACCCAGTGCTCCATGCAATACGTGCCCTCCTTAATAACCACCACCAGGCTCACCCATCCTCCCTCCCCTCCAGAACCCTCAGTTTCTCAAAGTCCACAGTTTCTCATGGTTCATCTCCACTTCCAATTTACCCCAATGTACTTTTCCTTTCCCTCTCCTAGAGTCCTCCATTTTATTCCTTACGTTCCACAAATAAGTGAAACCATATGATAATTGACTTTCTCTGCTTGACTTATTTCACTCAGCATAATCTCCACCAGACCCATCCATGTTGATACAAAAGTTGGGCATTCATTCTTTCTGATGGCTGAGTAATATTCCATTGTATATATGGACCACATCTTTATCCATTCATCTATTGAAGGGCGTCTCAGCTCTTTCCACGGTTTGGCAATTGTGGACATTGCTGCTATGAACACTGGGGTACATATGGCCTTTCTTTTCACTACATCTGTATCTTTGGGGCAAATACTCAGTAGTGCAATTGCAGGGTCATAGAGTGGCTCTCTTAAACTATTATCAAAGCTATATGCCAATAAGTTAAGCAACCTAGAAGAAATGGATACATTCCTGGAAACCTATAAACTTCCAAGACTGAAACAGGAAGAAATTGACAACCTGAATAGACCAATATCTAGTAACGAGATTGAAGCAGTGATCAAAACCCTCCCAAAACACAAGAGTCCAGGACCTGATGGATTCCCTGGGGGAATTCTACCAAACATTCAAAGAAGAAATAATGCCTATTCTCTTGAAGCTGTTTCAAAAAATAGGAACAGAGGGAAAACTTCCAGACTCTTTCTGTGAAGTCAGCATTACCTTGATCCCCAAACCAGGCAAAGCCCCCATCAAAAAGGAGAATTTCAGACCAATACCCCTGATGAATAAGGATGCCAAGATTTTCAACAAGATCCTAGCTAATAGGATCCAACAGTACATTAAAAAGATTATCCACCATGACCAGATGGGATTTATCCCTGGGATGCAAGGGTGTTTCAACATTCGCAAATCAATGTGATAGAACAAATCAATAAGAGAAGAGAGAAGAACCACATGGTCCTCTAAATTGATGCAGAAAAAGCATTTGACAAAATACAGCATCCATTTCTGATTAAAACTCTTCAAAGTATAGGGATAGAGGGAACATTCCTCAACTTCATAAAATCTATGAAAAACCCACAGTGAATATCATTCTCAATGGAGAAAAACTGACAGTCTTCCCACTGAGATCAAGAACACGACAAGGATGCCCACTCTCACCACTGCTGTTCAACATAGTATCTTCAATTGTTTGAGGAACCCCCATACTGTTTTCCATAGTGGCTGCACCAATTCATATTCCTTGATGATTATTATTTTTATCTTAGATTTGAATGTGGATATTTCCCCTACATTCAGAAATATACAATACTGTGCCTGCAGAAGAAATAATTGTCTTATTTGGAAGGAACTACTCCACATTTAGCATGAAGATAAACAACATCCTGTCTCAGACAGAGACAACTCAGATGAACATGCTCATTCTGTAACTTACTTTAGAGTTATATTTTTCCTGAGTTATACTTTAGAGTTATATTTATAAGAGATATAAACAGTTTGCTTTCATGCTGAAACACAGGCTATTTGGAAGGCATATGGTAAATAAAAATTAATAATGTCAACAAAATAGGGATTACTATACTTTGAAATCTTTAATGTCTACAAATCAGATATGCTATGAAGAGTCACAATTTGTTCTGAACATATTTATGAAAGAATTAGTATGACCAGGTTTTGTGCCTGTGATTATTAGTACTAGGGATCAAAGTCAAATAACACATGGCCCCAGCCCTGAGGGACTCATGGTCGAGGGGAAATCAAACAATCATTTAGCAGTAACAATTAATGTAGTAAATCCCATGTTTCTGCAGAAGCACAGAAAAGAGGCATTAGATTACAAAGCCCAGAGGACATGGAACTTGAATCAATTTTTTAAAAACTGAACACTACATCAAAAAGTTATGATATACTATATGCTGGCTAACTGAACATAATAAAGATAAATAATTTAAAAATGAAAAAATAAAAACCTTTTATTTTTAAGTAATTGATTTAAGTCTATAATGTAGATTTTCAGACATTCACAAAAGTAGAGGAAACAGTTAAACAGTATGATAAATCATACGTACCCATCTTCCAGTTACAATTCTCATAACATGGCCGATCTTATTATCATTTATATCCACACCCAATAAACCCCACTCCTCAGATTACTGAGACAACTCAGGACATCCATAAATATTTCAGAATGTATCTCTAAAAGCTAAGGTCTCTTCTGAATACATAACCACAAAACCATTATCATGCCTTTTAAAACGAGCAATTCTTTAATATCAAATATTTTTGTCAATGTTCACATTTCTCTATTTTTTACATTGTTTCATTTTTTTCTTAAGATTTTATTTTTAAGTAAACTCTATACCCAACATGGGACTAAAACTCACAACCCCGAGATCAAGAGTTGCATGCTCTGCCAACTGAGCCAGTCAGGTACTCCCCATTTTTTTCTGAACAGGGATCCAAATAAGATTCATATATGGTATGTTTAAGTCTCTTTCAAACTATTGGTTCTTCCTTTCATCTCTTCTTTTCTCTTACATTTTTTTTGTTGAAGAAACTGGGTCATTAGTCCTCTAGATCAGGGGTCAGCAAATTTTTTTCTATGAAAGGCCAGAGTAAAAATTTTAGGCTTTGCAGATTTTTCAGTCTCTGTTAGAACTATTCAACTCCACCACTGTAGCATGAAAGTGGCCACAGACAACACATAAAAAAATGAACATGGCTGTGTTTCAACAAAACTTCAATTGTGAACACTGAAATTTGTTTACTTTTTATTTTTTAAAAAGATTTTTATTTACTTACTTGTCAGAGACAGAGAGAGAGAGAGCACAAACAGGTGGAGCAGCAGACAGAAGGAGAAGCAGGCTCCCTGCTGAGCAAGAAGCCTGATGGGGGACTACCTCCCAGAACCCTGGGATCATAACCTGAGCCGAAAGTTAACGCTTAACTGAAGCACACAGGTGTCCCTGAAATTTGAATTTTATATAATTTTCACATTTCATCTTTTCCAACCATTTAAAAATGTAAAACCTGTTCATATTTTGTAAGCCATGGAAAAACAGGCAATGGGCCAGATCTGTCCCATGGGCCACAGTTTGCCAATCTCTATTCTAGAGTTATCCTCACTAAATTTTGTTATTGTATCCCCATGGTGTCTTTTATTATGTACTATCATAATTGGTAGAATGGTAGTCAGATCAATATGCCTGATCAGATTCACGTTGGACTTTTTTCTTCACATTTTGTGAGACTACTTCCTAGATGGCAGTATGTGATTCTATAGGAATATCTTTTCCAAAGTGAAGTTAGCAGCCATTGGTCATCACTGCCCAGGCCCATTAATTTCATCAGTAGTTGCAAAGCGATGTGTTAGTTTTTCATTCATTCTTTATTCATTTTTGAGCTGGAACATATCAACAGAGAAACTTTGCCCCATCAACTACTTTGTTACTCTTGATAAAAAACGGAAAAGGCAGGATAAATGCTTGCTTATTTTATTTGCCAGCTTTCAAAATAATCAGGTGGTTTCTTCATTTACTCCAATAATAACAATGAAGGGATTTTAAGTATTATTTGAAACTCATAAATTTAAATATATTTTCCATTGAAATTAATCGCAGTTCTTGATTCTCAAACTATCTCTCTTTGGCTAGTGAGAACCTTTTCAAGTTGACTCCTGAGTCCTGTCGTACTCTTAGTTCTTAAGGTATCACAAGCTAGGCTGCCTCCCTGTTTCCTCCTGTACAGATGATGATGATCACACAGATCTTCAGCTCTAAGTGACTCAGCCTCCCCAATTCATATCTGGAGGGTCACGGAAATGCCTAGTCACCAAGATTTGTTGTAGCTGTTAACCATGGGTCTTTGGCTTTGTAGTCCTATTTGATCTATTTTTATGGGGTGATTTGAGGAGATTCAAAAGCTAGGATGCCATTTCTGACCAAGAAAGTATAAGAGGGTCAAAAATTATACTCCTGTCATAAGGAACTAGAAAACTGAACAAACTATTAGCAATAACTATTTTTAGACAATGGGAAGCAGGTAGTACAAGTACTGTGATACCTAATAAAAGGGTAACAAATGAACTGAATCCTAAATAAATTGAAGGACATACATGTTCATAGATTGCATTATGATATTGTTAAGATTCAATTATCTTCAAGTTGATCGAAAGATACAGTGAAATCCCAATTAAAATCTTGCAGAAATTTTTAGAAATTAGCAAGCTGATTCTACAATTCATATAGAAATGAAAAGGACCTAGCATAGCTAAAATAAGATTGAAAAAGACAAAGCTGGAAGACTTACATCACTAGTTTCAAAAGTATTATAAAATGAGAGTGATCAAGACAGCATGGTTTTGGAATACAGATACATCCCAGAAAAGAGTCCAGAAACAGACCCTCACATTCATGGGCAAATGATTTCAATAAAAGTGCCTCAATAATGAAGAACATATTGGTAAAACAAAATTATCTGGGGAAAAAAGAATAACCTTGACCCTTATTCAGAAGCCTAAATATACTAGCAAAAACTATAAAACTTCTAAAATAAAACAGAATCTTTTGCAAGCTTGGGGTAGGCAAGTTCTTACATAGGACAAAGTATAAACCATAGAAGAATCAACAGTTCATAAATCAGAATTTTGAAAATTTTAAATCTTTAGCTCTTTGAAAGACAATGTTAAGAAGATAAAAAAAAAAAANTCTTTGAAAGACAATGTTAAGAAGATTAAAAAAAAAAAAAGACCCACACTGGGAGAAAATATTCACAGCACACGCATCTGACAAAAGATTTAAATCCAGGAAAAAAATGTATGTGTTTATATATAAACATATGCCAGTTTTCTCTCTCTCTCTCTCTCTCTCTCTCTCACACACACACACACACACACACACACACACACACATATATTTATTTCAACCTCTTACAGACAATGCTCAAAAGATTTGAACAGACACTTCTCAAAGGAAGATGTAGTAATGACCAATAAACACATTAAAAGATACTCAACATCATTGTCAGAGAAATGTAAACTAAAATCACAAGATACCAGTACATACCCATTAGACTGGCTAAAATTAAAAAGACTGGCAAATACCAAGCAAGGGTTGTCAAGGATATGGAGCAACTGGAATACTCATGCACTTCTGGTCGATGTGAATAGTACAACTACATTGGTAAACACTTTGGCAGTGTCTTATAAAGTTTTCTTATACCACTTACCATACTCCCTGGCAACTTCACTCTTAGGAATTTACCAAGGGAAATGAAAATATGTGTCTCTACAAAAACCTGTACACTAATGTTCATAACAGCTTTAATCATAATAACCTCAAACTAGAAACAACTCAGACGTCCATGAACATGTAACTGGATGAACAATTTGTGGAATATTCATGCACTGGAATACAACTCAGAAACAAGAGAGAATGAGCTACAGGTGCAAGCAATAACATGGGTGAATCTCAAAAGCATACTGAGCAAAAAAACTAAACATATAAGAGTTCATATTGTATGATCCCAATTATATGAAAATCTGAAAAATACAAATTTAATCTATATGAACAGAAAGCAGATAGAGTTGGAGCTGTCTAGGTTAAATATGGGAGGATATTTACAGGGAAGGGGCATCATTTTGAGAGTAATAAAAATAGTTTAAAAATAGTTTGCATATTGACTGTAGTGGGGGAAGTACCCAAATGCCTTTTATTATATATAAGGGATGGGTAGACTGTGCTGCCAAAACCTTCCCAGAATCCTAGACAGACTTTTGAGGAACAAGTTTAAGTTATTGGGGAAAGAAGCAGGTGGTACAACACATGTAAAGGCAGAGAAGCAAGAAATAACAGGACATGATCCAGGAAGTGCAAACTGTTCCATATATGGTGGAAGATATTTGTGTATATATGGCGGTGCAAGGAGGAGGCTGGAGAGAGAAGTAGATTCTTTGGAAAGGGACTTTTCAGCTAAGCTTAAAAGATTGTATCAAAACAATCATATAATTTTTCAATATTCTGTCAACGTGGTAAAATATGTTTATTTTTAACATTAAGCTACCCTTGCATACTTGAAATAAACCTACTTTATTGTAACATACTACCATACTACCTTTTTTACGCATATAATTTGCTAATATTGTGTTAAGGACTTTTGTATCCATAAATATGATCACTAAGAGAGACTGGTCTGCAATTTTCCTTTCTTGCAAATTATTCTATAACTTCTTATAAGAAGTAGTAGGGACTATAAACCCTCTTTCCCTGTTGTCTGGAAGAGTTTATTCAAGATTGGTGTTTTTCTTCCTTAAACATCTAATAGAATTCACCAGGCAAGTCATACAACTTGAGGTTTTCTTTGTGGGAAGGTTTTATATAATGGGATCCGTTTCCTTAATAGACAGTGTATTATGTAGATTTTCTATTCCTTCTTCTGTTAGCTTTGGTAAGTAGTATTTTTTTCAAGGAATCTGTGTATTTTATCCGAACAATCAAATGGCATGAAATAAAGATATTTAAAAATATCTTCTTTTATCTCTTTAATGTCTGTAGGCTCTACAGTAAGTAGGCTCTTTTCATTCGTAATGTTTTCTCTATTTTTAAAAATCTGAATATAGTTGACAGAAAATGTTACATTAATTTCACGTGTTCAACATAGTGATTCAACATCTCTATGTTATTCTTTCCTCACTGCAAGTATAGATAGCTACCATCTGTCACCATACAACACTATTACAATATCATTCACTATATCCCTATGCTGTTGTCTTTTATTACTGTGACTTATTTATTCCATCACTAGTAGCTTGTATCTCCCACTCCCCTTCATCCATTCTACCCAACCCTCTACCACCTCCTCTCTGACAACAATTGGTTTGCACTCCGTATTTATAGGTCTGATTCTACTTTTTGTTTGTTTATTCATTTATTCTAGGTTTTTAGATTCCACACATAAGTGAAATCATGGTATTTGTCTTTCTCTTTCTGACTTACTTCACTTAGCATAATATGCTGTAGGTCCATATGTGTTGTTGCAAAGGCAGCATTTCATCCTTTTTTATGGCTGAGTAATAAAAGATGACAAACAAATGGAAAGATATACCATGATCATAATGATAAAATGTCCATAATTTCCAAAGCAATCTACAGATTCAATGCAATCCCTATCAAAAAACTAATAGCATTTTTTACAAAACTATAAAAAATAATACTTAAATTTGTATGAAACCACAAAAAACTCTGAATGGCCAAAGAAATCTTGAGAATGAAGAACAAAGCTGGAGCTATCACAATCTCAGATTTCGAGATAAACTACAAAGCTATAATAAATCAAAACAGTGTGGTATTGATCTATAGACAGACAGATAGATCAACAGAACAGAATAGAGAGCCCCAAAATAAACCCATGCTTACATGGTCAATGAATCTAATAAAAAGGAGGGAAGAATATACAATGGGGAAAAGACAGTCTCTTCAATAAATGCTGTTGGGAAAACTGGACAGCTACATACAAAAGAAAGCAACTAGATGTTCTGGTCAAAGATGACAACATAGGAAGACCCTAAACTCACCTCATCCACAGACACCAAACCTATACCTCTTCATAGAGCAGTTCCTCCTAAGGAACCGAGAGCTGACCGAACAGCTTCTGCACACGGGAGATAGACCAGAGGAAAACACCAAGAGAGATGGAGATGTGGTAACAAAGGGGGAACCTTCATCCATGCCCCCCCCACCCAGTGCTAAAAACTATGGTGGGAAGAGATAGTACTGAGGAGCCATAAGCAGATTTGTCTGCCCAGGGGCACAGAAAAAGAACCATGGTATAAAAGAACAAATGGAATATAAAAGATCCAGCCTTAGAACTCTGCCAAACAGCAGAAAAGCTGCTGAGAAAAGCTGACTCTCCGAGTCAGAAGGGCTGGTGAGCACCATAGTTTATGCTCCCTCCTCTACCTTGAGAGCATGGACAAAAGCAAGGTCCAGGCCTAATACCTCAGTGAGACCCAGGCTCCTAGCCCACACCTGCCCCAGCTGTCCCACAAAGGTGGCCCACGTGTACCACATACCAGGACATCCCTGGTCAGCAGTCACTACATTTCTAGCTGATGTGCCAAGGGGACATAGGTACAAACTCCAAAATATGCCAGACCCACACCATGCCAGCTCCAGATAGCTTGCTAGGGCATCCCTGGAGCAGAGCACTCTGGGACCTCCTGGCTCACACCTACTTTAGCTCCATTCACCCTGGCAGGGTGCCCTAAGAACCTTCAGCCTATGCCTGCATTGATTTTAGCTACTCCTCCAGGGCAGCCCCTTTGTGGAGGGCTCTGGGACCCCTGGCCAGCTTCCCCACCAGGGCATCCCCTGCACTGAGAACCCCAGGACACCTCAACTTGCACCCACTTCACTACAGCTGTCCTATGAGGATACTCCCTGTGTGGTACACCCTAGGATCCCCTGAACCCTCCTGCCTTGGCTCCAGCTATCCTTTCAGGAAACCCACTTATGTGGAGAAGCTGAGGATACCTAGCTTATCTACGTCAGCTTCAGCTGTGCTGCTATGGTGACCTCTGCTCAAAGAACCCTAAGACCACCCCAGCCCACACCCACTTCAGTTCTGGCCATCTCACCAGGGTGGTCCAGCATGAAGAGCCCCAGAACCCCCAGTACATACCAGACACAGCTCCAGCCAACCAGCCAAAGTTACCAGGCACACACAGTCTACATGGGGGTTGACCATACATAACACCGTTCCTTCAAGTTTAGAAGAAATAGCTGTTTTGTCTACTTTAGAGAAACAAACACAGAAAGCTAAACAAAATGGGGAGACAGAAGAATATGCCCCATGTGAAAGAACAAGACAAAACTGCAGAAAAATAAAGGAAACAGAGATAATATGCCTGATTAAGAGTTTAATGATCATAAAGATGCTCTTAACACTGGAGAGAAGAGAAGAAGAACTTGGTGAAAACTTCAACAAAGAGAAAATATTTAAAAGAACCAATCAGTTGAAGAACACAATAACTGAAATAAAAAATATACTAGAGGGAATTGACAGATTAAAGGACACACAAAAATAGATCAGCAATCCAGAAGAAAGGGTAACAGAAAGAATCTAAGCTAAAAAATAATAATTTTTAAAAATATGCTAAGGGATCTCTTATATAACATCAAGTGAATAAACATTTGCATTATAGGGGTACCAAAAGAAGAGAGAGACAAAAAGGGGCAAAAAACTTATTTGAAACAAGATGGGATGGGGAAGGAGACAAACCATAAGAGACTCCTAATCTCACAAAACAAACTGAGGGTTACTGGGGGGTGGGAGGGTAGGGATAGGGTGGATGGGTTATGGACATTGGGGAGGGTTTGTGCTTTGGTGAATGCTGTGAAAGATGTAAGCCTGATGATTCACAGACCTGTACCCCTTGGGCAAAGAATAAAAATAAAATTAAAAAAAAGAAAGGAAAAGTAGAAATATATATTGTAAAAATGAAAACTCATGATTATAAAATGTAATTTATAATATATTCAACTCTCAGAATATATATAGAACATTAGGCATTATTTTGTACTTGAACTTAAAAAATTGATTGGAAAGCATTATTTAGAAGTTATTTTTCTATCATATCTGAAATTGGCAGCCTATTTCATAATTGTTGAAATGTAACATTCTAGGATAAAAATGTCCCTAACCAAAGGAAGAAAGCAAATCCAGTTTCAGGAAACACAGAGAGTTCCAAACAAGATGAACTCAAGGAGGTCCCCACCATGACACATAAAAATCAAAGGGTTAAAGTTTAAAGATAGAGAATTTTAAGCAAGAAACAAAAAATTAAGTAGAAGGGAAACACCATAAGGTTATCAGTTGATTTTTCAACAGAAATACTATAGGCCAGAAGGTAGCTGGCATGATATATTTTTAAATTAACACATAATGTATTATTTGTTTCAGAAATACAGGTCTCTGATTCATCAGTCTTATATAATACCCAGTGCTCATTACAACATATACCCTCCCCAATGTCCATCACCCAGTTACCCCATCCTCCCACCCTTCTCCCGTCCAGCAATCCTCAGTTTGTTTCCTTAGATTGAGAGTGTCTTATGGTTTATCTCCCTCTCTCGTTTTATTTCATTTTTTCCTTTTCCCTTATGATCCTTTGCCTTGTTTCTTAAATTCTACATATCAGTGAGCTCATATGATAACTGTCTTTCTCTGATTGACTTATTTTGCTTAGCATAATATTTAAAGAGCTAAAAGGAAAAAACTACAACCAAGAATAGTCCACCTGGTGAGGTTATCTTTCAGAATGGAAGGAGAGATAAAGAGTTTCCCAGACAAGAGTAAGAGGAATTCATTACCATTAAACTGACCTTACCAGAAATGCTAAAGGGCTTCATTTAAATGGAAAAGGGCATAATTAGAAGAAAATTATGAACAAAAAGATGTAAAATATGACAACATTGACATAAAACATGAAGGAGAGCGTAAAGAAGTTCTTTCAGAATGTGTTCAAACTTAAATGACTGTCAACTTAATATAAACTGCTATATAGGGCACCTGGGTGGCTCAGTGGGTTAAAGCCTCTGCCTTCGGCTCAGGTCATGATCTCAGGGTCCTGGGATGGAGGCCCGCATTGGGCTCCCTGCTCAGCAGGGAGCCTGCTTCCTCCCCTCTCTGCCTGCCTCTCTGCCTACTCATAATCTCTGTCAAATAAATAAATAAAATCTTTAAAAAAACTGCTATATACTTAGGATCCTATATCTGAAACTTATGGTAACCAAAAACCCAAAACCTAATAGATACACAAAAGATTAAGAAGCTAAGCATAAAATACAGAAAGTCATCAATCACAAGGCAAGAGAGCAAGAGAATAAAGGAACAGAGAAGAATTACAAAAACAACCAGAAAACAATAAGATGGCAATAAGTACATACATAGCAGTAAGTACTTTTTTAAGATTTTATTTATTTGAGAGAAAGAAACCAAGAAAGATCACAGAGGAAGAGGAAGAAGCAGACTCGCTGTTGACTTAGCGGAGAGCCCAATGAGGAGCTAGATCCCAGGACCCTGAGATCATGACCTGAGCCGAAGGCAGCTTCTTAAATGACTGAGCCACCCAGGTGCCCCACTAGCAGTAATTACTTTAAATGTGAATGGTCTAAATACTCTAATCAAGAGACAGGATAACTAAATGGATTAAAAAAAAAACCCAAAAACAAGACATCTATATGCTGCACACGAGAGACTGACTTTAGACCTAAAGACGTATATGAGGGGCTCCTGGCTGGCTCAGTTTGTAGAGAATGTAACTCTTGATCTCAGGGTTGTAAGTTCAAGTCTCATGTTGGGCATGGAGCCTACTAAAACAAACAAACAAACTCAAAGTGAAAGGATGGAAAAAAGATACAACATGCAAACAATAGAAGAAAAAAAAAAACTACCAATGAACAAACAAAAAAAAACCCCAAAACAGTACTGGCCAACATCCTTAATGAACACAGACACAAAAATCCTTAACAAAATATTAGCAAACTACATTAGAAGGATCATTGACCACAACCAAGTGGGAATTATTCTGGGGATGCAAGGATGGTTCAACATTTGCAAATCAATCAAGATGATACACCACATCAAAATAAAAAATAAAAATTGTATGGTCATCTCAACAGATGCAGAAAAAGCATTTCACAAAATTCAACATTCATTCATGACAAAAACTCTCAATAAAGCAGTTTAAAGGGAACACACCTCAACTTATGCTGAGGTGTGTATATGACTGTATATGACAAACCCATGGCTAACATCACATTCAATGGTGAAAAGCTGAATGCTTTCCCTCTAAGATCAGGAAAAAGACAAGGAGGCCCATTCTTGCCACTTTTATTCAACATAGTATGGGAAGTCCTAGCCACAGCAATCAGACAAGAAAAAAAAATAAAAGGCATCTAACTTAGTAAGAAAGAAGTAAATTGCTATTATTTACAGATAATATGATACTATACATAGAAAACCCTAAAGACTCTACCAAAAAACTACTGGAAGTAATAAGTGAATTCAGTAAAACTGAAAGATATAAAATTAATACATAGAAATCAGTTGCACTTCTATACATTAAAAATGAAGTAGGAGAAAGAAATTAAGAAAACAATCCCATTTACAATTGTACCAAAACCAACAAAACCCCTAGGAATAAACTTAACCAAGGAGGTGAAAGACCTGTATTCTGAAAACTACAGAACACTGATGAAAAAAATTAAAGATGACACAAACAAATGGAAGGATATCCCATGTTCATGGATTGGAAGAATAAATATTGTTAAAATGTCTATGTTACCCAGAGCAATCTACACATTCAATGCAATCTCTATCAAAATACCAACATTTTTCACAGAACTAGGACAAATAATCATAAAATTTGTATGTAATGACAAAAGACCTTAAATAGGCAAAGCAATTCTTCAAAAAAAAAAAGAACAAAAGCTAGAGGTATCACAATCCCAGATTTCAAGATATACTACAAAGCTGTAGTAATCAAAACAGTATGGAACAGGCACAAAAACAGACACCAGATCAGTGGAATGGGAGAGCCTAAAAATAAACCCATGTTTTTATAGTCGACTAGTCTACGATCAAAGGAGGCAAGAATATGCAATGGGAAAGGACAGTCTCTTCCATAAATGGTGCTGGAAAAACTGGACAGCAACATGAACAAGAATGAAGCTGTACTACCTTCTTATGCCATATACAAAAATAAATTCAAATCGGATTAAAGGGTGCCTGGGTGGCTCAGTGGGTTAAAGGGTCTGCCTTCGGCTTGGGTCATGATCTCAGGGTCCTGGGATTGAGGCCCGCATCGGGCTCCCTGCTCAGCGGGGAGCCTGCTTCCTCCTCTCTCTCTGCCTGCCTCTCAGCTTACTTGTGATCTCTCTCTCTGTGTCAAATAAATAAAATCCTAAAAACAAAACAAAACAAAACAGATTAAAGACCTAAAAGTGAGATCAGAAACCAGAAAAATCCTAAAAGAAAACAGAGGTAGTAATCTTCTGGACATCAACCTTAGAAATATTCTTCTGGATGTATCTCCTCAAGCAAGGGAAATACAAGCAAAAATAAATAACTGGGACTACATCAAACTAAAAGGCTTTCATCATCAAAAAAAAAAAAGGAAAAGGCAACCTATTGAACAAAGGAAGATACTTGCAAATGGTATATCCAATAAGGGGTTAATATCCAATATAAAGAACTTACACAACTCAACACCAAAAACCCCCAAATAATCCAATTAAAAAATGGGCAGAGGACATGAATAGACATTTTTCTAAAGAAGATGGCCAATGCCAGATAGCTTCCCAGGGGAATTCTACCAAACATTTAAAGAAGAATTAATACCTATTCTCCTGAAACTGTTCCAAAAAATAGAAATGGAAGGAAAACTTCCAAACTCATTTTATGAGGCCAGCATTACCTTGATCCCAAGACCAGACAAATTCTCCATCAAAAAGGAATTACAGACCAATATCCTTGATGAACACGGATGCAAAAATTCTCACCAAAATACTAGCCAAGAGGATCCAACAGTACATTAAAAGGATCATTCACCACAACCAAGTGGGATTTATCCCTGGGCTGCAATGTTGGTTCAACATCCGCAAATCAATCAACGTGATACAATAAATTAATAAAAGAAAGAACAAGAACCATACGATACTCTCAATGGATGCTGAAAAAGCACTTGACAAAGTACAGAACCCTTTCCTGATCAAAACTCTTCACAGTGTAGGCACAGAGGGTACATACCTCAATATCATCAAAGCCATCTACGAAAAACCCACAGCGAATATCATTCTCAATGGGGAAAAACTGAGCACCTTTCCACCAAGGTCAGGAACATGGCAGGGCTGTCCACTATCAACACTGCTATTCAACTCAGTACTAGAAGTCCCAGCCTCAGCAATCAGATAACAAAAAGAAATAAAAGGCAACTGAATCGGCGAAGAAGAAGTCAAACTCTCACTCTTTGCAGATGCTACTTTATGTGGAAAGCCCAAAAGACTCCCCTCCAAAACTGCTAGAACTCATAGAGGAATTCAGTAAAGTGTCAGGATATAAAATCAATGCACAGAAATCAGTTGCATTTCTATATACCAACAGCAAGACAGAAGAAAGAGGAATTAAGGAGTTGATCCCATTTATAATTGCACCCAAAACCATAAGATACCTAGGAATAAACCTAACCAAAGAGGCAGAGAATCTGTATTCGGGAAACTATAAAGTACTCATGAAAGAAATTGAGGAAGACACAAAGAAATGGAAAAACGTTCCATGCTCATCAGTTGGAAGAACAAATAATGTGAAAATGTCTATGCTACCTAGAGCAATCTACACATTTAATGCAATCCCTATCAAAATACCATCTATTGTTTTCAAAGAAATGGAACAAATAATCCTAAAATTTATATGGAACCAGAAAAGACCTCGAATAGCCAAAGGAATGTTGAAAAAGAAAACCAAAGTTGGTGGCATCACAAGTCCAGACTTGAAGCTCTATTACAGAGCTGTCATCATCAAGACAGTATGGTACTGGCACAAAAACAGACACAGAGATCAATGGAGCAGAACAGAGAGCCCAGAAATGGGCCCCCAACTCTATGGTCAACTAATCTTCGACAAACCAGGAAAGAATGTCCAATGGAAAAAAGACAGTCTCTTCAACAAATGGTGTTGGGAAAACTGGATAGGCACATGCAGATGAATGAAACTGGACCATTTCCTTACACCACACACAAAAATAGCCTCAAAATGGATGAAAGACCTCAATGTGAAACAGGAATCCATCGAAATCCTTGAGGAGAACACAGGCAGCAACCTCTTCGACCTCAGTCGCA
Organism: Ailurus styani; assembly: GCA_002007465.1. NCBI lineage: Eukaryota > Metazoa > Chordata > Mammalia > Carnivora > Ailuridae > Ailurus > Ailurus styani. The sequence goes on from LNAC01000583.1 coordinate 359,171, forward strand.
GCAACATCACCAAAGGCAAGGGAAGCAAGGGCAAAAATGAACTATTGGGACTGCATCAAGATCAAAAGCTTTTGTGCTGCAAAGGAAATAGTCAACGAAACCAAAAGACAACTGACAGAATGGGAGAAGATATTTGCAAATGACATATCAGATAAAGGGCTTGTATCCAAAACCTATAAAGTCCAAAATCTATCAAACTCAACACCCAAAGAACAAGTAACCCAATCAAGAAATGGGCAGAAGACATGAACAGACATTTCTCCAACAACCAAATGGCCAACAGAACACAAGAAAGTTCTCAACATCACTTGGCATCAGGGAAATACAAACCAAAACCACAGTGAGATACATCACCACCAGTCAGTATGGCTAAAATTAACAAGTCAGGAAATGACAGATGTTGACGAGGATGCAGAGAAAAGGGAACCCTCCTACGTTGTTGGTGGGAATGCAAGCTGATGCAGCCATTCTGGAAAACAGTATGGAGGTTCCTCAAAACGTTGAAAAGAGAGCTACCCTACAACCCAGTAATCGCACTACTGGGTATTTACCCTAAAGATACAAATGCAGTGATCCGCAGGGGCACATGCACCCGAATGTTTATAGCAGCAATGTCCACAATAGCCAAACTATGAAAAGAACCTAGGTGTCCATCAACAGATGAATGGATAAATATGTGTTATATATACACAATGGAATACTATGCAGCCATCAAAAGAAACGAAATCTTGCCATTTGCAATGAAGTGGATGGAAGTAGAGGGCATCATGCTAAGCGAAATAAGTCAATCAGAGAAAGGCAATTATCATATGATCTCTCTGATATGAGGAATTTGAGGGGTAGGGTAGGGGGCCGTGGAGAGTAGGGAGGGAAAAAATGAAACAAGATGGGATCAGGAAGGAGACAAACCATAAGAGACTCTTAATCTCATGAAACAAACTGAGGGTTACTGGGGGGTGGGAGGGTAGGGATAGGGTGGCTGGATTATGGACGCTAGAGAGGGTTTGTGCTACAGCGAATGCTGTGAAATGTGTAAGCCTAATGATTCACAGAACTGTACCACTGGGGCAAATAATTAAAAAAAAAAAAGATGGCCAATGGACACACAAAAAGATGTTCAACATCATTCAGTATTAGGGAAATGCAAATTAAAACCACAATGAGATATCACCTCACATCAGTTAGAATGTCTAGAACAAAAAATACAAGAAATAACATGTGTTGGTAAGGATATGGAGAAAAAGGAACACTTGTGCATAGTTGGTGGGATTGTAAAATTGATGCAGCAACTGTGGAAAACAGTATGGAGGTTTCTTTAAAAATTAAACATAGACCTACCATATGATCCAGTAATTTTACTTCTTGTTATTTACCCGAAGAATACAAAGATACTAATTCAAAAAGATGTATCCACTTCTATGTTTAGTGCAGTACTATTTACAATGGCCAAGATGTGGAAGCAACGTAAGTGTCCATCAATAGATGAATGGAGAAAGATGTGGTACATATACATGGTGAAATATTACTCAGTCATAAAAGAGAGTGAGATCTTGCCATTTGTGACAACATGGATGGACCTAGAGGGTATTATGTCAAGTGAAATTAGTCAATACAGAAAGATGCAGATATATGATTTTGCTTATATGTGGAATCTAGACCAACAAAACACAGAAACAACCCTAGAGGTACGGAGAACAAGTTGGTGGTTGCCACAGGGGAGGAGCTTTTGGTGTATAAACAAAATGTGTGAAGAGGATTAAGACGTACAAACTTCCAGTTATAAAATAAATACGTCATGGGGATGATAAGTATAGGATAGAAAACAGTCAATAATATTGTAATAACTTTGTATGGTGACAGATGGTAACCATACTTACTGTGGTGAGCATTTCATAATGTATATAACTGTTGAATCAGGATGTTGTCTATCTGATATTAACATAATATTGCATGTCAACTTTCATTTTAAAAAGTGAAATTCAATGGAGTACATGTTTGTTGAGTGAATGAATGAAAAAATGTCCACTGGCATAAAAAAGTGTGGGTTTATTTCTCATAAACAAATATAATGATGAATTACAAATTTCTAGAAACTAGATTAAAAGTACTCTTTTTTTTTAAGATTTCGTGTATTCATGAGAGAGAAAGAGAGCAAGAGAGAGAGCATGCACAAGGGAGGAGCGGCAGAGGGAGAAGCCGGCTCCCTGATGAGCAGGGAGACTGATGGGGGACTGGATCACAGGTCCCTGGGATCATGACCTCAGCTGGAGGCAGACGCTTAACCATGAGCCACCCACGTGCCCCCAAAAGTATTCTTTTAAGAGGTAGGTACTGATAACACATAACACAGGTGGACTATTTGAAAGAAGACTGGGGGAAAGAACATTAATGGATCATACAAATCTATTAATGCCACTGCCAGTAGCACAGATTTCAGAGGCATATCCAAGCAAAATGAAGCAGGAGTGGTGGTGATGGCGGTGCTAGGGACAGCTTTGGTAAATTCAACCCCTAAAATTCAACCCCTAAAATACCCTTGCCTTTGGCCACGTGCATCAGTCTTTTATTACAAAATGTAATACAAGTTACTTCTTAAGGAACATTTTAATTTGTTCATTAGTCAATGTGTCTTTAAAAAATTTTTGAAATTATGATAAATACACATAAATTTACCATCTTAATCATTTTTAAATCTACAGTTCAGTGGTATTGAATACAGTCACACTGTTGTGCAACAGATCTCCCAGAACTTTTACGTCTTGCAAAACTGAAACTCTGGACCCATTAAACAACAATTCCTTATTCCCCCCATCTCCCCATCCCCCCAATCCCTGGCAACCACCATTCTCCTTTCTATCAATTTGACTATTCTAGGTACCTCATAACTGGAATCATGCAGTATTTATCTTTTTCTGACTGACTTAGCCTGCTTAGCATTATATCCTCAAGATTCATCCACGCTGTCATTTACATCAGAATTTCTTCCTTTATAGGGATGGATAATATTCTTTGTGTATACCATATACCATATTTTATTTATCCATCCGTCAGTGACACACGAGTTCTTCCACCTTCTGCCCACTGTGAATAATGGTGCTATGAACATGATGTACAAGTATCTCTTTGAGATTCTGCTTTCTTTTGGATATATACCCAGAAGTGGGATTGCTGGATCTTATGATAGTTCTATTTTTAATTTTTTGAGGAATCATATTGTTTTCCATGGCAGTTAACACTGATAAATCAGTGCACCAACAGTGCACATGGGTTCCAATTTCTCCACATCCTCATTAAAATCTGCTATTTTCTGTTTGTGGTGGTGGTGGTGTTTTATAGTAGCCATCCTGATGAGGTGATAGCTCACTGTGGATCTGCATTTCTCTAGTAACTAGTGATTTTGAACATCTTTTCATGTGTTTATTGGTCCCAGTGTGTCTTTAAGATTAGTTATTATTCAAGCTCCCCAAACCAGGAGTAGCACATGCAGCACGAATAATTCCAATCTTTCTCTAGCCATAAAAATCAGAACCAGGGGCTCTTTCTAGAAGTTAAAACAACACACAGACTCCATCAGCCTGTAAGCCAAAAGATTACCTACAAACTGTATGACAGAAGCAGGTGTTCAAATATACTGAGCCAAAGGCTTCTCTCACAGTTGAAATAGACGTCTGCTGTTTCTGCCTGCCTAGCACGCATTTTTCCTTATTCTGGGAACACATCTTGATTTACCTTTGGGAAATCACTCCTCCCTTACTCACAGCCCATGTGATTCAGATTAGACTACTTCTTTACCTGGCCCAGCTTCCAGGGTTGAGCAGGTGACTCAGGCCTGGCCTGGCAGCCTTTCTAATTGCTTCTGACCAAAGTGATTCGTTTATGGACAAGCATGTGATACAAACTGGTAAAATCCAAGTAAGTCCTGAGATTTTTGCTAAAACTGGGATGGAGGAGCACTGTTTCCATTAGAATCGCAAGGATAAGAAAAGCCCAAAGTTACCAAGGACCACCAGGAGAGATCCTTCCTTAGAGGAAAGCAGAGCTGAGAGAGATGATAAAGACATAGCTAATGATATTGTTTGAGCCCCTGATTCACTTGTGCCAGAGGCCACTTCTATCTGTACATTTTAATTCCCTGAGGCATTAAGTTATTTATTTTGTTTAAAGGAAATTGAGTTGGGTTGCTGTTATTTGCCATCCAAAGAATTTAACATACAGCTTAACACAAACATAATTCACTTTTTAACAGTTCAATTATATATCCCAATTTCCCTGTCCAATTGCCATACCATTTTCAAAACTCCACATCCTCTCAATTAACAATATACTAATTAACACATTAACTTTATCTTCCTCTTGCTCAATGTCTTATCAGTATCCACCACAGCTGACCACTTTTTCCTTCATGAAACATGTCTGCTCTGGCTGCTATGACCCCACACTCCTACTGTTTTCTTCCTACCCGACAGCTCCTTCTCTGCCTCCTTCGCTAGTTTATTCTCCTCGACATTCTCTTCCCTTGTTCATTTTGCTACCCTCTCCCCAAGCAATCTTCACCACATTCACAGCCTCAATTACTGTTTAAATACCTATGACTCCTGAATCATATCTGTAGTGCAGACCTCTCTACAACCTTCAAAGAACAAGGAGGTTAATTGTTAAACAGTAAACAAGGATGTGTGGAACTGATATCTCTGCTGGAGTATCTCAAAGACACCTCAAATTCAAACTGTCCGAAACCAGGGCTGCAGCCATCTCACCATCTCTCTCTCTCTCACCTCTTCTCTAGAGTTTCCTAACCACAATGAGTGAGGAGGATACCTTCAGTTGAGCAGCATAAGCTAGAAACCTGGAAGTTTTCTTTCACATGTCTCTCTCCCCTATTACCATTTCCAAACCACCACTAGTCATTGATCTTTTAAGTCTCTTCAATCAATCCATTCCTGTCCGTCCTAGTATAAGCTACCATCTTCTTTCCTGATCTACTAAATAGCCTCCTACAGTGGGCTTCCTGTAACCTCTTGACCACTCACTCCCTTCTCTATACCACTGTGAGAGATAACATTTTTATCTAAAAACACCATTGGCCCTGTCACTCCCGTTTAGAATCCTTCAATAGCATCCTATTTCTCTAAGGATAAAAAACCAAATCTTTTCTATGGTCTGCAAAGGAGTAAGTGGGAAGGATGTTGTATGTAAACATTTGCATATCTACTTTGTAAATAGAAAACTATCTAAAAACTATAGAAACTGGTCTTTATATTCAGTTCCTTGTGAATAAAATAGATTGTGAGCAAAATTAAAAGGTAGCTATTATATGCCTTCAACAGTTACCATATTCACAAAGGGTTATCCCAAGTCTTAGTTATTTTGCTCTAACAAAATTCCACAGACTGAGTGGCTTAAACAAGACATTTATCTCTCATAGCTCTGGAGACTAGGAAGCTTGAGATCAAGATACTAGCAGGTTCACTGTCTGGTGAGAAACTGCTTCCTGGATTGTAGATAGCCATCTTCTTGCTATGTGCTCACCATGGCCTTTTCTCATTGGGAGAGAAGACAGAGTATATGCTTCCTTTTCCTTGTAAGGGTATTAATCCCATCATGAGTGGCCCATCCTCATGAGCTAACCTAAATCTAATTACCTCCCCAAGGCTCCATCTCCAAATACCATTACACTGGGGGCTAGGACTTTAACACATGAATTTAGAAGGGACAGAACTGAGTCAGTAACAGCTCATAAAAGTCATGCCAAAATACCTTCAGTACTCATAAACAACATCACTACGACAGTAGTAATAACTATAGCAACTAAGTAAAAATACAGATCTTAGGGGCACCTGTGTGGCTCAGTTAGTTAGGCATCTGACTCAGTTTCTGCTCAGGTCATGATCTCGGGATCATGGGATTGAGGCCTACGACAGGCTCAGCGCTCAGCATGGATCTGCTTGAGATTCTGTGTCTCCCTCTCCCTTTGCCCCACCCCCCACCCATGCACACTCTCTCTAAAATAAATAAAATCTTTAAAGAAAAAGAAATACAGGTCTTAGTATATTTGCTAAGGTTATATAAACATTTTTTAATTTAAAAAACATATAATCATACTATAGGCCTGTTGCAAAAGAAATCTCCCAGACTCGCTGACTTATTATATCAAATCTCATAGACTCCCACACTTATACCAAAAATAATAAAAGATAATACAATAAGTTGAATATAGTAATATATCTAAAGGAAAACCTGTCAGAGTGTCAGAGGCAAATATCTATAGTACCCATCCAACATTTTCTAGGAGAAAGGGAGTTTTAGCCACAGTACTTAAGATTATTCTAACTACAACAAAGGTTTTCTCATTTTAAAGTATCTCCTTCTAGTCTTCATATTCGGCATTATTAAGGTATACTTATACTCTGAATTCTGAATTCTGCCTTCTTCACTTAACATTATTATATCACAAGCATTTTTCATGCTGTTATACTTTTGTAAGGATAATTTCTACTGCCTCCCATAGGGATTCAACAATTTTTAAAATCACTAATCAGCGTTGGCTATTATGGATACTTCCACTGTATCCCTATTATGAATAACACCATGGTGCACATCTTTGGATGTATATTTTTAAAATATTTTAGATTATTAGCCTAGTACAGATTCTGAGAAACAGAACGGGATTAAAGGTTAACAATTGGGCGCCTGGGTGGCTCAGTGGGTTAAAGCCTCTGCTTTCGGCTCAGGTCATGATCTCAGGGTCCTGGGATCGAGGCCCGCATCGGGCTCTCTGCTCAGCGGGGAGCCTGCTTCCCCCTCTCTCTCTCTGCCTGCCTCTCTGCCTCCTTGTGATCTCTCTCCCTCTGTGAAATAAATAAATAAAATCTTTAAAAAAAAAAATAAAATAAAGGTTAACAATTGTGCCCTGTAAGAGGTGTGTGTGTGTGGGGGGGTGTCTTGATAATATTGGCAAATGATGAAAATATTTTAGAAAAACAATATGCTATGTCACCAGGAGTATGAGGAACATAATAGTTTCATCTTATTAACACACTGTATATTAAAATTTAATTTCCCCTTATTAAAGAAACCCAAACATTGTTTTAATATCCTTATCTTTGATTACTAGCTATTTACTCTGTTAATTCATTCAAGAAACAGTCCTCTGTGCTAGACACTGGCATACTCGAGGGAAAATGACAAAAGACACAATCTCTAACCCCAACGTGTTGGCAGAAGTAGAGACAGAAAACATCAACACATCACCTAGTAATTACATGAATAAGAACCATGAGGCCAAGTGCCAGAAACACACAGAAATGGTGCTTACCTTGATTTTAGGTGCTTGGGAATGACTTACTGAGAGGTTATAAGAGATTGAACATATTTCTGCATGTTTACTTATTCATTCTGTTTTCTTTTTTTGTGAACTGTTTGCTAATGTATGTTTGCTTAATTTGATAACTGTCTTGTTTTTTGTTAATGTGTGAGCTCTTTGTTACAATAAAAATATTGTCATTTTGTGCTTTAAATATTCTTTTTAGGCTTTTAAAATACACACGGGTGTTTATCCATATACAGTATCTATTTAATATGTAATAGAAAAATATCAAAAGATAAAGATTTGAAAGTAAGGAGTAATTCCTCTTCCCATCTCTGTCCCTCAGCAATCCAGTTTCCCTCCCTGTGGTAAACACTGAAACCAAGTTCTTAGAAAGCCTCTTGATATACTCTATACATATACAAGCAGATACATATACATGATCATTTTTATCTAAGTTTTATACATACATAGTTTCCATTTCTGCAGCTATAGATACTCTGTGGATATTTCTCTTTATATTCTTTGCCTACTTTTAATTGAGTTACAGCTTTACTAATTAAGTTATAGATATTCTTCATATACCCAAGAAATGAACACTTTGTCTTGAAATGAAATTTTGTCATCTTTTTTTTTTTTTACTTTATGGTATTTTCTCCATGCAGAAGTACTGATTTTTTTTTATTAGCAAACTTTATCAACTTTTACAGATTCTGGGTTTTCACATCTCAAATGGAAAGGCCTTCCTCACTCCACTTTAGAACCTTTCTGGTTTAGTTATGGATTTTATTGGACATAGCAAAGTTTTCCACTTTTACATAGTATCTTTTTATCTTTTCCTCGGTGATTTAGAAAATCTAAGGTCACAGAGTTATGGAATTAGTACACGAATTGTTGTAAGCACCTTCTTTCAGACATATATTTCTTTTGATCTTCCAAGGGGCCTCTAAGTTTGATGTGGCCATTGGCTTCCCAGGCATGTAAGATAGGATTTATAAAAACTTCATTTGCTTACATCTATCACCCCCCAAAATTTATCATTGTAGCAATGATTCTACACTGACCGAATTTAGTTTTGATAAAGAAATATCTATAGCCGAACTATAATCTTTATCAAACCAAGCATATATACATTGTTTACAGTTAACGTCAACGTCTGATCTAACTCCTGAATTACTAAATATAGCACTTTTGCTTGCATTCATTTCTAGTGGCACTTCAGCCATGTTGAATCAGCACCACAGGCATCTTTTTAAACTTAATTTTTAGATTTCACAAGTAGTAGTAATTATAACAGTGCAGTGAACCAGCTGAGCCTAGGTATAATGCCACCTCTTGCTATTTCAGTACAACTCAGACGATACTAAGTGACATTAAAAGTACAATCAAGACAACCTGGCAAAGCTTTTTTAAAAAGAGAAGGGTCACAATTCAGAGTCCTATTTCTCAGCTCCCACAATCTTCCATTATTAGAAAATATGTGTGACAGAAGACCAAATGCAAAAAGCAAAGCTTTTAGCTTCTAAGAAATACCAAAGCTTTCCTTACCTTTAATTTTTGGAGCCTACTGTAAGTTTTCTGCGTAAGATGACCAAATCAATAGGAAAACATGTGTTTACAAAAAGAAAAAAAAAAGCAATGGAATGTTAATTCTGTTAGTTCAGAAAGGATGTGCTCCAAATCACATTTCTCAGCCATGCTCTCCTCAAATGTTCCATCCGTAGGAATAAAAAGAAAAAGAAAGCGTTTTCAAATTAAAATGGATAAAGGGTATTAAAGAGGGCACTTGTGATGAGCACTAGGTGTTATACATAAGTGATGAATAACTAAATTCTACTCTTGAAATCAATATTACCTTATATGTTAACTAACTAGAATTGAAGTAAAGACTTGAAACAAACAAACAAAAAGTACAATGTTACAGAAAAACAAGCAGGGAATTTTCTATGAACAATAACCAGGTTAAGAAGGACTGGAGCTGAATGTTGGTTAAGAATAGGCCCTATTTAGTGTAAAGGACATTGTTTTAAAAAGAAGTACTACTAATAAAAGGCTCCTAATTAGCTTGCACCAAAAAGATGGTCAGAAAATTTACATACACAGCAATAGAACCAAAAACCACTTTCATAAGCATCTTTGTGGATCTAGCAAATTTGAGACAAACAGGTTGAGTACATATGACCAATAACAACACATATATTTAACTGATAAACTTACAACTTACCCTGACCAAATGTCCAACCAAATTATAGAGTTTACAAACTTTGATATATGAAGAATACCACAAACATGATGAATGTAAGATCATTCATGAACATTTACAGGGTTCCTATTACACTGTAGTAGCTATGCAAGGTAAAAGGGATTAAAAGATAAAACACAGTGAGAGCTCACAGGCAGTGAGGAAGATAAACATGTGAGGAAGCTCACAGTGAGGAAGATAAACATGTAGAAGTGTTCCAGGCACAGAAAGAAAAAAAAAAAGTCATTCCAGGAAGTGAGGACAGCAAATACAAATAGAGGAGTAGAGGAATATGATATGAGCAAGGAACAGAATGTAACTTAGTTTGATTAGAGAATAGGATGCAATTTTATTGTTGTGGAAAGTCAGGCAACCCAAGTCCAGGGTTTTGTAATTCAAATTAAAATAGAATCCATTAGAGTCTATATTCTCTAATCCATTAAAACAAAACTCAAGATTTCCCATGCAGCATATAACATGTATGTAATCAATGCTTTAATAAATAACAAAAAACATATTTAAAAGCTCAGCCTAACTTGTAAAGTAAGTTGATTGTTCCTTCCTGTTCTCCTCTCCCAAGTATATTTCAGAGGAAAAATTTTTTTATATTATTTGCCCCAGGGGTACAGGTCTGTGAATCATCAGGCTTACACCTTTCACAGCACTCACCATAGCATAAACCCTCCACAATGTCCATAACCCAACCACCCTATCCCTACCCTGCCACCCTCCAGTAACCCTCAGTTTGTTTTGTGAGATTAAGAGTCTCTTATGGTTTGTCGCCTTCCCGATCCCATCTTGTTTCATTATTTTTCCCTCCTTACCCCCCACAACCCCCCACCCTGCCCCTCAAGTTCCTCATATCAGAGAGATCATATGATAATTGTCTTTCTCTGACTGACTTATTTCGCTCAGCATAATACCCTCCAGTTCCATCCATGTCGTTGCAAATGGCAAGATTTCGTTTCTTTTGATAGCTGCATANTTTCTTTTGATGGCTGCATAGTATTATTTCTGAGGAAAAATTAAAAAATGATCCATATCTAAATCTGGAGGGGAGGCAAAGCCCAAGAGCATAAATCTCGAATATCTGAAGAAATCAAGAGGAGGGGAAATAATTGCTGGTGTGGGCAGGAAGGAAGGGCTAGCATTATTTTTGCCAAACAGGACCAGGGCCCAGGATGGCAACCAACGTCAGCAGGCAGCCCAGCGACAAACTAACTGCAGGTTCCATTCCAAATCAGTAGGGAAAGGACAGTGTTAGAACAATTAGGTATCCACATAGGAAAAAAATAATATTGGGTTCCTTTATTATGCTAAATACAAAGATAAATTCTAGGAGGATTGGAGACATAAATGCAAAAAACAAAGACATATGAAAATATTTCTATGGGAGATTTTTTTTAATATTTATTTATTTGAGAGAGAGAGAGAGCACATGTAGGTATGTGAGTCGGGGAAGAGGCAGAGAGAGAGGGAGAGAGAAAATCCCAAGCAGGCTCTTCACTGGGCACTGGGCATGTGGGGCTTGACCTCATGACCCTGAGATCACGACCTGGGTTGAAACCAAGAGTCGGACACTCTGAGCCCCTCTGGCCCCTCCACAGAAAAATTTATTAAAGATATAAATAAGGCACAAAACACAAAAAATAGATAAACCCATCAACATAAAAATTAGAAACCTATGTACTGTAAAAGTCACCACAAACTAACCAGAAAAAGCCAATGACATACCAGGAAAAGATACCTGCAACTCACATACTAGTCCATGGCAAAGGACTAGTATCCAGAATACATATAGATCTAAAGTTGGTAAGTAAAAGATAGACAAACTAATAGGAAAACAGGTATGGGGGGGATAGAAAACCAATTTGTGCATAAGGATACCTGAGTTACCAATATGAAATAATGCTAAAGCTTTTAATCAGGAAAAATAAAATTTAAAAACATGAAATCCTATTTTGTATCCACCAGATTAGCAACAGTAGAAAAATTTTTATTATAATAGGGCATTTCAAGCATATATGAAAAATAGAGAGCAGTAAAATGACATCCATGCACCCACCCCCCAATCCAACAACCATTCATTCATAGTCAATCTTATTTCATCTATACCTCAACTGCCAGGTAATTTTGAAGCAAATTCCAGGTTTCATAGCACTTTTTTTCCTGTAAATATTTTAGCTATAGCGTTAAAGAAATGGGAAAATGAATGCTGTGAAAGGTGTAAGCCTGATGATTCACAGACCTGTATCCCTGGGGCAAATAATAACAAAAAAATGGGGGAAATTTTTAGTCAGATTGAGATATAATTTACACACAGTAAAATCCACCCTTCTGGGTATACAGTTCTATGGATTTAATAACCACAGTTGTGTACCCACCATGATCCAGATAAATATTTTCATTAACCCAAAAAACAGTCTCCTGTCCATAGTCAACCCCAATTCCTACACCCAACCCTTGGAAATCACTGATTTTTTTTCTGCCTTTTCCAGAATGTCAAGTAAATGGAATGATAAGGCATATACTCTTTTGAGTCAACTTCTTTCATTTGGAAAATGCACTTAAGATTTACCCATGTTGCTGTGTGTCAGTAGTCAGGTATTTGTATTGCTGAGGCATATTACATAGATATACCACAGTTCTGTTTATACATTCACCAACTGGAAGACACTGGATTGTTTCCAGTTTGGGATGGTAATGAATAAAGCTGCTATAAGCATTTGTGAACCAATTTTTATGTGCAAATAGGTTTCATTTCATTTTAGTAAATATCTAAGGATCTTTATTACTGGATCATATGATAAGCATGTATTTAACTATACAAGAAACCACCACTCCTTCCCTATGTGATTGTATCATTTTGCATTTCCAACAGCAAAGTGTGAGAGCTCCATTTACTCTGCATCCTGCAAAAAGTACTGTAGTTCTTGTTGTTAAGTCTTGGCCATTTTAATAATACGTAGTGGTATCTCCTTGGGGTTTTAATTTGTGTTTCTTTAATCAACGCAATCAATTCAGTAAGAATTGATACAAACAACGATATGAAAGACTGGTTAAAGCTGAGTGGTAGAACAGTGAGATACCACCTCATACCAGTCAGAATGGCTTAAATTAACAAGTCAGGAAAGGACAGATGCTGGCGTGGATGCAGAGAAAGAGGAACCCTCTTACACTGTTGGTGGGAATGCAAGCTGGTGCAGCCACTCTGGAAAACAGTAAGGATGTTCCTCAAAAAGTTGAAAAGAGAGCTACCCTATGACCCAGCAATTGTACTACTGGGTATTTACCCTAAAGATACAAATGTAGGGATCCGAAGGGGCACATGCACCCGAATGTTTATAGCAGCAATGTCCACAATAGCCAAACTGTGAAAGGAGCTGAGATGTCCTTCAACAGATGAATGGGTAAAGAGGATGCGGTTCATATATACAATGGAATATTACTCAGCCATCAAAAAGGATGAAATCTCACCATTTACAATGATGTGGAGGAACGGGAGGGTATTATGCAGAACGAAATAAGTCAATCAGAGAAAGACAATTATCATATGATTTCTCTGAGGTGAAGAATTTGAGAGGCAGGGCAGGGGGTCGTGGGAAGTAGGGAGGGAAAAAATGAAACAAGATGGGATTGGGAGGGAGACAAACCATAAGAGACTCTTAATCTCATGAAACAAACTGAGGGTTACTGGAGGGGGGATAGGGTGGCTGGGTTATGGACATTGGGGAGGGTATGTGCTATGGTGAGTGCTGTGAAATGTGTAAGCCTCATGATTCACAGACCTGTACCCCTACGACAAATAATACATTATATGTTAATTAAAATAAATAAGTAAATAAAATAAAACAGAAAAAAAACCTGAGTGGTAAATATAAATGATTTTTTAATTCTGTTTAAAGCATTTTATAAGAAAGTATCTTTAAATATCTTCTACATCTTCCTTTATGATTTCTTGTAAATGCCCCCAAACAAAATTATTTAACTCCAGTATCACTATACACTTTGAAGAGATCATCCTTTTTGCAAATAATAGCCTACAAGTAATTTTTGGGGGGAGGTAATCTAAAGAATGGGCTAGAATTTCATTTTAAAAATCAACACAAGGGGTGCCTGGGTGACCTAGTTGGTTAAGTGTCTGCCTTCAACTCAGGTCATGATCCCAGGGTCCTGGAATGGAGTCCCACATCAGGCTTCCTGCTCAGTGGAGAGCCTGCTACTCCCTCTCCCTCTGTCCCTCCACCCACCCCCTTGTGCTCTCTCTCTCACTCACTACCTCAAATAAATAAAATCTTAAAAAAAAATAAAAACACAAAATTTAATCTTTTATATCCTGACAAATTTTTAGTACCAAAACTTCCTTAAATGTAATCTAATCTTTCTCAGTGTGATAGATAGTGTTACTATGGAAATTTAGTCTTCAGCTTGATATTTTCACTATTTTTTTCTTAAGATTTATTATTTAATGGACATGGAGAACATAACATATACAAGTGTCACATTCTATAGAAACCAAAATTACTTTCTCTCCTTACTAAGACCATTCCTGGAATTGTACTTTTCACAAGAGAACGCTCTTAAATCCTGAGCATAAAGAATATGATCTTAACAAAATTCATTTTACAAGAAAATGACTTCTATTCCTGAACTGTATATATTAAAGTATTTACTGCAATGATCATTGCACTGTATCCCTTGCACCTGCTCTCTGATTATCTGATAAAACATTTATTCTGAAAAATAAAACAAAATCAACGTGCTTAAATCAATTCTGTCCTTCCTCAAGACTAAACCTGGCAAAAATCCCACAGAATAAACTCTCATCATTTATTCTGGACCCTCTTACAGATTTTTAAAGATTTTATTTATTTATTTGACAGAGAGAGATACAGTGAGAGAGGTAACACAAGCAGGGGGAGTGGGAGAGGGAGAAGCAGGCTGCCCACTGAGCAGGGAGCCCGATGCAGGGCTCAATCCCAGGACCCTGGGATCATGACCTGAGCCAAAGGCAGATGCTTAACGACTGAACCACCCAGGAGTCCTCAGACTTTTACTTTTATTACCCTTCCACTAAGAAAGAAAAATGATAAGCAATACTTGTATAAAATGCATCTTGCCTTAAAATCTCCTATAAACTACATGTAATAAAAAGTTGTTTCTTTTAATCATTAATTAACATTTATTCTTAACTAGACTGAATGTTACACTCTCATGGATATGCAATAAGAAATATTCTTAGGGGCGCCTGGGTGGCTCAGTGGGTTAAAGCCTCTGCCTTCAGCTTAGGTCATGATCTCAGGGTCCTGGGATTGAGGCCTGTGTCGGGCTCCCTGCTTGGCGGGGAACCTGCTTCCTCCTCTCTGCCTGCCTCTCAGCCTGCCTGTGATCTCCCTCTCTCTTGTCAAATAAATAATAAAATCTTTAAAAATAAAAATTCTCCACACAGTCTTACAGCAATTAAACATTTTTTCATAATACTTTCCCCCTTCAAAATGAGTTTCAGTTCAATTAAATAAAAGGAATCAAACTGACTTAGAAGTACTAACACCTTGGCAGGTGTTTCTTGGGAGTGCCCAATGTCCTCCCTTTGGCAGCTGGAAAATTTTAGTTACTTGGTAGACCAAGCCAGAGCAGCAGTGACAAGGGGGAGAGTTCAGTTGACTGCCATTGTGCACATAAGTCAACAGCTGAAAACCAACAAAAAAAGGATGAAATTCCAAGCTAAAATCAAAAGCTAAGCTAAACCCAAAGTTTGAAGTTCATTGCATTTACTGTTGATTTTGAGGTCTCTGGTGATTTTATAAAACATCCATCTCTGAAATAACTGGCATAAAACATCAACCTTTGATAGCTTCAATGCCTCATGTTAGCTTTTATAAACATATACAACAACAAGGAAGGTCTATTTCTAATCTTTTATTGTAAAGAGAACACAGAAGATGCCAACTGAAATAGCCTACATTCATTAATATAATCACTTACTCTGATCTGTTCTTCATTTCATTCTGATTTCATGCCTTTATTTGGCCATATTCTTTAATATGAAGTAGGAAAAAAAGGTACTGCGGTGTGAAGTCTTCGGTTTCCTCAGTTACAAATGTTGAACGAAGTGGAAACTCATTTATTCTTCTTTGACTATTTGCAGTTCAAGTATTGCTATTTCCACTCCCTGTTCCCAGCACTAGTAACTGCTGAAGTCAGGAAATCTCATTAGAATTCGCCACCTCATCATGCTCAGGCAGGTCGACCTACTTAGCAGTTTAGTCTATTATTTTTTGCCTGATTGTGATGACATGAAGAAATAAAACCTTCATCCCCAAAGACAAAAGAAAAAAATAAAAGAAAAGAAAAAGAAAAAGAAATCTTAAGTCACAAATTGAACATTCAATGTATCTTTCAAATATCCAGAGCAAACAGAATGGAGGAACAAACCCTGGGCAGGATATATATGTATTGAATCAGAAACTTAATAAGAGGAAGTCACATCAAGGACTTCTGCACACAGTATTATCATAGGTACCAAAAAAGACTCACAAAGCAAACTGGAAAGAAAGCCAAGATCAATAACATCCACAACACCTTATGGTTTTGTGTGTTTCACACATCCTTAATAAAGTACACCAGAGATAATGTTTCCGAACTGAACAACAGAAAAAATTAAGTTAATGTTGTTTTTATAAGCCACATTTAATTTGGTAACATATTTTTGCTACATGAAACAAGGGAGTTTTCAAAACTAATAGTCAAATACATTTACTATTGCATAATACTCTAGGGAATTCAGAAAGTATTTATTGTACACAGCAGAATGTGAGAACATGTACTGCTCTGTATTTATATGATTTACTTTTGTCTTTCTTCTGTCTCTAATCTCATACAGCCCCATTTCTCTCACATCCATTCTTGGTCCTCCCTACTGAAACAAGTGAACAGTCTAAAAGAATTACCTCTCAAGTCTATGCCTGAAAATAGTTTTTGTTTTCGGAACAGTCACAGGCATTTAAAACAAAATAATGACAACGTTACCATTTGTATTACATTTTAGAGTTTGCAAATCTATTTTATATATAGTAGAGCAGATATTATTTCCATTTTAATACTGAGCACACTGAAGGTGAAAATAGCTGAATATTTTGCCTAACGTCAAATTTCATGGTACACAGGAAAGTTTAAGAACCATGATATTCTAACATAAAAATGGTGCTAGTACCAAAATAAGTAATAATACTTGTATAGTAATAATAGTTGGATAGTAATCTACAGAATAAAGTAAGTATCCATGAGTCTATACCTATATAATCAAATAAATGAACAAACAAACATGGGGAAAGAGACAACCCTTTCAATTAATAAATGTGCAAAGAATCAGAAATAGAAAATCACCATTTGGAAAACAGTAGAGAAATAGTTGTTGCTGGCAAGAGTCATCAATGGATGCTAAAATTAGTGCACGAGAGTATAATGAGAAACAGAAACTTGTATACCTCAGACTATCCCCCCAAAAGTTTTATATACCTATTATTAAAAGAAAAACAGTAACTTTACAATGGAGAAAGTTGGCAGATACCACCTTAGGCAAGTGATCAAGATAATCATCACCAGTAATGAGACATATCAGCACTGTGTACCTCCTGAGATGATGAACTGAGAAAGGCCAAATATCCTTCTCTTTTAGGACATTCTACAAAATAACTGGCCGATACTCTTAATGCATCAAAGACACACATGAAAAGCAGACTAAGGAGGTGTCCTAGATTGAAGAAGCTCAAGGAGACATGGCAACTAAACGCAGTGTGGGGTCCTAGATTAGATCCTGGGCCAGCAAAAGGACAGTGAACAACTGTCCCTAAAGAAAGGACAAATAAGAATAAAGTCTCCAGATAAGTTGATGGTATTGTGTCAGACCAGAATTCCCAGTTTTGATAATTGTTCTATGCTAAATGTTAACATTTGGAGAAGGTGAGTGAAAGGTATGTGGTAAAAGGTATTCCTTGTATTATTTTTGCAACCTTTTTGGTTGTCTCAAATTATTTCCAAATAACAAGTATAAAAGCAATAATTGTTCTGGTGCTTATAATCTAAACCACAACACTTGGAACTGCACTTTCTTTGTTTCAAGTATATAAATTTTGTCTCCTCAGTAAGCTCCCCTGAAAAACTAAACATTCACAAGAATCAAATTACTTTAAAGGTTTAAAAAGAAGAGTTTAAGTAGTAACAAAGTAAATCTGTTCATTTCCTCTTTGCTAATGATTAGTGATACCAAAAAAATGGCTTTTCTCTAATAATAGTAAAAGATTTACTATTTTAAAACAACCCAAGTAAAGCTGATTCAATCAAAACTCATGTAGGCTTGAATACTGCAGGGAAAAAAATCTTATACCAACGATGTGTTTTTAGAAAGACCCTAAATTCTATAACCTCTTAACCAGAAAAGGAATCTAGAAGCCTGGTTGAGTACCATTTGACTGAACTCATGCCACATCATTTGATAAGACAGTAAAGAGGAATGTAAATTAAACCAGGAACTAATTTGTTGCAGTCAAAAATAGGAAAAGACGAAAATTTTTTTGTATTTGCACTCTAAAAAATTTTAAGACTACGGTATTCACAATGTTTTTTTGAGTCATGACATTGATGATAAAACATATCATAGATAATTGGTGAGATAACTTTCAATATATGAAATAAGAACCAATCAGAATTTAGCCCCAAAGAGACACTGTCTCTTCCAAACTACAAGTCTGATAAATTAAATGGGAGCTTTAAAAATAAAGACACAATCTACAAAATCTGGCAAATATATTTGACTGCAAGATGTTTAGAAATGAAGGGAGGGAGGTGTTTGGGTTTCTAGTGTCAAATTACTCTTTGTGAGTAGCTACTATCTCTTTTCAAAAGCATCATTCCAAAGTTATGACTCACTTTAAAGAAAAAAGATAAAGAAGAAAGGAAATGATCAGTATTATTGGTTTTATATAATAGAAATAGAAATAGAAGCTTTCTTACAAATTGTCAAGAATTAGTCCCTAAAGAAAGGCCCCACTTAAGTCCAACAGAAGTATAATTACAGTTTTAAAAGCAAAGCAGGCTAGATAAGCCCTTACATTCCCTATCAGAGCCATTACCTTATCAGTAAAGCTAGATATATACACTCACTCATCACAAAACACTTAGTATAACAAAGTAGCACAGCCTTAGGTCAAAGATCACCCATTTAGAGTGCCTCGTTTGTCTGATCCATTATAGTCAGTGAGGTACTTTCACGTACAGAAATGTTCTTGATTTATATTTGGATATTTCAGTCCACTGATAGACTATCACCCAATTGCTAACATAACCTCATCATGAGATACCATGAACAACCAAACCCGACAGAAAATTGCAAGACTTTAACTCTATGTTTGTTACTCTATGGTGAAAAAAGGCACATTTTGGTGGAACAGATATTTTAGTGGGAAAAAAATAAACTATTTAAAAGGTTTTTATACTTACAGGTGATAACATCTTGAATAGAAGCATTAAACTCAACACCTTCATCCCATTGCAATTAAAATTCCAAAACAAATCTAAAATGAGACACAACTATACCAATCCTAGAAACTAGAAATGGATGCCATTCCTATGACAAAACTGTTGAATACTTTCTGAAAGACGTGGAAAGATAAATCTGGGATGGAAGAAAGATGTCAAGAGCCAACTAGTGATTTATCTTCCTGAGAAAAGAGTGCTGTGAGTTGGAGAGAAAGCAGAGGAGATACTGGCAAAAATAGCATTAATAAGAAGGGCAAATTTGCAACAAGGTGGATGGAACTAGAGGGTATTATACTAAGCGAAATAAGTCAATCAGAGAAAGACAATTATCATATGCTCTCTCTGAGATGAAGAATTTGAGAGGCAGGGCAGGGTGTCATGGGGGGAAGGGAGAGAAAAATGAAACAAGATGGGACTGGTTAGGGAGACAAACCATAAGAGACTCTTAATCTCAAGAAACAAACTGAGGGTTACTGGAGGGGAGGGGGTTAGGAGGGATAGGATAGCTGGGTGATGGACACTGGGGAGGCTATGTGCTATGGTGAGTGCTGTGAATTGTATAAGACTGATGATTCACAGACCTGTACCCCTGAAACAAATAATACATTATATGTTAATTTAAAAAAAATAAAAAGAAGGGCAAGAGCTAGGGAAAGGGTGCACCATAGGAAAAAATAAGAAATCTTTCATGTGAAATATGTTTTACCACTACCAATCAAGAGCACTGGAAACAGCTGTACCCCAGGATATACACTGAAATATACTAAATGATGGTCTAGGAAATCTAGCAATTTCTCCCAGAAACAATCGGCAGATGTACTAGTAAGGTGGATGAATAACTGTAGTATATAACTGGCCTTGTGGCTAGCAAAAGCTAGCCTCATAGCTTCTGAATGAGTCTCATTCTTCATAGAAGAAATTAGCCAGAGACATCACTCGCTGCTAGGACAGGCTCCCAAGCCATTCTCAGGCTTCTGGATATAAGAACAGAAATGTAAATTTCTATCGACCAGGTCACTTCTGTAATATTTGAAAGGAAAATCTATTAGTATCCAAGGACAGTAAGGTTATTGCAAATGAATCCACCCACAGGCCCTAGATGAGACTTCTCCAAGCATAAGGATGAATAAAATAGAAAAAAGGAGGAGAAAGAGGAAGAGAAGGAGGAAGAGGAAGAAGAGGGTAAAAAGAATGGGAAGAGGGGAACAGACAGAGGAAGGAGGGAAAAAAAAACATGTACGGGGCCTATGAAACCATTCTGCAGCAAAAAAGAAAAAGGAAAAATTTAACACTCGAGATACAGAAAAAGCCATAGAATTTTGAAAAAACCCTGGAAACGGAAGTAAATTTTATTTTTTTTTAAAGACTTATTTATTTATTTGACAGAGAGAGAGAGAGATCACAAGTAGGCAGAGAGGCAGGCAGAGAGAGAGGAGGAAGTAGGCTTCCTGCTGAGCAGGGAGCCCGATGCGGGCCTCGATTCCCAGGATGCTGAGATCATGACCTGAGCCCAAGGCAGAGGCTTTAACCCACTGAGCTACCCAGGCGCCCCAGAAGTAAATTTTAATTAAAATTGCTTTGTATGAAATTTAATAAAATTTAAAAAAAACACATTCTTTGAATCTGAGATGACAGATCAGATATTGTATAAGAGACTGAAGTTTGGCTAAGAGTAAGGTAGAAATAAGCAGGGAGCTCAAAGAAAAGAAGAAAAATTAAGAAAAGAATAGGAATACTGGGTGCCTGGGTGGCTCAGTGGGTTAAAGACTCTGCTTTCGGCTCAGGTCATGGTCTCAGGGTCCTGGGATCGAGGCCCGCATCGGGCTCTCTGCTCCGCGGGGAGCCTGCTTCCTCCTCTCTCTCTGCCTGCCTCTCTGCCTACTTGTGATCTCTCTCTCTGTGTCAAATAAATAAATAAAATCTTAAAAAAAATAGGAAGACTAACAGATGTAATAGAATAAGAACTGTAATAGCATAAGGAAAAACAACATCAATGAAAACCCAGTAAAAAAAAAAAAAGAGCAAATTTCAACATACAATTCACAAGAGGATCTCCAGATCACCAGTAGACATAAGGAAAAGTACACAATTTCATTACTAAGTAGAAAAATAGAAATTAAACCACAATGAGACATTACTACGCACCTACCAAATTGCCAAACTGAAGAGAAAAATGAGAAGCGTTGTCAAGAATGTGGAGCACTCTCATACATTATTAATGAGAGTATTAATTGGGCATAATCACTCTGGAAAACTCTTTGACAGTATCTACCAAAGCTGAACATAGGGATATCCCTCAGAGTATGTCCAGGGATCAGTAAGAACAGCATCATTAGTTGAAACAGCAAATCTAGGAGTTTGTTAGAAACATAAAATCTCAGACCACATCCAAAACCTGCTGATTCACAATCAGCAATTTACCAAGAGCCAAGGTTATTACCATAGGTACATTAATGTTTGAGAAGCGGTATCCTATAACTCAGGCATTCCACTCCTACCTATATGCCCAACAAAAACATATATAAGTGTTCACCCAAAAATATGTACTAGAATGTTTACATCAGCACTATTTCTAATAGCTAAAAATAGGAAATTACCCAAATACCCATCAATAATACAATGGAGAAGTAAACTGTGATATTTTCACAAAACAAGAATGGATAATCTGTAATTGCACACAATATGGTCAAGTCTCATAAATATAATAATGAGTGAAAGAAGCCAGGCATAGAAGAGTCTTATATTTATTCATTTTATATAAAGTGTAAAAACCAGCAAACCTAATCTATACTATTAAGAGTCAGAATGATGGTTAGCATTCAGGAGGGTGGTGATATATTATAGTGACTGGAGGGGAACATGAGAGGTTTTGGGGGGTTCAAAATGTTCTATTTCTTAGGCACAAATTTTCAGTCGTAAAATAAGTAAATCTCAGGGACGTAAGGTACAGCATGGGGACTATAGCTAATATTGTGTTGCATATTTGAAAATTGCTTAAAGAATAAATCTTAAAAATTCTTATCAAAAGAGAAAAAATCTTTGTAATTATACATGGTAATGAATGTCAACCAGATTAATTTGGGGACTTATTTCACAATATATACAAATATTGAATCATTTTATTGTACACCTGAAACTAATATATATGTCAATTATACTTCAAAAAATGGTTTTTTTTAAAGATTTTATTTATTTGACAGAGAGAGATTACAAGTAGGCAGAGAGAGAGGAGGAAGCAGGCTCCCTGCTGAGCAGAGAGCCCGATGCGGGCCTTGATCCCAGGACCCTGAGATCATGACCTGAGCCGAAGGCAGAGGCTTTAACCCACTGAGCCACCCAGGCGCCCTGTTTCCTTTTTTAAAAAATATTTATTTATTATTTTTAATTTTTATTTTTTAAGATTTTATTTATTTGAAAGAGAGACAGCATGAGCAGGCAGGAGGGAGAGGCAGAGGGAGAAGCAGACTCCCCGCCAAGCAGGAAGCCCAATGACGTGGGACCTGATCCCAGGACCCCAGGATCATGACCTGAGCCGAAGACAGATGCTTAATAACTCAGCCACCCAGGTGCCTCTCTCTCTCTCTCTCTCTCTCTCTCTCTCTCTCTCTCTCTCTCTAATCTCTACGTCCAACATGGGACTCGAACTCATAACCCCAAGATCAAGAGTCATGTGCTCTTCTGACTGAGCCAGCCAGGTGCCCCAAAATGTTCTGTTTCTTAACCTGGACAATAAACATATATGCTTTATTAGTCATTTAGGAATGAGAATTGAAATACAATGACATACCATTACACAGACACTAGAATACCTAAAATTATAAAAAAGGTACAATACCAATGTTAGCAAGAATGTAGAGCAATATGGACTACCAAACGAGCTGGTGGGAAAGCAAAATCATATGACTACTTTGAAAAACAGTGTAATAGTTTCTTATAAACTTAAATATTCATTTATCATGCAACCCAGCAATTCTACTCCAAGGTATTACCTAAGAAATATTAAAACATAAACAAGTGTTTATGGTATGTTCACATAAACACTTGTATACAAATGTTCATAGCAGTTTCAGTTATAATGGACCCAAAGTGGAAATAATCCAAATATCCAGTGAATGGATAAGCAAGTTGAGGAACATTCATAAAATGAAATTCTAATCAGCAATAAAAGAGAACATGATACACACAACAACAGGAACAAATCTCATAAACATTAAGCTGTGTAAAAGAAACCAGACAAGAAAGAGTACAAACTACATAATTCCATTTATATCAATTGTTAGCAAAGGCAAAACTAATCTGCAGTGACAGAAAGCAGAGCATAAAGAAAGTGGTTGCCTGGGGATGGGTGGGCATGGGGGAATTTAGAAGAGTAAGAGAAAAGTTCCATATCATGATCATGATGGTGCTTTATACAGTTGTATACATTTATCAAAACTCCATGAATTCAATGGGTACATTTTGTTGTAAGTTATACTCCAATTAAAATTACTTTCAAAAAAGCCAATGACAAATCAAGAAAAAAAAGATTTCAATATGCATTCAAAAATTTAATGTTCTTACTCTAGAAAGATAATGCCAATAATACCAACAACAAAACCCCAGTCTCCCAACAGAAAATGTGAAAGACACTGTGCTGAAAAACTTGCAGACACACCTGGGCACTGACAGCTTTCAATCTTCGAAAAGATGCAGATACGAATCCAATGCTTGTTAACATTCCCTTAATCAGAAACTGATACATTTTTCTGGAATGGTAAGGTTAAGTCTCACATATAAAAGGCTGTGGCTTAGCAAAAAGTTACTTTTTCTAGAGCTTGGCAAAAACCAGTGTCATCAGACAAGAGAGGGAGGGAGATGCTGCTGAGATTCACTGTATCCACTGCAGTCATGTGTGGTCACTTCACTTCTAGTAAGATTCTATTCCTGTTGCCAATTAAGCAAGGAACTGTAACTCCACTGTGTTTGAGTATGCGTTCTTCTTCCATCCACCTGAAATGCATCCTTTGGCATGAGAAGTGAGATTGGCACAGACACACCACCACCCTTGTTAAGCGAGTCTGGAACTGGAAAGAGTGTTGGGAAGGCAAGTGAGGGAATGCTGCCTGAGGAAGTCTGGGAGGAGAAGACAGAAATTGCAGCAGCTGTGTGAGTCGTTTTTTCTGGAGTAGTCGTAAGAGTGGAGTTCACAGACTGTTCTCTTACTTACTGCCAAGTTGAGTCCAATGGATAATTTAAGAGAGGAAAAGGCAAGAGAGCCCAATGCGTAAGTCATGGATGTCTCACTAATGAAGGTGGGGATAGTCACAGGTTCCTAAAGGCAGCACAGGGAGATAGGGGAGGTATGGTGGAGGACACCCTTCACATGCCTCTTAGATGGGTAGTCAGCAACTTTTCAGGCCAGTACTGAATAGGCACTGGAGTTTATTTAGATATGGGAAAGTATAAAAATAGAGCACGTGAAATGTTTTAACTCTTGCTAACCCAATTCTCTCTGGAGGGGAGATAAAAGACCAAAACCATGATATAATTGATCTGAAGGTTTTAAATGTGGGAAGGGTGATAATAAAGTTATGAAGAGCTCTGTCTTCCTTGGCTCTTCTTGAAAAGGTGGTCAAAGAAAAAAACTGGTTCTAATTTAAAGAATTTAACTGAGTGAATAACTTGATTTTAAAACCCTGTGCTAAGTCTTTCCTCTCAGAAGATTCTTAAGCTGAGACTGTGATTTGAACAAATATTTTTTAAACAGGATTAAAGTTAGTGTTTGAAGTTTCCAGAGTTCACTTAAATAGGAATATAACATTTCCACTGGTAAATAGTAAGACAATTTCTTTTTGAAGGATATTTGGGCGTGAAAAGTTAAAAGGAAAACAAAACAAAACGAACTCCATCATTTCCAGGATGTTTCCCAAGAAGACAGAATTAAAATGGTCTCAAGACCATTTAGCTCCTATGTTTCAAGACATAGTTTTATTTAGGTAAAGACACTTGTGCTGGATCAGAATCAAGTGAGATAAAAAGGAGAGGCTAAAGTCTTAGGAAATAATTTCTCCCATTTGGATATCTTTAGCTTTTTGGTTTCTGTAACCTCTAGCTTAAGAAGGAAGATGCTGATAAAGGTTGATTTTTATACATTTACAATTATATACAGAATATGTTTTTAACTTTAGAGATAATATCTCAAAAGGAGTTATAAATTCTAAAATTTTGAAAAAGGGTTTGAGAAAGAGAAAACAAACGATGTCTCTGTGAAGGATAAATGCACTCTGATCAGTAGCTCCAGCACCAGGAGGGGAGGAGGCAAGTAGGGCTGAGCAGAGGCAGGAGCAATCTTACACTTAATGGTGATCGGGTGAGGGTACGGCAAGGTGCAGAACGCTGTGCCTCACAGAAGCCATTCTTCCATGTCCCCACTCTAAAAGGGCTGACAGTGTTCAGTCTATATCAGCCTACACCTACTTACGCTGAAAGAAGAAACAAGGGAGAAAAAGGAAATCACATGAAACCTAATAAAAAACAAGCTGCATTCATCAGCTGCTGTGTGTGTGTGTGTGTGTGTGTGTGTGTGTGTGTGTGTGTGTGTGTGTGTGTGTGTGTGTGATATGTCTGGAGAGATGTTATACTTTAATAACAACAACAAGCTCTCAATCCTACAACTCAGCACCGAAAAACCTAATCGGAAAATATGCAAAGACTTGAACAGATATTTCTCTAAGAAGATAAATTGTCAAAAAGCACATAAAAGATGTTCAACATCCCTAATAATTAGTGAATGCAAATCAAACCACACTGAGATACAACCTNCCGAAAAACCTAATCGGAAAATATGCAAAGACTTGAACAGATATTTCTCTAAGAAGATAAATTGTCAAAAAGCACATAAAAGATGTTCAACATCCCTAATAATTAGTGAATGCAAATCAAACCACACTGAGATACAACCTCACAACACTATGATGGCTACTACCAAAAAAAGAAAAAAAGAAAGAAAAGAAAAGAAAAAGAAGGTAAAATAACAGAGAAGATCAATGAATGAAACTAAGAGCTGGTTCTTTGAAAAGATATACAAAAATGGGTGCCTGGGTGGCTCAGTGGGTTAAAGTCTCTGCCTTCAGCTCAGGTCCTGGGATCAAGGCCCGCATTGGACTCCCTGCTCAGCGGGGAGCCTGCTTCCTCCTCTCTCTCTGCCTGCCTCTCTGCCTACTTGTAATCTCTCTCTCTCGCTTTGTGTCAAATAAATAAATAAAATCTTTCAAAAAAAAAGAAAAGTTATACAAAATTGACAAACATTTAGCTAGACTCATCTAGAAAAAAGAGAGGACTCAAATAAAATCAGAAATAAAAGAGGGGACTTTATGACTGAAACCAGAGAAATACAAAGAATCATGAGCCTACTATGAACAATTATATGCCACCAAATTTGACAACCTAGAAGAAATGGATAAATTTTTAGAAACATACAACCTACCAAGGCTGAATCATGCAGAGAAAATCTGAACTGATCAACTACTAGTAAAGACACTGTATCAATAATCAAAACTTCCCCAAAGACGAAAAAGCCCAGGAGCAGTCAGCTTCACTGGTGAATTCTACCAAACATTCAAAGAAGAATTACTACCAATCCTTCTCAAGCCCTTCCAAAAAACAAAAAACAAAACCAAAAAACAGAAGAAGAGGGAATGCTTCTAAACTCATTTTATGAGGCCAGCATTACCCTGATACCAAAATCAGACAAGGATGCCGCAAGAAAATTACCAGCCAATAACACATCTATGATAAAGATATATGCAAAAATCTTCAACATAATATTATCAAACCAAATTCAACAACACATTAAAAGGATCATATATCATGCAAATGAAAACCACAGTGAAATATCACCTTATACCCATTAAAATGGCAATTAACAAAAAGACAAGAAATTGCCAGTGTTAGCAACAATACAAAGAAAAGGGAATCTTTGTGCACTATTGGTGGGAATGTAAACTGACATAGTATCTATGGAAAACACTGGAGGATCTCAAAAAATTAAAACTAGACCTACCATATGATCCAGCAATTCTACTTCTGGCTATTTGATCTGAAGAAAATGAAAAGATATATATGCAGTCCATGTTTACTGCATCATTATTTACAATAGCCAAAATATGGAAACACCCTAAGTGTCCATTCAACAGATGAATGAAGAAAATGACTCCCCCCCCCACACACACACAGGGCTATTATCCAGCCATAAAAAATAATCTTGTCATTTGCAATTACATGGATGTATCTAGAGGACATTATGCTAAGTGAAATAAGTCTGAAAGAGAAAGACAAATATCATGTGACCTCACTTACATGTGGAGTCTAAAAACAAAAACCAAAAAAACAAGCTCACTTGATACAGAGAACAGACTGGTGGTTGCCAGAAGTAGATACCATTGGGAATGGCAGTGGGGAGGGGGGATAAGTGAAGAGGGTAAAAGGTACAAAATTCTAGTTGTAAAATAAATAAGTCATGGAGATGCAATGTATACCATGGTGACTACAGTTAGTAATACTGTATGGCATATCTGATAGTTAAGAGAGTAAATCTTGGGGGCGCCTGGGTGGCTCAGTGGGTTAAGCTTCTGCCTTCGGCTCAGGTCATGATCTCAGGGTCCTGGGATCGAGGACCGCATTGTGCTCTCTGCTCAGCAGGGAGCCTGCTTCCCCCCATCTCTCTGCCTGCCTCTCTGCCTACTTGTGATCTCTCTCTCTGTCAAATAAATAAAAAATCTTAAAAAAAAAAGAGTAAATCGCACTTCTCATTACAAGAAAAAATATTTTTTACAACATAAAAGGTGACATATTAAGTAGATGGTTGTATTGATCATTTAGCAATGTATATAAATATTAAATATTTATGTTATATACCTGAAACTAAATAATATGTCAGTGATACCTTAACTAAAAACAACAACAAACTAACAAGCGTTAGTAGAGAAACTGGAACCCTTGTGCAGTGTTAGTGGGAGTGTAAAATAGTGTATCCGCTGTGGAAAAAAGTACGGCAGTTCCTCAAAAAATTGAGATAGAACTATTAAAGGACCCAATAATCCCACTTCTGGGTATATACCCCTGAAAATTGAAAGCAGGGTCATGTTCATAAGCACTCTTAGTCACAGTGAACAAAACGTGGAAACAACCCTTATCTAGTGACAAATAAATGAATAAACAAAATGTGGTATATACACAATGGAATATTTTTCAGATTTTTAAAAAAATTTTATTTATTTGACAGAGAGAGAGAGATCACAAGTAGGCAGAGAGGCAGGCAGAGAAAGAGGGGGAAGCAGGCTCCTCGCCGAGCAGAGAGGCCGATTGATGCAGGGCTCAATCCCAGGAGCCCGAGATCATGACCTGAGCCAAAGGCAGATGTTTAACCCACTGAACCACCCAGGCACCCCTATTATTCAGCTTTAAAAAGGAAGGAAATTCTGATACGTTTCAACTGGACAAACCCTGAGGACATTATGCTAAGTGAAATTAGCCAGTCACAGAAAGACAAATACTGTAGGACTCCACTTGTATGCAGTGCCTAGAGTAGTTACATTCATAGAAAGTAGAATGGTTGTTGCCAGTGCTGGGCTGAAAGTGGGGATCTACTGTTTAATGGGTACAGAGTTTCAGTTCTGCAAGATGAAAAGACCTCTGGAGATGGACAATGGTGTTGGCTGCATAATAAAGTAAATGTACTTAATATCAGTGGACTATACACTTAAAAACAGTTAAAACGGTAAGTTTTATGTTATGTGTATTTTACCACAATTAAAAGCAAATTTTAAAAATCCAAAATAGACAAGGGAGAATCTGTTTAAAATGCCAAGACCAGAAAGGGGAAACCAGTTGAACTCAAGTCCAAGGTAGATTGAGGATGGAGCAAAGGTCTCCCTGCCTTCTTGCCATACTAACCCTCCACAAGAAGTAACAAGAGAATGGCCCAGTGGGGGGTGTGCATGGAGCCCTCTGGCAGTAACATCAACACATGAGTGCAGGTGCTAACTGAACAAGCAAAATGGAAACCTATGGTATTACTGGACACCAAGCTAAATTTAATCTGAAACATTAAGTTCCCATGGGCTTCAATAGGAGGTGACAATCAGAAAAATACAAAGTTTAAGAGGAATTATATTTAAATAGCTGCCAGGTCCAAGAAAAAGCCAAAGCCTTGTTGACCTGTTTGGATTTCTACAAAAACGTATCACAGAGGGAACTGTTACTAGGCCCTAGCCATCAGTTTCTCTGAATAAATGACTTTCTTAGGGGTTTGTGCAGCTTCCACAAAGATTTGATAGTACAAATACAGCACATTTTAATCCATGCCAACAACTGGATTCTCTTACAAAAACGGAAGTGGCTAAAACTTTCCATAGCTGTCATGTCCCTACCTTTTAAGGGAAAAATGCTAAAAATATATCACAACCCAGATTAGCATGAGAGAGGAGGGTGTGTAAATGTAATACCAACATCAAATTGCAATTAAAATGTGTTATAATTCCAAATGTGTTTGCTCTTCTATATGTTGGCTCTTGTGGAACCTAGAAAATACTGTGAATAAACTGTATGAACTGACAAAAATTGTTAATTTAGGGGGTACATTTTTTAATATGCATTCTTATTTTTAATCTTTTTAGTCACATGTATATTATTCTAGAAATCAAATACTCCTGCAATAAAGGTAGATTCAATAAGAACTGAATATCTTAAAAAATGTACTACATCAACAGAACTGGAAAAAAAAGAAATTCATTTCAGTAGATGCAGAAAAAGCATTCAACAAAATTCAACTCCTAATCATAATTAAAATTCTCAGCAAACTAGAATAGAAAGGAACTTCCTCAGTGTTGTAGGGTATGTACAAAAACCTCAGTGCTAACATTATACTTATTGGTGAAGAGACTGCTTTTCCCTAAGATTGGGATCAGGCAAGGATATCAACTCTCACCATTTCTATTCGACACTGTAGAAGATGTCCTAGCCAGTGTCACCTGGGGGAAAAGAAGGAAAGGAGGCAGGGGAGAGTAGATAGATTGAAAAGAATGTAAAACTGTATTCATAGACAACAGATCATCTATATGGAAAATTCTATAAAAACATCTACAAAAACTATAGAACTAATGAGTACAGCAACATCACAGGATATAAGGTCAATGTGAAAAAAAGTCAGTTGTGTTTTTATATACTAGCAACAAACTATTAGACATTGAGATTTATAAAATTCTATTTATAATAACGTAAGAACTATGAAGTATTTGTGGATAAATTTAGTTAAATATGTGCAAGATCTATTGTGGAAACTTCAAAACATTGCTGAGGAAAAGTATATAAGCAAATGGAATGGATATAAATAATTATAACATGTTCATAGGTCAGAAGACTCAACATTAAGATGTCAATTTTCACCCAAATGACTTACAGATTCAAAGCAATCACAGTCAAAACCCCAGGAGGGGTTTTTTGGGTAGGAAAGCTGATTCTAAAATTTATATGGAAATGCAAATAACCTAAAACAGAACAACTTTGAAGAAGTACAAATTTGGAGGAATTATATTACCTGCTTCAAAAATTACAACAAAGCTGAAGTTACTATGACAGTCTCTTCCTGGAGTAAGGATAGACATATAGGTCAATAGAACAGAAAAGAGAGTCCAGAAATGTATCCACACATACATGCCAAATTGATTTTCACAAAGTTATCAAGATAATTCAATGAGAAAAGGCTGGACTTTTCAACAAATGGTGCTAGAACATTCTACCTGGAAAAAAATTAACCCTGACCCTTAACTCTCACCATACATTAGAAATTAATTCAGTGGTTTCAGAAGCAGATTCCCTAAGATCCATGATCTTCATAATATAGTAATTTTTCTCAATACCACATTGCCTTAATCGAGGGGTAGAAGGGGTTCTATACAAAATAAATATTAGCATTATTAAATAATACTAAAAATTCATAATGGGCCATAGGCCTAAATGTAAGAGCTAAAACTTCAAAATTTCTAGAAGAAAACAGAAAAAATATTATTGCAATCTTAGAGTTGACAAAAATTTCTAAAACAGCATAAAAAAGCATGAACCATAAAGAAAAAAAGGGACTTCATCAAAACTTTAGGCTTCTGCTCTTCAAAAGACTGATAAGAAACAAAAAGGTAAGCCAAAGACTGAGAGATATATTTGCAGAACATATTTCTGATAAAAGAGTTGTAATCAGAACTCCTATAATTCAAACATAAAAAGACCCTCCAATTAAACATGATTTAAAGATATAAACAGGCACTACACTAATAAGACAAAGAGAAAATACAGGAAAACACAGGAATATGTCATTTTATTGCACTTAGTTTTTTGCAATACTTAGCTTTTGTGCTTCTCATATACTATTGTTTTTACAAATAGAAGGTTTGTGACAAGCCTGTGCAAAGCAAATCTTCTGGTGCCATTTTTCCAACAGCATTTGCTCACTTCATGTCTTTGAGTCATGTTTCGGTAATTCTCACAATATTTCAAATTATTTCATTATTACTGCATTTGTTAGGGTGATCTGTGATCAGTCATCTTTGATTTACTACTCTAATTGTTTTGGGGAGTCATGAGCCACACCCATCTAAGACAGCAAACTAATAAATGTTGTATGTGGTCTGACTGCCCTGCTTACCAGCCGTTCCCCCAACTCTTTCCCTCTCTTTGGGCCTCCCTATTCCCTGAGACACAACAATATGAAATTAGTCCAAGTAATAACCCCACAGTGAAATGATTTCTAGGGATGCCTGGGTGGCTCAGTCAGTTAAACGTCTGCCTTCGGTTCAGGTCATGATCCCAGGGTCCCGGGACTGAGTTCCACATCGGGCTCCTTGCTCAGCAGGGAACCTGCTTCTCCTTCTGCCTGCTGCTCCCCCTACTTGTGTGTGTGCATTCTCTCTCTCTGACAAATAAAATCTTAAAAAAAAAAAAAGAAGAAGAAAGAAATGGCCTCTAAGTGTTCAATGTGAAAGAAAGAGTCACATGTCTCTCACTCTGAATCAAAAGCTGGAATTGATTAAGCTTACTAAGGAAGGCATGATGAAAGCTGGGATAGGCTGAAAGCTAGGCCTCTTGCACCAAACAAGTCAGCCAGGTCGTGAATGCAAAGGAAAAGTTCTTCAAAGAAATTAACAGTGCTATTCCTACTCCACTGAATACATGAATGATTCAAAAGCAAAACAGTCTTCTTGCTGATATGGAGAAAGTTTTAGCAGTCTGGATAGAAGGTCAAATCAGCCACGACATTCCCTTAAGCCAAAGCCTAATCCAGTTCAAGGCCCTAACTCTCTTCAAATCTCTGAAGGCTGAAAGAAGTGAAGAAGCTGCAGAAGAAAAGTCTGAAGCCAGCACAGGGTGGTTCGGGAGGTGTAGGGAAGAAGCTGTCTCCATAACATAAAAGTGCAAGGTGAAGCAGCAGGTTATAAGAGATAATAACAAAGCAGATAACAATAAAGGTGGCTACACTAAACAACAGATTTTCAATGTAGATGAAACAGCCTTATATTAGGAGAAGAGGCCATGTCAGAGCTAGAGAGGAGAAGTCCATGCCTGGCCTCAAAGCTTCAAAGGACAGGCTGGCTCTCTGTTAGGGGCGAATGCAGCTGATGACTCGAAGTTGAAGTCAATGCTCATTTACCATTCCAAAAATCCTAGGGTCCTTCAGAATTATGGTAGAGATACTTTGCCTGGTTCTATAAATGGAACAACAAAGTCTGGATGAAAGCACATCTCTTTACAACAGTTTGCTAAACATTTTAAGCCCACTATTGAGACCTACTGCTCAGAGAGATTCCTTTCAAAATATTACTGCTCAGTGACAATGCACCTGTCATTCAAGAGTTCTGATGGAGACATATAATGAGATGAATGTTGTTTTCATGCCTGCAAACACAACAGCTATTCTGCAGCCCATGGATCAAGGAATCATTCTAAGTTTCAAGTTTTGTTTAAGAAATACACTGCAGGGCGCCTGGGTGGCTCAGTGGGTTAAAGCCTCTGCCTTCGGCTCAGGTCATGATCTCAGGGTCCTGGGATCGAGGCCCGCGTCGGGCTCCCTGCTCGGTGGGGAGCCTACTTCCTCCTCTCTCTCTCTGCCTGCCTCTCTCCCTACTTGTGATCTCTCTCTGTCAAATAAATAAATAAAATCTTTAAAAAAAAAAAAAAAAGAAATACACTGCATAAGGCCATGGCTGCCTTAACTAGAGATTCTTCTGATGGATCCGGGCAAAGTAAACTGAAAACATTCTGGAAAGAATAACCATTGTAGGTACCATTCAGAAATTTCTGATTCAAGGGAAGAGATCAAAACATCAACATTAACGGGAGTTTGGAAGAAGTGGATTCCAGTCCACATGGAGGACTTTGAGGGTTCCAGACTTGAGTGGAGGAAGTAACTTCAGATGTGGTAGAAATAGCAAGAAAACTAGAATTATAAGTGGAGCCTGAAGATGGCACTGAATTGTGGCAATCTCATGATAGAACAGGTGAGGATTTGCTTTTTATGGGTGAGCAAAGAAGGTGGTTTCTTGAGATGGACACTGCTCCTGGTGAAGATGCTGTGCAGATTGTTGAAATGGTAACAAAGGATTGAGACTATGACATAAGCTTAGTTGACAGAGCAGCAGCAGGGTTTGAGAAGATCAGCTCCAATTCTGATAGTAGTTCTACCGTGGAGAAAATGCTATCAAATGGCATCACATGTTGCAGAGAGGTTGTTGGTAAAAGGAAGAGTCCATCAATGCAGCGAAGTTCACTGCTGTCTTATTTTAAGAAATTGCCACAGTCACCCCAAGCTTCAGCAATTACCACCCAGATGTGTCAGCAGCCAGCATCATCGAGGCAAGACCTCCCCCACCAGCAAAAAGATTATGACTCACTGAAGACTCAGATGGTGGTGAGCATTTTTTAGCCATAGAATATTGCTTAATTAAGGTATGTACACTGTTTTTTTAAACATAACGCTATGGCACACTTGATAGACTACAGTGTAGGGTAAACCTAACTTACATATGTATTGGGAACCAAAACATGCATTTGGTTCACCACACTGTGATACTCACTTTATTATATGGTTTAGTAATTAACCTGCAATATCTCTAAGGTATACCTGTCAACACATAAAAAGTTGTTCAATGTCACTAGTCACTATGGGAATGCAAATTAAAACTACCATGAGATGCCACTAGACACCCATTAGAACAGTTAAACTTAAGAAGACTGACAATACCAAGTGTTGGTAAGGACATGGAACAACTGGATCCCCCACACACTGTGGGAATGCCACTTTGAAAACCAGCTGTGTAGTTTCTTATAAACACAGATGTACTATATGACTAAGTGACAGTTCCTCTCCTGGGAATTTGTCAAAGAAAAGTGAAAACGTTCATACAAAAGCTTGTATACAAATGGTTATTCTAGCATCCTTCATAGTAACCCAAAAAAATGGAAAAACCCAAATGTCTATCAAAAGGTGAATGGATAAGCTAATGTGGTTTACATAGGCAAGTCAATACTATTCAGTAATGAAAAGGAACGAACAATATGGATAAATTCAAAAGCATTATGCTAAGTGGAAAAGCCAGACACAAAAGACTACATATTATAGGATTTCATTTACATGAAATTTTAGAAAAGGAAAACAATGGCAAGAGAAAGCAGATCTGAGGGTAGGCAGAGGGGACTGACTACAAAGTGGTACAGGAAATTTGGGGGTTAATTAGAATGTTCTACATCAGGATAGTAGTGATGGTTACATGACCATATTCATTTATCAGAACATATCCGGGCACCTGGGTAGCTAGCTCAGGTGGTTAAGCGACCAACTCATTTTTTTTTAAAAGACTTTATTTATTTATTTGACACAGAGAGATCAGATCACAAGTAGGCAGAGGCAGGCAGAGAGAGAGGAGGAAGCAGGCTCCCGACTGAGCAGGGAGCCCGATGCGGGCCTCGATCCCAGGACCCTGAGATCATGACCTGAGCCGAAGGCAGAGGCTTTAACCCACTGAGCCACCCAGGCGCCCATAAGCGACCAACTCTTGATTCTGGCTCAGGTCATGACATCAGGATTGTGAGACTGAGCCCTGCATCAGACTCTGTGTTTGTCATGGAGCCTGCTTAAGATTCTCTCTCTCCCTCTGCCCTTCCCCACTCATGTGTGCACTCTCTCTCTCAAAAACAAAAACACATCAAATTGAACACTGAAAATTAGTGATTTTATGTAAATTACACCTCAATAAAACGGAGTTTTAAAAAGCGTTTAATAAAGATTTTTTAAAAGTATTAACCAGTAGGGGTGCCTTACTGGCTCAGTCAGTACAGCAAAGGACTCTTGATCTCAGGGTCATGAATTTAAGCCTCATAGTGGGCGTGGACCCTACTTAGAATTTTTAAAAAAATGTATTATCCAATATATAAAGTATGTATGTATATGCAACAGGCAACAAATCATAGAGTTACCGCTGTATTTCTCAGTAGTGGGTCTGTGGAATTTGATAAACTTAGTTTTGTAACTGCATTGCAAAAATACAAAGAAACCTCTATAAAACACTTACCACTGGTACAAATGGATGAAGCAAACAAAGCACAGGGTGGTCCCTGTCTAAGGAAGCCAACTGCCTTAATGTCACCAATCAGCAAAGACTCACAATATTGACAGAGTAGAACTAGCTGTGGGCTAGGCATCCCCCAGACCATCATCTGGAATATTCTTCATTGGAAGCTGAAGAAGACATCTTTATCCTCTGCAACTAATACAAGCCCTAACAGGGCAAATAAAGCAGAAATGATACAACCATTGTTGCAGTTTTTAAAAATCACAATGGACACAAAGAGGACCCTGCAAGTCACACTGTGGCGAGATGAATCACAGCAATGTACAACTATGGGTTGCTGCCATCCTAACAGAATATGTAAGGGAGGGGTGCCTGGGTGGCTCAGTCATTAAGTGGCTGCCTTTGGCTCAGGTCATGATCCCAGGGTCCTGGGATCAAGCCCCGCGTCGGGCTCCCCGCTCTGCAGGAAAGCCTGCTTCTCCCTCTCCCACTCTCCCTGCTGGTGTTCCCTCTCTCGCTGTGTCTCTGTCAAATAAAGTCTTAAAAAAAAAAAAAGGGATGTGTACGGAATTCACCAAAAATTCATATCCTTTAAATATATCTGACCTATTTGTTCATGATGTTTTTCCCCACCAGAATGACAGTCCTCAGTGATATGGATTTATATGTCTCTCCTGTTTACTGCTACATTACTAGCATCTAGAACACCTAGCACATAATAATTGCTCAATAAATATCTGTTAAGTGAATAAATCGTGCCTATTTTGATATTCAGTAAATATCTGTATGAATTCATTATGTCTCTACAGATATCATTCATAGACAAGTGATGTAATACTCTTCCCTTCCATTTCTTTCTTTTACAATTCTTTGACTGGAAATTGTCTTGTTTTTTCATTTTGTTTCTAAATACCAGTTCAAACCTAAACTTTCAAGCAAAATGACTGATACTTTCTCCTTTATTTACTTCTTCATTTCAAAAATTTCCTATAGTATGTGTATGTGCATGTTCAGATTAAAGAACAAATCCACCTTTATAAAATTAGTTTTATAGAGGGCTATGGAAGTTAATAATAGCATGCTTCAAGTTTTCTTCTAGCTACTTCCTCAAATCTAACCCTCTGCTTATGTTCTTTACCCTCTCTGAAAAACCCTCCACACATTTCTCTATAAATTTAGCCTGTCTCAACCCAATTTCCCCAGTTAAGAATCCTTTATAATACTGGTTAATCTCAATCCTTTGATCCACTTTGACTCCCAAAACGGAACCATAAACCCCTTTTGGCCAGGCAATATTCAGTACATTTTTGTATTTCCCACTGCTACAGAACATTTGATACTTAATTTGTTGAACATGATGAATTTCTGCGACGCTGAAGAAGCTTGAGGGTATAAAAATTAATGTAAAGCTACAAAGATAAAGAAATATATTTGTGAATTAAACTATATGCATAAAACCTACCAGCAGTGTCTGTCCTTGGGAAATGAAGAAATGACCTGATATAACGATGGTGAGAACAAGATACCCAGATTCTTCATTGGAGTCAAAAACCTTGAAAAAGAAGAGAGTGAGAGAAATGTGGGTAAGACAATACATTTCTGTAATACTAGTAAATGTATATCTTCTCACACTGATCTTCCTACTCAGAATGTTTCTTTTCCCTCCATTTAATCTGTAATCATTCACTTATATTTTCAAGTTTCTCCTCTATAGGGGCTAACAGCTAGCTTTTAAAAAATATTACTAAAACAAATATTTTGAAACAAAAATAATACTAGTTTAAAAATAAAAAGATGTGGGCCCTGACCTAACCACTTTTCAGTAACATTTTAATAAGTCATTAATTATCTTTGAGCCACAGTTTCCCTTCTGTAAAATGGGGATAATGCCTTACAAGGTTCCTGTGAGACTTCAGAGTACCAGTTTCTTCAATCATATAAATCCATTTTTACAACACCTCAAAACCTGGTGTTTTCCTTTGGATGAGCTTTAATTTGTCAATGTCATTCTTAAAATATGATGCCCCAAACTGACCATAATGTGTTGGGTGTGGTCTATCTCCTATTACTTGCAGTACAGCCTATAATCACATTAACCTTTTGAGGGGATAATCCCATTTGAAGAATGATCTGGTATCAGTAAAACCTCTTGAAACTTCATCACTTATGTTGGTAAATCATTCCTTCACATTCTTTATCTGAACCTAAATGTAAGACCTTGTATTTATTCTCATTATATTTTATCTTGCTAGATTTGGCCTATAGTTTCAGAGGGGAGTTGAGGAAATGAAATCAAAATATCAAAGAGGACATGATTGATGGATATAGAAGACTAGGATTTGGGTCTTAAGTGACTACCCTGTATATATAGGTGGCTTTAATATACTGAAAGGTGAACATCCTTGTATAAATATTAAGATGAAATTATGGATTTATGATAATGCTCAAAGCTCAAAACAATGAATACATACCTAACTGAAGTATATCTTTATAAGGTTACTACATTCTTTCGAGAAATAATGTTTTCATAGTTTTATCTGTGGGGTTTACAGCTTTAATGCTTATACTTAAACTTAAGATTTCCTGAGTTTTCTCTAATTCACTTTAAATTCCAACCTTAAAAAAAAACCAAATGGTATTTTAGAAGTCAAGGAGAGTATGCTAAACTCTGCACTTCAGTGGTTATTACTCTGCCTCTTTTCCAGTATTAGGAACTCAGTTATTTGTATGATATTCTTCCCGCCACAGTCTAAATGGATTATCTTGAATGCCTCATGACCACTTAACATCACAAGGATAGCTAGGAGTCGAGCACAGCCTTCAAAGCTAGAGCCTGGTCAACAAATTCTTTGAGAGGCAATATTTTTTACATGACAGTTTACTTTTTAGAAATGTATTATATGTCTCAAAAAGTATCCAACACTTAAATGTATAACTCAATGAATGATGATAAAACAAACATATAATAATCACCACCCAGGTGAAGAAAAGAAAACACTGCCAGCCTTCCAGAAGGTACCCTAGTGTTGTCTCCCAATCACTACCTGCTCCCTCCTCCCTCTATGGTAGCCTGACTTCTAACACCATAGTTTTGCCTTATTTGTATGAATGGAATCATATAGAAAGAATTCTTTTCTGTCTGGCTTCATTAGTGTTGTTGCACATACCTAAGTTCATTTGTTTTCAGTACTGTAGAATATCATTCTACAATGACACCACAATTTACTATTTCATTCTTTTGTTGATGAATATTGTTGTCCAGTTTAGGTTGACCACAAATAATGCTGTTATGAACATTTTTATGTATGTCTTTTGTTGGCTAACAACACTCATTATGGAGACACCAATTCTTCCCAAATTATTATTTTTTCAAGTGGTAACTAATGATTTCCATGAGAATCCCAGCAGATTCCTCCCCTGCTCTCCAAACTGCTACATCTAATTGCCCACTCATCATGTCCACTTAAAGGCCCAATAGTCATTTCAAAATTAACAGCCCCTAACTTGAAGTCCAAACCTGCCCATTCATTCACATATTCATTCAATATTTACAAAGTCTCGAGCAAATGACATATGTTGCCTATCACCAGGAGTAGAAATCCAAACATTTCTGCCCACTGCATCTTGGTACTGGAGTCACTGTGGAAAACACAATACAGTCAAGCACTGAATGGAACAGCACTTTATTCACACAGGGAAGAAACAGAGCAAGATTGGTATCAGCAGTGGGGGTCAGTTGCCCCTGCGTGGCAGAGAGCAGGTCCCTCTTGGCAGCCACAAATAGCAGCTGGCCTGTGCTCCCCTCTCTTGTGCTTCAGCAGAAAGACCCCATTCCCCCCCTTGCCCTGCAACAGGACAGTTACAGCAGTGGGGCTGGCCAGGTGCCATTTGATACATAAAAGAGCACAGGATGTGAGGACTCTATCTCTTGGTAAAGAAAGTGTTCTGGGCTTCAGGCCCATTCAATGGTCGTGACCAAGAGGGGCTGAAAGACAGCATACATAAGACTGTCTTTCCCAATACAAGCACCTGCCATGTGCCAGGATGTTACAGACATTTGACTCCCACAGTCTTCACACCAGAGAATAAACTTCCATCCTTTCTTTTCCTTAGGCCAGCTGTGGAATCATTCTTGAACACTCTCCTTCCCTCATACCCATATCCAATCCATCAGAACATTCTTCATGTCTACCTTCAAAATACTCAGAATCTAACCATTTCTCATAGGTATGGTCTAAGCTATCATCTCTAGCTGGATTATCATGAAAACCTGGCTCACTGGCTTACCCTTTGTGTTCCTGCTCGCCCTCCCCAGTTTACTCTCAATAAAGTAGCTGGAGTGATCCTTTTAAACCTAAGTTAGATCATGTCATTTCCAGCTCAAAGCCCTGCAGCTCAAAGCCCAGCATCTCATTCAGAAAATAATGCAAAGTATTCCACAACTCAGCTTCCATTGCCCCTGCTCTCATGACCCCCTTGTGTACTCTGCTCTATCCACATGGCCTCCTTGCTGTCTTTGAACCCACGAGGCAAATTCATGATGATAAACCTCAGGGTTTTTACAAACCTGTTTTATCTGAAATTTTCTTCTCTTACATTCACATGATTCACTTCATCTTCTTCAGGTCTTTGCTTAAATGTCATCTATTTAGGTAACACACCTTTCCTGACCATCCTACTAAAACCTGCAACCAATTCCTCTCATTACCAAACCAGATCGCTCCTATTCATTTTTCCAGCTTTGTTTCCTCCACAGTTCTTTCCACTTTTGTTACCTTGAATTTACTTATCTGTTTACCTATCTTCTTTAAAAGGTAATTGATAAATGAGATTATAAACAATACTCAATCTGAAAGGCAGAATAAAAATAAATAAGGAACAAAGAACAGATGGGACAAATACAAAACAAATAGAAAGATTACAGACTTTATGCCCAACCCTATCAATGAATGCATTGAGTGTAAATCGCTTAAATATCCTCAATAAAAGGCACTATGGCTGGGGCGCCTGGGTGGCTCAGTGGGTTAAAGCCTCTGCTTTCGGCTCAGGTCATGATCTCAGGGTCCTGGGATCGAGGCCCGCATCGGGCTCCCTGCTCAGCAGGGAGCCTGCTTCCCCCTCTCTCTCTGCCTGCCTCTCTGCCTCCTTGTGATCTCTCGCCCTCTGTGAAATAAATAAATAAAAAAAATCTTTAAAAAAAAAAACAAAGGCACTATGGCAATAGGACAAAAGAAGGTGTAACTATATGCTCCCTATAAGAAATGCATTTTAAATATAAAAATATAAACAGGTTAAAAACAAAAGAGTGGAGAGGGGAGGAGCAAGATGGCAGAGGAGGAGAGCAAAATATCATCAGGTTCCAGGAGTTTAGCCAGAGAGTTATCAAACCATTCTGAACACCTACAAACTCAACAGGAGATCGAAGAGAAGAGCAGCAATTCTAGGAATAGAAAATCGACCGCTTTCTGGAAGGTAGGATGTGTGGAGAAGTGAATCTGAGCTGATACACGAGAAGACAGACCGTGGGGGGAGGGGTCATCTCCCAGCAAGTGAGAGAGCAGCAGAGCACAAAATCAGAACTTTTGGAAGTCGGCTCCACTGAGGGATATTGCTCCAGAGGCTAAGTGGGGTGTGGAACCTCCACAGGGACAGTATGGTCTCAGGCCCTCAGGGTCACAGAAAGACCAGGGGTGCCCCAGTGCGGCAGAGCTCCCAGATATCCGAGCAGGGAAGCCAGCTGCAAGACGGAGCCAAGGAGGTGAATCTCAGTTTGGGATTACCTTAAACCACGATCTGAGGCAGACGCAGGCTACTGCTCTTTGAGCAGGGACCTCACAAGTGGCAGATCCGGGGAGTCTCACCTTCCTCCTCTGGGAGGAGGCAGGAATCTACTGGGTTTGGAGACTCAAAACAGGGCCGTGTACCAGAGACAGAAATGCTCAGTCACAGGTCGGGTGAGGTTGGAGTGCTGCTGGAGACCAGGGAGACGAGACAGGAGAGATTGACTGCTTTTCTCTGATGGTTCATTGAAGAGGGGGCCTCTGAGCTCTCAGCTCCTATAGGCCGGAGATTGGGAGGCTGCCATCTTCATTCTTGTCCTCCAAAGCGCTAGGGAAAGCATTCAGGGAACAAACCTGAGCAGATGACTTAGCCTGGCCCCTGGCAAGGGCAGTGCAATTCTGCCTCTGACAAAGACATTCGCAAATAACTGCAACACGCCCCTCTCCCAGAAGATCAGCAAGAACATCCAGCCAAGACCAAGTCTACCATCAATGAGAACTGAGGAACTCCAGAGCTAGGGGAAAGCAACACATAGTATTCATGGCTTTCTCCCCCATCATTCTTTTTTTTTTATTTTTATTCTTTGCCCAAGGGGTACAGGTCTGTGAATCATCAGGCTTACAAACCATTAGAGACTCCCCCATCATTCTTTAGTCTTTCAAAGTTAAATTTAAAAAATTTTTTTTTTCTTATTCTATTTTTAAATTTTTCCTCATTCCTATTTTAACCTTTGACTATTTTATCACTACCTTTTAAAAAATTCTTTTAAAATTTTCATTGTTATATTCATATTTTATTCATTCATTGTATTTAACCTTATATTTTGCATATATATAGGGGGTTTTTTCCTTTAAAATTTTGGGTTACAATTTCTTCTAATAGATCAAAATATACCCTAAATCTAGCACATGGCTTTGTTCTAGTCTCCACCCTGATCACATTTTTTCCTTTTTTCTTTTTTCAAACAACTTATCAATTCTTTTTTTTTTTTTTTGCAAATTCTACGATTTTATTAACATGAGTTTTTAAAAACAAGTATCCACATCAGTGTGGGAGTGAGGATGGGAGAGGAGGGGATGGGGGAAGGAAGAAAACGGGAAGGGAGGACACAGCAAGGTACAACAGGGGGAAGGAATTCTCCTCTATTGGTAATAAAGCTCCAGGTTCATCCCATCGTGGACTTCATAGTCCCCCAGAGACACATGGTCCTTAAAAATCGTGGACCACTTCTTCAGGACGATCTTGTTCCAACGGGTGCCAGTCTGGGCTGCAATCAGCTTCTTAAGGTCCCCGATGGTGTCATCAGTGTTGCACTTAACGCGGACCTTCTTCCCCAGACGGTCGTTGCAAACAACCTCGATCATCCTGTCTGGAGCTCGAAATGCCTGGAACCAGCCGATGCCACAACCTCCTCGCTCGAGGGTGGAGTTGGGTTCCTTCTTATCAATTCTTAGCATTTCCTTTTTTAGAATCTTTTCTAATTTTCATC
The DNA here is from genome assembly GCA_002007465.1 of Ailurus styani. NCBI lineage: Eukaryota > Metazoa > Chordata > Mammalia > Carnivora > Ailuridae > Ailurus > Ailurus styani. Next base: position 402,121 of record LNAC01000583.1, read on the forward strand.
TTTACAGGCATATTCCATCCCTTCATCGTGTTTACCCTTATTTTTGTATATATATAAGCTTCTCCTTCTTTAAAATTTGTGGAGGCAGTTTCTTCTAACAGACCAAAATAAACCCAAAATCAAGTATGTGGCTCCATTCTATCCACCAGTCTAATATATAGATATATTTTCCCCCCTTTCTTTTCCCCCTGGTTTTGGGTCTCTTCTGACTTGGTTAGTGTATATTTTTCTGGAGTCATTGCTACCCTTTTAGTACTTCTTTCTCTCATTCATCTATTCTTATCTGGATAAAATGACAAGGCAGAAAAACTCACCACAAAATAGAACAAGAGGCAGTACCAACAGCTACAGACCTAATCAACACAGACATTAGTAATATGTCAGAACTAGAGCTCAGAATGACGATCATCAAGGCACTAGCTGAGCTCAAAAAAGCATGGAAGTATTAGAGAATCCCTTTCTGGAGAAATAAAATCCCTTTCCAGAGGAAAAAAAAAGAACTAAAGTCTAACAAAGTTAAAATCAAAAAAGCTATTAATGAGGTACAATAAAAAATGGAGGCTCTCACTGCTAGGATAAATGAAGCAGAAGAGAGAATTACTGATATAGAAGACCGAATAATGGAGAATAAAGAAGCTGAGCAAAAGAGAGATAAACAACTACTGGATCACGAGGAGAGAATGAGAGATAAGTGATACCATAAGATGAAACAATATTAGAATAATTGGGATCCCAGAAGAAGAAAAAGAGAGAGATGGGAAGAAGGTATATTGGAGCAAATTATAGTAGAGAATTTCCCTAATTTGGTGAAGGGAACAAGCATCAAAATCCAAGAGTCAGAGAGAAACCCCCTCAAAAATCAATAAAAATAGATCAACATCCCGTCATCTAATAGTAAAACTTACAAGTCTTAGTGACAAAGAGAAAATCCTGAAAGCAGCTCAGGACAAAGAGGTCTGCAACATACAAAGGTAAAAATATTAGACTGGCGGTAGACCTATCCACAGAGACCTGGCAGGCCAGAAAGGATGGGCATAATATATTCAGAGCACTAAACAAGAAAAATATGCAGCCAAGAATACTATATCCAGCTAGGCTGTCACTAAAAATAGAAGGAGAATTAAAAAGCTTCCAGGACAAAGAAAAACTAAAAGAATTTGCAGGCACAAAACCAGCCCTACAGGAAATATTGAAAGGGGTCCTCAAAGCAAAGAGAGAGCCTAAAAGTAACAGACCAGAGAGGAACAGAGACAATATACAGTAACAGTCACCTTACAGGCAATACAATGGCACTAAATTCATAGCTTTCAATAGTTACCCTGAATGTAAATGGGCTAAATGCCCCAATCAAAAGACACAGGGTATCAAAATGGATAAAAAAGCAAGACCCATCGATATGCTATCTATAAGAAACTCATTTTAGACCCAAGGACACCTCCAGATTTAAAGTGAGGGGGTTGAAAACAATTTACCATGCTAATGGACATCAAAAGAAAGCTGGGGTGGCAATCCTTACATCAGATAAATTAGATTTTAA